>CM060702.1:153450337-153795337 GCA_030686995.1 Artemisia argyi | reverse complement strand
AAGGAGGGGAAAGCGAAGGTTGATGAGGGCGTATCTGCGCAGCAACTGATGGATGAGTTGGCTGCGACTGCTGCACATCAGACTGAGCTGGTGGCTCAGTTGAAGATGAGGTACGTCGGGGAGAGCAGTACTCTCGCCCAAAAAGATGAGGAGATAACTATGCTCCGTGCGCAGCTGGCTGAAGCGCAGGCAGAAGTGGGGTCCTCCAGGGTGTACAATGGGAAGGTCACCCATGAGAAGTTGACCGCGATGGCTGAGCTGGAGTAGGCGCGCGGACAACTTCATCAGTACAAGGCCAACCTTACTTGGGCAGTAAGGTATTTGGAGGAGAAGAAGGAGGAGCACTTCGCAAATATTGCCAAGTTCAAGGAGCGCATGGAGGAGATTGTTCAGATGCAGGAGAATAAGCTGCGTGGCCTGAGCATAGAGTACGATAAGGAGTTATACACTCATCTGATGTCGACCATTGCTGAGCGCAGGTACTTCCTTTTCAGCTTTGTATGCTTTAGTATATTTTGTTTATGTTTTCTTTAACACAAGTTGTCCTTGTTGATGTAGGTGGTTGATTAGTCATGGGCTGCGCCTGGCCGCCATGGGCACTTTGGAGTCCCAAGAGGTGTTGGGTGCCTTTGGGAAGGTGGTGCAGTGTGCTGTGGAGCGTGGGAGGTCGCAGGCTATGGAGGATCTCCATGAGGCTAAGTTATTGAGCAAGGCCTTGACTGAGGTACCTGGCGATAACGCGGGTGCGTATGACGAGCTGGTGCAGGCTATGGAGGGGATGAAACTTCTCGAGTTGCCTCATATTGCACGCTTGGAGCGCGACCAAGACAACCCCATAAAGGTTATTATGGAGGGGTTGACCAAATTTTGATTGATGCCAAACCACCTAACTTATATTGACCAAGGAATGGTCAACAAAGTCAAACAGCCTAGAATCAATGCTCCGCGGAAGTATAAGGTTTCCCCGGGTCGTTATGTCCCGACGAGGTGTGATGGTTATGAAACGGTTTCGTGATCGGGTGAATTTGAATGGAAAGGGGTTTGTGATTGATCGGAACTAAGGAATCTACAAGGAAATAGCTTAAACAAGCTATAAGAATAAGACGAGAAAGTTTGAAAACCCAGAAACGTTTAAAACCTAAAAACGCGTACGTTACGTTTAAATAAACGTAGACGTACAAAATAAAACGCGAGTTTTGATAAAATAAAATACTTACAAAAGTGAAAATCACATTTTTACAATCCTAATAATAAAAGAAACTTTTTAGAAAATTAAAATTACTTTTTACACTATTTAATTATTTAATATTAATTAAAAACTATTTAATACTTATTATTAATACTTAAATAACTAAAATACACTACAATATTATTTAAATACTAAAAAGGTGAAAATAAAATTTCTAAAATTATAAAATAACTAAAAATAAATTTTAAAAATAAAAATAAGTCTTTTTGTCTTTTTGTGCTTTTTTCTATTAATTAATTACTAATTAAATACTAATTATCTAATTAACTATTTAAAATTAAGAAAAATACTAAATGAACAGTGAAAATTCTAATAAAATTTCTAAAATTATTTTACAACATATAAAAGCTATAAAAAATATAAAAACTAGATTTTACTTAAGAAAAACTAATTATGCTATTTTAAACTAATTATTAACTAATAATTAATAAAACTAAAATTAATTCTAATTAATACTAAATGATACAATAAAAATCTGAGAAAATTAATATAAATACTTTAATATAATAGGTAATTAATAAAAATTTAAAAATGACAAGTACTTAATTAAAATCTAAAAATGAAAAATAAAATTTAAATTAAATTAAATAGAAACTATCACTTAGAAATTAAATTGGATTTTCTTTTGGAAACTTATTTTACATCTAAAAACAGAAACTTTTTGTGAAAACAACTTTAATGGAACTCAAAAATAAGCAAATTACAAGCTTATATGGTCAACAGTTGACTTTTGTTGACCAAGGGGTGAAATAAGCTCAAATGAGATTTGGTGGGGTCCACAATGGTTGAATCAGGTTCACATAAGTTATGTGAACATGTTAAAACCAAATTAACTCAAATAAGCCGCTGGAATAAGCCATAAGACATGAATAAGCATATGAAAAGTTGTGTGAACTCAGAAAAATGGGACAAGATATATGGCTTGATTTAGGTGGGACCCAGGGGTATCTAGGTCAACCCAATGGTCAAACCATGCACCCTGGTAGGAGGGGGGTTGTGAGGAACCAAGGTGGTGGCCTGGGGCCCACTGGATTGCTCAGAAAACCACCACCAAGTGGTGGTGGTGGTGCTGCTGCTGCTGAGACAGAGCAGTGGTGCAGCCCTGCAAGTCACTTTGGTGCCTTGTGGGGCCCACAAGAAAAATCATAAAAATGCAACAAAGATGGAAAAACAAAGCTGAGCTAGTAGATTATCTAATGAAACAAGATTCAAATCCTAAGACCTTATACAAAATTCTATTTAATTCATGCAAATTTGGGAAAAATCTGAAAACATACACTTTTGACTTTTGAGAAAAACTTAAACTTTGACTTATTTGAACTTAAAACCTAATCTAATCATTGAAAAACATGGAATAGGGTAGAATAAGACTATATTAAGCTGAATCAACAACTTATATAATGATTTGAGGGATTTGCTTATCTAAAATTCTTAACAGATGGACATATATGATCTCACACTCTCAATTTTGACTTTCTACTATGAACCTGCAAGTTTAATGCTTGTTGTGGTTCATTTATCACCTAAGCAGTGTGTGTGTATCATTTAGACACCAAGAAATCAACAAGAACTTAGGTAAACCCCTTATTCCAAACACTACCTTATGCAACTGTGTATGAGATTTTCAAAGGATATGGCAGACTTGGATCATGGTACTGCTTTGCAAGTGAATAACAAGTTTAAATGATCTTAAATAAACTCTCAAACAACAACCACCATAGTAAAACACCCTTAAGGAATACTAAGCTAAATGAACAGTAAAAAAAAATGGACAATGAGCATAATTAGATTGACTTGAACAAATCACTGTTTCAAAACAAGATTATGACTATAAATCAACATTAACTAAGTACATATCACTGAGATTAAAAACTAATGACAATTCTACAGTAACAAGCATAGAATTAAGAATGGAGGCTTACAATTGATGCAACTGTGAGATCAAAAACCAAGAAACATGGACCCTTCACTGAACCTAACACCTCCCACAAGGTAACTAAACCATATTAATCAACTCTTTTCCCTGAATTCAGCTTCAATGCATCTCCACAGTAAATTTTGTAGTTATGAGCAACTTCTATGAATTTTGTACTAATTTTACTTTAATGAGTGAAAGCTAATATGGTGACTCAGAAACTTGAGAAATCTTGCAAATAAGCTAAAGTGAGCTTAATGGAACAAGGAAACAACACTTAACATTCTTTAAGCAAAATTGTCAAATTTGCATAAAAATTGCTAACACTGAATTTAATCATAAAAGTGAAATTGATTAATGAGAACAGTTTGACATGTACTGAGAATACTAAATACACTAATTTAAGATTGAAAATTACATTGAAACTTGATAATTAAGTTTAAACGAAATACAACTACACTATACTATACTACTTTTACACTAACTACTCTATCTCTTCTTTTCTTTTTCTTTTTATAAGCCCTGGAGTCCACAAGGATTTTCCCACCAACTTCTGAGCCGTAGGATTGCTTCCATTAATCTAGGCCGTTTAATTTTCTTTGGCGGGAAAAATAGTTTTTGGCAGCTAGGGGATTGCTTGGAGGGATTTGGGGAAATTAAATGGCTTTGGAGTTATTGGTGAGCTGGAGGGGGACAAAGGATGGGATTAGTAGCAGAGGAGGGGGGTTGTGTGTTTGGTATGCTTTGCAGACAAGTGGGGAGCTGGGTGAGGAAGAGAGGTCAAAGGGTTGACCGGTTTGATTATTTTAAAACGGTTGGGTGGGTTTTTTTTATTATTAAGGAAGTGGTGGGCTGAATTGGTTGGGCTAAGGGTGTACATGGGCTGAGGTGTGTTGTGTTTGGTTTTGTTTGGATAAAAAGAACAAGGATCCGTTTGGTTAGTTAATAATACACAAGGACCACTTTGTAATTTCAGAAAATATGGGGGACTGAAAATGGTGATTTTCCAAAATTAATCACAAGGACTATAATCGTCATATGTGAATAACATAAAGACCAAAATTATAATTTTACCATTTATCAAATTCCCGGGGACTAAAAATGACAAGTTGCCAAACTTGAGGGACCAAACATGTAATTTTCTCAAAACTTCACACCAAGGACTAAAAATAACTTTTATAACTTCCCAAGGACCCAAAATGATTTTTTATTCAAAATTATCCCACCAGGGACCTTTTCTGCCAACATTTGAAACTCCAGGGACCAAAAGTGTAAATTTCTAAAACTTTCCAATTTTTCACCAAAGGACTAAATATGACAACTTATGATTTCAAAAGGACCTTTGGTGATAATTTTCTATATTTTGAATATCCAGGGACTAGATTTGTAATTTTATGAAAGTTGAGGGACTGAAACTGCCAATTTTGCAAACTTTGTGCGTTTTTCATTTGTTTTTGCTCATTTTGCATCTAAAACATATAAAACACGATTTTGAAATATTTTCAGTATTTTGATGCATTACTGAGTGTTTTTGTATGTTTTGCAGTTCAGATTAGACCAAAAATGATGAGTGTTTGAGCACTCATCAATCCCCCACACTAAACTATTGCTAGTCCCTAGCAATACTGTTTTGAAAACTTGATGGATTTGAAAAACTCTTTACCAAAAGCCATCACTTCTGGAGTAGCCAGGTGTAAGAACTGTGGCACACCTGATAACCGTGTGATTTTGAGCAAACCACCAGCTGTCAAAGGATTTGAGTAGTCTTTACCAAAAGCCGTTTGCTTCTGGACTAGCCAGCTCTTGATGGAATAGTCAACATCTTGGTGAGCTGATTACCAATTATGGATTTTCCACGGCCTTTACCACAAGCCATAATCTTGTGGGCTAGCCAACTTGTAACAATTCGCAATTTCAGGTTAATTTCTATTTTCGGAAAATTTTACTATTCATGTTACTATTCATTTTTACTATTCATTTCTTTCTGAATTTTTCCCGAAAGTTGATTTTTATTTCATATTCTCGAGTGATAAATCATTTCCATGACAAATTAAATGTTTGACATTCGTCAGATCATTTTCGTGAAAGTTATTAAGGAATTACACGACATTATACGTTTTAGGGTAAAACAGCAATCAGAAATTCTACGCACAACGAAATTTGACCCCGTCAGGTGACCCCACATCAGAAAAATGTTTAACACACTTATGATTTATTTAAGAATAAATCATGACTGAGAAAAATCATGGCCCAAATAAACTTCGGCCGTGAAAAACTGGAATTTTCAGTTTTACGCGTTTTTACTCAGCCATAACCCTAGCCTTTACCTGCACCGCATTTCTAAGATGATTTGAGCTTTCAACTTATTTAAATAAGTCAACATATTTTTCCCTCCTCCATTGACTAAAAATCATTCTTTGATTTTATAAGTCATTTCGTGATTTTTAGGCTTCCGGTTTGATGTCTAAAAGACATTTAACACCAACCGACACCAGACTGAGCCCAGTCTAGACATTATAAATCATTTTAAATCGTTTTTAGCATATTAGAAAAGTAACATTTTACTTTTCTCAGTTTTACGCAATATTCGTACATTTTACGTATTACGCGTTTCAGACCCGTGTTTCCAGCTTTTAGCAGGTTTTACCACCCAAATGGAACTTATCACCCATTTTATATTTTATTATGGGACATATGGACATTTCTAACAATACTTTAAAGTTTCATAATTTTACGACACCCGGTTTTACGTTTTGAGGCCTAATCATTTACGGTTGGCATTTCCCGGAGTCAAAATGCATCTAATATCTAGATATTTTATCAAGACCAAGCCACCTCCCCTCCTTATCCCATTTGAACCACCAAAGGGGGGGGGAGTCACACCCTTGTGTGGCTTGATCTTGAGTCTTGTTGGTCTAGGATGAATACATGTGTATTTTGGCCAAAAATATCTTAAGAAACTAACCTCCTCAAAGTCATATATATACTCCCTCCCCTCCCTTCCTTGGCCGGCCATCCCAACACACCAAAACATCTCAGACTTAGCTTTAAGTCTTCTAATTTGTTGCAAGGTTCAAGAGTTATTTCAAGATAGAAACCCTAGTTAGCTTATTTTTCACCAAAAATCTTCCAAACCCTAACATACTTGGTGTTTTCTCTTGAGTTTAAATCCACTCAATACACCTCAACTTTCATTACATATCTTTCAAGAATACCAAGGGTAGAAAGGTTGCTTGAAGTGAAAAAGGGTTGAAGAAGTCTATCAAAGTCCATTTCCTTACTTGTTACTCCTTTCTTTAGTTAGAAAGCCAAAAGTTGTAAGCCTAAACCTAACATGTTTCTTGTTAAATTTTCATGTTCATATCATTTACATGTTATCTTTGCTATATTATGTGTTGTAATTATGTCCATGATGTATCATGATGAGTAAAAGATGTTGTTGTAATGAATTATTGAAACAAGTTACTAAAACAAGCAAACTAGTGAATATCTTGGTATAACCTGATCAAAATGGTAAAAATTTTATATTGGATTATTACATATTACAGTAGAGGACTTAAAAAGCAAACCATAGCAATTTGAACCACCTAAAAAGAGTAAACGAGTCAAAAGTTATGGCGATTTGAAGTTACCAAAGATTTCCGGCAAAACTGCCTAAAAGTTTCTGTGACAGAACCTAAAACACGCAAAAAGAGGCCTTTCTGGTCCGATTCATGAAAAAGTTAAAACACGAAAGTTGTCCGGAATCACGTTTTCCTTCAGGAACAAAGAGGCTCGAGCCTTGAAAACGCCTTCTGAGTGAGATATTTCTCAGTTTCGTAACAGCTATTTACATATTTTAAGTCACTTTACTATTGTTATACTTTCAAAGGAACAAGAGTTATTATGACCTATAACCAAGACCCCCACCATGGCTAGAGCCAAGGTTGTGTATCATGACCTTGGAACAAGGACCAAAGGTCATGGCTAGGCCATGACGAAATGACCATAACAACTTACATAGGCGTAAACATGAAACAATGAATTAGGCGATAACATAAACAAGCAATTTGGATCTACTTCACTTGAAAGGAAACCATGAGATTTTACCAAGACAAATGGTCATACAAAACTTATGAATCATACCCTAATAACAATCTTCATGTGCTATAAACTTTCCTAAGTTTATCCAAATATCGGACATGTAACTTTTTCGGATCAAAACTTATATCTATATACTTTATCAACTACTACAATAGTAGGGAGCTTCATGTGAGGAGTTCATTATGTAAGCCGTCGAGATGAGTTGTGGATTTACGAGTTAAAGTGTCCTGGCTCCTCGAACGCTTACTAACATGACTTCTGAAATATGTTAGCCCGAACGGTAGTAAACGATATACAAAACATACATGTTCATAAATCTTTCTTTCAAAGACTTACAAATATACATCATACCACATCATGGACTATAAATGCAAGATATATATATAGGCACTCCGTTATATTCTTTACACAAATCCTAAGTCGCAACATTCTATTATAGGTTGCTCGTAGAAACCTACACGATCCAACCATCACCTTCGTTACTTGCTATCTTGTTTAAGGTGAGTTCATAGCCCCACTTTACATTACTTCAATGTTTTATAAACCCTTGGGGGGAATACATGCTACTTTTAAACCGAACACAATGCTTTGAAACTGTATGCTGCCTGATTGTTTTATTATTACTAAGTACCTACCTTGCCAATCCTAGGCCCCATCATGAACCATTTAATCACTAGTATTAGTGATCGCGAGTATTGTGAATAGGCCTATTGGGATTGACGAATCCCATTTGTTTGAGCAGATTAGTTCAACAAATGCACTATATTTGAACATTTAAGTATGACGGCAAAGTACTTACCGGGGCAACATAACCGCCGATTGATATTGGTACCCGTTAACGTCTTGGTTGCATGAGCTTAGTACATAATAATAACTGTTTTGTTTTCTAACATGAGTATGAGTCTAATTAACTCATTACTACCAACATATTGTGTTCAACCGTTAAACAAACTCTATGAATATCACTCAACCTTTGTGTTGACCTCTTAAGCATGTATTTCAGGTCCATGATAATCAAGAATGGAGCGGGAAGGGCACGTACCGAAGGAAGAAGGCTATAAACTATTATGTCATTCGATAAAAACATCATAGACTTTATATTGATGTGTTTTGAAACAATGGATCATTTTGGGACCTTACTATGTAAACTTTGATACATTTGAATAATATGAATGACAACTCTTTTTATTACGATTCGTTTAGAGATCGTTTTCTATTATTATGACTGTTGTGCCGTCGAGTAACACCCAAGTTGAATTCCGCTGCATCATGAATTGGGGGTGTTACACAACTCATTTGTTTTCGGGGAGTTGAGGAACCATACAATTTTGGGCAAATTGCCAGCCGTAAACGGATTTGATATGTCTTTACCAAGAGCCGTTTGCTCCTGGACTAGCCAATCCCTTTTGTTGGTTAGACAAGGCGGACTGATTACCAAAAAAATTTTGAAGCACCAGTGAAATTTTTGAAAATTTTTTGAAATTTTGGCTAAAAACGGGGGTATTATATAGTAAAATGTGATAAAATTCGCTATAATAGCGAATACCCCCCCCCCCCCCACACTAAGCATGAATATTGTCCTCAATATTCAAAATCCCGGCTATTATGCCGACATTTTGAACGTAAAAGGGCAACATTACAAGCTAAGCATGGAAAACACCATTTTGTTTTTTCACTCAATTGTAACCATAGCATGGGGGACTCCCCCACACTTAGGGTGAAAACCCTATATGCATGCTATTGTTTTTGTTTACCGAGTCGCTAGCTTGACTCGACCCCTAATTTATTTGTCATTGGGGAAGCGTGATGTGGAAGAAACAATCTCACTCGGACTTTCATTCAAAATGTTTGGACAAACATATGAAGCACGTGAAAGTTCCACACCGATGAGATATAGTACCGGCTCAAGAAAATGATACATGAAAATGCCGGGATCAAATATAGTGTCCTCATTCCCGAAGGAATGCAGAACAGGAGAAGTCACCCTGTAGATGAAGAAAGGAAGAAAGATCTTGATGACAATCAAGATTGATTCATCATCATCAGAAAGAGAATTCATGATTGGTGTATCATGAATCTCATCAGTAAAGCTCGTATGATCTAGACGTATTATGGGTGGGAGGGTTGGGATTTTAATATCAATCAAATTCTCAGGGTTGAGAATATTTCCCTCCGGAAAACAAAGATTAACTTTGTCTGGATCAAAGTGAAAATTATCATACTCCGGTGGAGATATGATATGAGCGAGTTCACCGGAGAACTCCTCAAAGGTGAATGAATCATAATCGGGGAGAGAAATTTTAGAATGAGAAGTGGTACTGTCACTAATCTTCTCTCCCATATGATCAAAGGCTTCAAACTCAGGAACAGGATCATCGGAGACAATGTCACTATCCTTTATGGGGATAGGAGATGAAATAGGTTTCATTTTGAAAGCCTCGATTTTAGAAATGAGGAGATCAACATTCAATAATGTTGCACGAAGTGCTTCATCCTTGATTTCAGTGTCAATTTCGTCATTCTCTTCTTCTAAGCTGACTAGCTCAGAAAGTAATTCTTCCATATAAACGATGTCCTCACAAGATAATGAATTGTCATCAGTAGAATCGGAGAACATCTCATCATGATTAGATGGGAAGAATAGAGGAGGAGGAATATCACACATATGGTCAAAAGTCCCCTGTGACTCTCTCGGGATTGGGACAAGGATCTGAACACTAGACTTTATTAATTCGTCAGATTCCTTATTAGGAACAGTGCTAAGATGCTCATCCCCCATGATCAGAGAGTGAGTGTGAACTTCTGGTGTGATAACAGCAGGTTGAGATGGAATCTCAACTGACGGTATTTCATCTGATGAACTGGATGAATCATCATCAAGGATATCTTCATCATCACTGTCACAGGAATGAAATGAATTTTAGAGCTGGATCTGGCTGCTTTTTCTTTTGCAATGGATTCCCTCACGGATTTTTCATAGGCATCTTGGGAATTTATTCTAGCAGCCTGCTCTTCAGCAAGCAATTCTTCCATGGATTTTTGATGAGTGTGACTATGGGCAAAGTCTTGAACTAAACCCTTAAGCTCATCAACGATTTTCATCATATTTTGCATTTCTGGAAGAAGTGCTTGATTCATATCGTCCTGTAGAGGTGGGTCTTGTAACGAATAGTCGTAATTGTTACAAGGAAATGGATTCCCTGTTTGACAATCAGAGCTAGTGTGTGGACCTCCACAATACTCACAACAGTAAAACTGATGTGGCTGTGGGTTGTACGTGTTATAGTCATAATTGTTATCAGGAAACTGCTCATAGACAAGCGTGTTGCCTGATTGACAATCAGAACTGTAGTGTGAACCACCACAGTACTCACAACAGTAAAACTGTTGAGTCTGGCTTGGTGTATCTTGATACGAAGCATCATTGAAATTTGGGTAATATGATTCTTGCTCGTATGAATGTGATGGGTAATTGGAAAATTTTGAAGAGTCGTTGAATGAGTTCTGATTAGGATCATAAGCAAATGAATTACTCGACCCACAAAACAAACAACTCCCGTTTTGAATATCATTACCACATTGCACACATGTACACCAACGACATGGCAAACCAAAAAGTGGCTCACCACAACCGACACAAGGAACAAAATCTGGAGGTGGGACAAGTGGTGTGCTCTTAGAGCTAGCAATTTCCACCACTTCCGTTATGGTCTCGGGTTTTTGTTTTTGATAAATGTGAAGATTTGGTAAGTCGTTCTTTTCAGTCACTGCCCTAAGCTCTGTACGTTTGCTTGATGACTCTATAACCTTATATCGTGAAAGATCAAGATTGATTCTCGAAGGTTTAGGAGCATTTGTGAGCTTAGGTTCTTGGACAACCGTAGGTTGGACGTATTTAGCACTTTCATCGTCAGAGGGAAGTACAGGGTCCTTTGTCACCTCGGTTTCTTGATTCATTTCCCTCACCGGAGAGGGAATAGGAATCGACGGTCCATCAAAATCACTACGACATCTCGATATTTTTGATAAGGCCATAAGTTTTTCAATTTTGCTCTGAAAGGCCCATTGCTCAAAGAGATCGTCATCGAGAGATGTCATTTAGAATTATACATGAGAGGGGTATAAGAAGGTAGAATCAAATGGATAGAGGGTAAGGAAAAATATTTTTGGGTTTTTATGGAAAAATATGAACAAGGATGGATAAATGTACAATGGAACGAATTCCAAAGTCACTAATCAGAAAAACCGTTTAGATAAACGCGCACAACCTCCCCGGCAGCGGCGCCAAATTTTGATTGATGCCAAACCACCTAACTTATATTGACCAAGGAATGGTCAACAAAGTCAAACAGCCTAGAATCAATGCTCCGCGGAAGTATAAGGTTTCCCCGCGTCGTTATGTCCCGACGAGGTGTGATGGTTATGAAACGGTTTCGTGATCGGGTGAATTTGGATGGAAAGGGGTTTGTGATTGATCGGAACTAAGGAATCTACAAGGAAATAGCTTAAACAAGCTATAAGAATAAGACGAGAAAGTTTGAAAACCCAGAAACGTTTAAAACCTAAAAACGCGTACGTTACGTTTAAATAAACGTAGACGTACAAAATAAAACGCGAGTTTTGATAAAATAAAATACTTACAAAAGTGAAAATCACATTTTTACAATCCTAATAATAAAAGAAACTTTTTAGAAAATTAAAATTACTTTTTACACTATTTAATTATTTAATATTAATTAAAAACTATTTAATACTTATTATTAATACTTAAATAACTAAAATACACTACAATATTATTTAAATACTAAAAAGGTGAAAATAAAATTTCTAAAATTATAAAATAACTAAAAATAAGTTTTAAAAATAAAAATAAGTCTTTTTGTCTTTTTGTGCTTTTTCTATTAATTAATTACTAATTAAATACTAATTATCTAATTAACTATTTAAAATTAAGAAAAATACTAAATGAACAGTGAAAATTCTAATAAAATTTCTAAAATTATTTTACAACATATAAAAGCTATAAAAAATATAAAAACTAGATTTTACTTAAGAAAAACTAATTATGCTATTTTAAACTAATTATTAACTAATAATTAATAAAACTAAAATTAATTCTAATTAATACTAAATGATACAATAAAAATCTGAGAAAATTAATATAAATACTTTAATATAATAGGTAATTAATAAAAATTTAAAAATGACAAGTACTTAATTAAAATCTAAAAATAAAAAATAAAATTTAAATTAAATTAAATAGAAACTATCACTTAGAAATTAAATTGGATTTTCTTTTGGAAACTTATTTTACATCTAAAAACAGAAACTTTTTGTGAAAACAACTTTAATGGAACTCAAAAATAAGCAAATTACAAGCTTATATGGTCAACAGTTGACTTTTGTTGACCAAGGGGTGAAATAAGCTCAAATGAGATTTGGTGGGGTCCACAATGGTTGAATCAGGTTCACATAAGTTATGTGAACATGTTAAAACCAAATTAACTCAAATAAGCCACTGGAATAAGCCATAAGACATGAATAAGCATATGAAAAGTTGTGTGAACTCAGAAAAATGGGACAAGATATATGGCTTGATTTAGGTGGGACCCAGGGGTATCTAGGTCAACCCAATGGTCAAACCATGCACCCTGGTAGGAGGGGGGTTGTGAGGAACCAAGGTGGTGGCCTGGGGCCCACTGGATTGCTCAGAAAACCACCACCAAGTGGTGGTGCTGCTGCTGCTGCTGCTGAGACAGAGCAGTGGTGCAGCCCTGCAAGTCACTTTGGTGCCTTGTGGGGCCCACAAGAAAAATCATAAAAATGCAACAAAGATGGAAAAACAAAGCTGAGCTAGTAAATTATCTAATGAAACAAGATTCAAATCCTAAGACCTTATACAAAATTCTATTTAATTCATGCAAATTTGGGAAAAATCTGAAAACATACACTTTTGACTTTTGAGAAAAACTTAAACTTTGACTTATTTGAACTTAAAACCTAATCTAATCATTGAAAAACATGGAATAGGGTAGAATAAGACTATATTAAGCTGAATCAACAACTTATATAATGATTTGAGGGATTTGCTTATCTAAAATTCTTAACAGATGGACATATATGATCTCACACTCTCAATTTTGACTTTCTACTATGAACCTGCAAGTTTAATGCTTGTTGTGGTTCATTTATCACCTAAGCAGTGTGTGTGTATCATTTAGACACCAAGAAATCAACAAGAACTTAGGTAAACCCCTTATTCCAAACACTACCTTATGCAACTGTGTATGAGATTTTCAAAGGATATGGCAGACTTGGATCATGGTACTGCTTTGCAAGTGAATAACAAGTTTAAATGATCTTAAATAAACTCTCAAACAACAACCACCATAGTAAAACACCCTTAAGGAATACTAAGCTAAATGAACAGTAAAAAAAAATGGACAATGAGCATAATTAGATTGACTTGAACAAATCACTGTTTCAAAACAAGATTATGACTATAAATCAACATTAACTAAGTACATATCACTGAGATTAAAAACTAATGACAATTCTACAGTAACAAGCATAGAATTAAGAATGGAGGCTTACAATTGATGCAACTGTGAGATCAAAAACCAAGAAACATGGACCCTTCACTGAACCTAACACCTCCCACAAGGTAACTAAACCATATTAATCAACTCTTTTCCCTGAATTCAGCTTCAATGCATCTCCACAGTAAATTTTGTAGTTATGAGCAACTTCTATGAATTTTGTACTAATTTTACTTTAATGAGTGAAAGCTAATATGGTGACTCAGAAACTTGAGAAATCTTGCAAATAAGCTAAAGTGAGCTTAATGGAACAAGGAAACAACACTTAACATTCTTTAAGCAAAATTGTCAAATTTGCATAAAAATTGCTAACACTGAATTTAATCATAAAAGTGAAATTGATTAATGAGAACAGTTTGACATGTACTGAGAATACTAAATACACTAATTTAAGATTGAAAATTACATTGAAACTTGATAATTAAGTTTAAATGAAATACAACTACACTATACTATACTACTTTTACACTAACTACTCTATCTCTTCTTTTCTTTTTCTTTTTATAAGCCCTGGAGTCCACAAGGATTTTCCCACCAACTTCTGAGCCGTAGGATTGCTTCCATTAATCTAGGCCGTTTAATTTTCTTTGGCGGGAAAAATAGTTTTTGGCAGCTAGGGGATTGCTTGGAGGGATTTGGGGAAATTAAATGGCTTTGGAGTTATTGGTGAGCTGGAGGGGGACAAAGGATGGGATTAGTAGCAGAGGAGGGGGGGTTGTGTGTTTGGTATGCTTTGCAGACAAGTGGGGAGCTGGGTGAGGAAGAGAGGTCAAAGGGTTGACCGGTTTGATTATTTAAAACGGTTGGGTGGGTTTTTTTATTATTAAGGAAGTGGTGGGCTGGATTGGTTGGGCTAAGGGTGTACATGGGCTGGGGTGTGTTGTGTTTGGTTTTGTTTGGATAAAAAGAACAAGGATCCGTTTGGTTAGTTAATAATACACAAGGACCACTTTGTAATTTCAGAAAATATGGGGGACTGAAAATGGTGATTTTCCAAAATTAATCACAAGGACTATAATCGTCATATGTGAATAACATAAAGACCAAAATTATAATTTTACCATTTATCAAATTCCCGGGGACTAAAAATGACAAGTTGCCAAACTTGAGGGACCAAACATGTAATTTTCTCAAAACTTCACACCAAGGACTAAAAATAACTTTTATAACTTCCCAAGGACCCAAAATGATTTTTTATTCAAAATTATCCCACCAGGGACCTTTTCTGCCAACATTTGAAACTCCAGGGACCAAAAGTGTAAATTTCCAAAACTTTCCAATTTTTCACCAAAGGACTTAATATGACAACTTATGATTTCAAAAGGACCTTTGGTGATAATTTTCTATATTTTGAATATCCAGGGACTAGATTTGTAATTTTATGAAAGTTGAGGGACTGAAACTGCCAATTTTGCAAACTTTGTGCGTTTTTCATTTGTTTTTGCTCATTTTGCATCTAAAACATATAAAACACGATTTTGAAATATTTTCAGTATTTTGATGCATTACTGAGTGTTTTTGTATGTTTTGCAGTTCAGATTAGACCAAAAATGATGAGTGTTTGAGCACTCATCAACCTTGGAGCGCCATATTTTGGAGGATGCAGAGGCGCAACCGGACTACTTCCTCAAGCCCGATGAGTCGCAGCTGGAGGTTCCAGTGTTTGCGCAGCCTCACCATATGCTGAACCCTTTTGCCCTTGAGAGGGAAATTCCTCTGAAGGAGGTACTAGAGCGCCACGTGCAGAGAGCTGCCTAAAAGAAAGGTATTAAGGGCAAGGCAGTATTATCCGATGTGGGCGCTGCACATATTCCCAGGTCTGATGGGGTTCCTATGAGTGTGCCAAGCGTATCTCCCAAGGATGCATTGCTCTTGAGAAAGCTTCAAGAGGCGGGGAGTTCTGCTTCACCGGAAGATAGCCCTGAGCATCGCCATAGCGTATAGGCTGTTTTTTGTATATGCATTATGTAAATAACAAAGTGTATCTTTTGCTTGTAATTTTGTGTAAGAATGTTGAATAAGATACTCTTTGATAAATTAAGTGCGTGACTTAAAAATATACTTGCATTAATGTTTGCTAAGTTTTATTATTTGACCAAGTGTCTTGGCTCGTTTATTTGCTAAGCTTTGTACGGTGTACTTAATATTTGTTCATCCTTCGTGGGATGCGCACATAAAACTTACCTCAACGTCTCAAAAGTAAGGTGCTTAGCAAGGATGCATGATCCAATGTTGATGGGTTTGCAACCCTCTTACTCAACGAGTGAATTAGTAGGTTTACTCATCCTTTATGCCTTCTTGGGTCTTAATTAGTGTATGCACGCCATGTAGGCAAAAATATAAGATAACAATATTGACATATATAAGTATGTACGCAATAAAGTAAAATACGTTATGGATTTAGCTAGAAACCATAACATTTTATTGATACTTGCAAGTTTTTTGAGAAAATGAAAATACAATTCCTACGAAAGAAAAGAAAAAATAAACACTTATTGGGCACATCCTAAAGTGCAAAGGTGTTTGTGTATTGGCCGTAGCCTTCCCTAAAGATAGCATCTTTTAAGATTGCAGATGTTCCAGGTGCGCGCTAGGTCGTGACCTTCCATATCGCGTAGCCTGTATGCGCCATTGCCTAGCGCATCAGTGACCTCGTAGGGTCCTTCCCATTTAGGTCCAAGCTTGCATGTGTCTTCTGCGTGACTCGCATCATTGGCGCGGTATACAAAGTCTCCTGGCCTGAAGGAAGTGTGTTTGACCTTTGCATCATAATACTTCTTCATTTTTGCTTTAGCCTTTGCTTCGCCTATAGCTGCGCGTTCACGTCTTTCTTCCAGTAAGTCCAAGTCTATGCGCCGCTCCTCGTCATTTGTTGTGACGTTGACCTCTGTTGTTCGTATAGTTGGCATTCCTATCTCAGCTGGTATGACGGCCTCTGTTCCGTAGACAAGGGAGAATGGCGTGTCGCCAGTACTGGTTTTGATTGTGGTGCAATGCGCCCATAAGACATGTGAGAGCACGTCCACCCACCTTCCTTTGTGTCTGTCAAGGCGCACTTTTATTCCTTCACCTAGACTGCGATTTGCGCGCTCAACTAAACCATTGGTTTGTGGGTGTTTTACTGAGGCGAAGTGTTGTGTGATGTTCAATTGCGCGCACCAATCTTTGAATGGGTTGTCGCAGAATTGTTTCCCATTATCTGATATAATCTCTCCGGGTAGTCCGAAGCGACAGACAATATTGTCCCAGATAAAGCGTTTGACTTGGTTTCCCGTGATGCTCACCACCGCCTTTGCTTCAATCCACTTTGTGAAGTAATCTATGGCTACAATGAAGAACTTTAGCCCTCCTGCTGCAACTGGGAAGGGTCCTGCGATGTCAATGCCCCACTTGTAGAATGGCCATGGTGAGGTAATGAGTGTTAGCTCTTGTTGTGGTCGGCGCGGAATTGGCATGTGTACTTGACAATTGCTGCATTTCTTTATCAGATCGCGTGCGTCGGGGTGCATAGTTGGCCAATAATACCCCGACCGTAGAACGCTTGCTACCACAGATCGCGGCCCTGAGTGCATGCTACATGATCCAGCATGGATTTCTCGGAGTACATAGTCGGCTTGAAGAGGTCCATCACATCTGAGCCATGGTTGCAAGAAAGAGCGTCGATAGAGTATGTTGTCTCGTAGTTAAAATCGCTGCGCTATGCGCCGCACTCTTCGAGCGTCCTTATGGTCTTGTCGCAAGACTCCCTTGTTAACGAATTCAATGATAGGTGTCATCCATGTAGGATCTTGTTCTTCTATCACTGTGGATACTTCCATCTCCAAGATTGACTTATTTTGTAAGGTTTCTACCAATACCTGTTTTGATAGGTGCGCAAAGCTTGTGGACGTGATCTTGCTGAGCGCGTCAGCCTTCCTGTTGTCCCCTCTGGGCACCTGTTTTATTGTGAACCTGTCAAAATTTTTAATTAAGGACTTGGTCTTATCCAGGTATTGGATCATGTGTTCATCCTTGGCTTCATATTCACCTAGCACATGGTTAGCGACTCGCCGATAATCTACGTTTGCCTCCAAGTTGCGTACAGCCATTTGGATTGTGATGCGCAGTCCAGCTAGTAGGGCTTCGTATTCTGCCTCATTGTTTGTGGCTGTGAATTCGAAGCGCAACGCATAGGTGAATTCCATACCTTCTGGATTTGTGAGAATAAGGCCTGCGCCTGATCCATCTACACATGAAGACCCGTCTGTGAACAGAATCCAGGGTTCCTGCAGATCTGTTTTGGTTGTAGAGGTTGGACTATCGCTATCTGGCTTCTCAATAATGAAATCATCTAATATCTGCCCTTTGATTGCAGTGCGCGGTCTATATGAGATGTTATATTCACTTAACAGTACACTCCACTTTTGTAGCCGCCCTGATGCGTCCGGTTTAAAGATAACTTGTTTGATTGGCTGATCTGTGATTACAGCTATTGGGTGCGCTTGAAAGTATCTGCGCAGTCTTTTGGCTGCGAATACTAGAGCTAAGACCAGCTTTTCCATAGCGCTGTAGTTAGTCTCTGTCTTCTTCAGTGCTTTGCTTACAAAGTATATGGGTGTCTGGACGGAGTTCCTATCTGTCAATAGTACTGCGCTAACTGCTCCATGAGTTGCCGATAAGTACATGATTAGCTCTTCCCCTGGTCGCGGTCCGAAAAGTTTAGGAAGAGATGCCATATGGTGTTTTAGTTGCTGGAAAGCTTCTTCTGCTTCTTCGGTCCAACGGAAGTCTCCCTTCTTAGTACACTTTGTAAGTGTTTTAAAGAGAGGGAGTGATTTGTCTGCTGACTTAGATAAGAAACGGTTTAGCCCTGCTAGCTTTTCGTTTAATGACTGGACTTCTTTGAGTGTGCGCGGTGAGGGAAGATCAATAACAGCTTTTGTTTTTTCTGGGCAAGGCTTGATTCCATCAGGTTCTATTAAGTATCCGAGAAACATGCCTTCAGTTGCGCCAAAGGTGCACTTCTTGGGATTTAACTTCATGTTTATTTGTCCCAATGTTTTGAACGTTTTCTCGATGTCGCGCACCAATTCATCCTCTGTGTGGCTTTTGATGACAAGGTCTTCAACGTAGACTTCCAAGTTTCGACCTACTTGTTTCTCAAAAGCTGTGTCCACCAATCGTTGGTATGTTGCGCCTGCGTTTTTCAAGCCAAACGGCATTTTCGTGTAGAAGTAACCTCCTTGACTGGTGTGGAAAGCTGTTTTTTCTTCATCCTCGACTGCCATTTGTATTTGATGGTACCCTTTGTATGCGTCTAGAAAACATTTAAAAGGATATCCGCACAGGGATTCTACCTTCCAGTCTATCTCTGGCAGTGGGTAGCAGTCTTGTGGACATGCTTTGTTAAGGTCGGTGAAGTCCACGCACATTCTCCAACTGCCATCGCTCTTCTTTACCATTACTGGGTTAGAGAGCCAATCGTGATAATACACTTCGCGCATGATGCCCGCGTCTACGAGTTTGTGTACTTCTTCCAAAATAGCTTTTGCACGATCTGGGGCTTGGCCGCGCTTCTTCTGTCGTATTGGGGGATATCCTTGTTGGATTTGTAGCTTATGTTCTGTGATAGAGCATGGTACTCCTGTCATGTGTTTTGGTTCCCATGCTAAAATATCTAGATTCTTTTGCAGGAGTGCACACACGGCTGCTTTACCTTTGTCAGATAAAGATCCACCAATCGAAACTTGTTGGTCCGGGTAATCGGGGTGAATAACGACCTTTAGGTTTGGTGTTTTTTATGTGCGCTGTTCTGGAATATTCTCTACCTCAGTGGTTACTGCGTTGCATTCCTTTGGTGGTACTGTTGTGCTATAGTGGTGACAACTCCTCCTTCTACTGGAAATTTAAGCATTCCGTGCACTGTATATGGTACAGCGCGCATGGATGATATTCCAGGTCTCTCAATGATTCCGTTTTATGGTGAGGGAGACTTTATTACCATGAAATTTATCTATGTTGCTGTTGAGTGTTGTTCATTTCCTACGACCACCAGCAAGCGTAATTGTCCCATGGACCAAATCTTTTCTCCTGTGAATCCAGTCAGCGACGTTGTTGCTGGTATCAATTGATTTTGGATCTCAGGTCGCAGTCTTTTGAAACAATGATCGTATAGGATATCAGCGGATGCTCCTCCATCAATGTACATGCGGTGGATATCATGTCCCCCTGTATGTATTTCAATAGTTAGAGGTTCTACTATTGCGTTGTCCGCAGCTAGAATAGGGAAAGATATCTCTTTTTCTGGAGAGAATTTTTGGCTGACTTTTTGTTTTATCTTACGTTGCCATGATTGTATCATGTATATGGTATCTGCTTTTTCTTTGGGAGGTTCTTTCTTACCCCCGTTCCTTTGTTTGTCTTTTCTCTTTGATGTTTTTTACAAGGTGGTCCATTCTGCCTTCCCTTACTAACTTTTCAATTAGTTGTCTTAGCTGGACGCACTCATTAGTTGTATGGCCTTTTTGACCGTGGTACTCGCAGTATCCATTCCCTACGCGCTTTTCCTCTGCGGTACGTATTGGTGGAGGTTTTGGGAAATTTGCACCTTCTGTTACAAATATTTCCCTCAGAGTTTTTGTGAGAGGGGTATATTTGTCATTGTCTCTTCCACTGCGGTAACTCCTACTGCGGTTGTTATTCTGATCATTGGATTGTCTCCTAGGTTGTTCTTGTTGCCTATAATTCTAGTAACCCTTTTTGCTGTCCGCAGCAGCTGCTTCTCCTTGTATGAAGGATCTGGTGCACTTTGTTAGCTCATCGAAAGTTTGGGGAACTTTGTCATTTAGCTTCCGGATAAGTTCTGGGTTGTTAATCCCATTCATGAACCCTGAAATTTTAAGAATTTCGGGACATACTTTGACATATATGCACTCATCCTTGAAGCGTTCCATAAAAGCTCTGGTTGATTCCCCTTGGCGCTGTTTTACTCTGGCTAGTTCAACAGGGTTCTTAGCGTACTTCTTTCTTTGGGTAAAGTTGAGACGGAATGCTTTCCTTAATTCTTCAAACCCACCGATGCTCCGTCGTGGGAGTTTGCTAAACCATGTGCGCGCATTCCCTACCAACGTAGAATTAAACATATGGCACCACACAGGCTGTGGCCAGTTTTCGATGATTTGAAAACTTTTAGATGATCATCCGAATCACCTGTTCCATCATATGTTTTCACGTTAGTGGGCATGCGCATCCTTTTGTAATCGGAGTAATCGCTGATGCGTCGTGTAAACGCTTCAATTTTCTGGCGTCGCCATGGAAGAGATATGTCTTCATTCTCTTCTTCGCGGCGTCTTCCTCTTGATTTCCAATGTCTGGTTTCTCTATCCTCGTTGTCCGAGGAGTCACTGGAGGAAGAGTAGTTTCTTTTTCGGCGCTTGCGCCGACTTCCTTCAGAAGAAGAGCTTGAGGGGCTTTCACTTGGGGACATTCTTTTCCCCAATCTGTCGTGAATTCTCTTGCTCCCAAATTTGGAGGACCCTTGGCTTGGTGAATGCTGAGGTCCTAATCGGTCTTGTATCCCTCGACTACCAAGTCTGGAATGAACATTAGTGCGCCTCTCGCTGTCTTCATATTCCTCTTAATATTGTGAATCAGATGTCGTACCCGGTCTATCGTGGATAGTAGTACGTTTTTCGTTATCTGCGCGTCTTCCTCGTGGGTGGCGCGGTGGTGATGGTTCGCGTTCAGGACCAAAATTGAGCCGAGCTTGTAGGCTCGTACTTGACCTTCTCCTTGCTTCTTCTTGCATGAGGGCAGTTAGGGTTTCATAATTTTGGGATACAAAATTTCACAACGTTAGGTTGGGTGTGTCCTCAGTTGCTGCGAGAATGTCTGCCTCAGTATTGGGCACCCTATCTCGGTTAGGTGCGCCCAGTGGTACAGTGTTATTCACTGTAGGCACAGTTTAGTGAGGAGTAGTGAGGAGGGTGCGCTGGAGTTCCTCAACGCTTGGGACCACTATGGTGGTTTGGGTAGTCCTTACAGGCAGTTCTACCACTGGAAGAGGTTGGGTTGTCCCTGCCTCTTGGTGACCAGGTGCGCTGGTTGTCCCAGCAACTTGCCTAGGGGTCGAATCTTGTTGATTCTTCCTCTGGGGGTCACGTTTTTCTGGCTGCGGAGTCCGCTGGCTTGAGTTCTTATTTTTTGTCATTCTAGTTCTTTGGTTTTCAGTAGTGGTCCCATGGATGGCGCCACTTGTTGATACAAAAGTTGGGCGTTCCTGATTATGGGCTCTTGCTCTCGTACCAATTCATTTCTTAATGCTTGAAACCTGCGCACTAAGAAAATAAACAACACCATTAGGCTTATCGTGGGATTGTCTCCCACGATTAGACTCCGGCGTAAGAGTAAGTAATCGATTTAGGGTTCTTGTAAAGAGTTTTAGGGTTTGTGAATCGTACCTTGAATGAGAATTATGTCATTCCTTATATAGGCGCAGAATCCTTGTAGGGTTCGTGCTCCATACGTTTCGCACACATGGTGCTTATCCGAGTTAAGGATATCCATTCCATAGATAGAAGATCTCTATCTATTCCGTATATAGTTTGGTTGGGCTTGCGTGAGCCCATTCCTATTATTGATGCGGCCCAAGTTATAATAACCCACGCATGGTGGCTTTAGGCCTTAGCAATGTTATATATATATATATATATATATATATATATATATATATATATATATATATATATATATATATATATATATATATATATATATATATATATATATATATAGTATAACTTTCAAATGAGAACCATTTTAAATGCAAGAACTGCGAAAACCACATTTTTTACTCCTAATAATACATAAGGTACATAATGTCAATGCATAATGGCAGTTTTGAAAATATATGTAACTTAATTTGATAGATAAAATTAAATGAGGGGCAAAATGGGAATTTAATTTTCCATAAAATAGGATTATTCCGTATTTACCAAAAACTGTTTCCACACTTTTATTATATTCAGATCTTTCTCTCTCTCTTTAACTATTCATCTCTCATCTTCCCAAAGAACCCTAGCCGCCAATTAAAATCTATCACCTCTTTTTGGATAAAAAAAAAATATCGATCTGCAATCTATCATTCAATGTTTGTTTCGTTTAGGTGAAGGCAGCAAAGGCAAGTTTGTTTTTGTTTTTTTATCCAATTTCATGAGAGTTGTAATTGATAAAAAATAGTATTTGAATTACAAAAATCTTTTTTACTTTGAGAATTGACATCCACATAATCGGAATATGGTTTTTACATTTCTAATATCTAATTATCTATTACCTATAACATCATTTGTCACCAAATGAAGGTTTAATATTTAGTTTATGTAAAAATAATTCCTTCGTGAGTGTAATTGATAGAATAAATTAAGTTGAAAAAATCTTTTCTGTATTAATTTGTAGGGTTGAATCAATTTCGGTTTAATATTGATATAGCTTTGTTCGGATGAATTTTTGTGAATTAATTAATGAAATGGTGTTTCATCCTTTTATCTCTTTTTTCTTTTTGATTGGACCTTTTCTTCTCTACATCTGTTATTAATTCACAAAAATGTAAATGGATGCATATTTGTTTTAAATTTTGCAAAACATGTATGTTCAAAAATATATGTTCAAAACAAACATGTTTGTTTGTTATAAATCGATGCATATATGTTTTAAATTATGCAAAACATGTATGTTCAAAACATACATGTTCAAAACTAGATCTCACTTTAATTTGAAAAGCCACTGACTTGGGAGATTAATAAAGAAAACAAAGTAATATCTATAGTTATATCCTTGTAAACAAAATAGTTATTGGAATATTTAGGTGTAGGTTATTTCAAAACAAGGGTGTTTATTGTATTTCAAAACAAGGGTGTATAACTAATGAAAAACCATAAAACATATATGTTTTATGTTCAAAACATATATGTATTTTGGTCAAAACATGGGTGTATTTTGGTTTTATGTAGCTTTGATTGTTTCGTGCATCTATTTTGGTCATTCAACATTTGTATTTGTTGATTTATCCTTTGTTATTTAAAATTATTGAAATGGTGCACATTTGTTTCAAAGTAATTTGTTTGTGGTTTAATTATTTTCGTGTACGCTTGTTTCAGATTGATTGATAAAGACGATGATATCATTTAAGAACGAGAAGTGGATGAACATGAATATACATGAAGATAATTTGCGACTTTTGGAGATATATGATTATTTCATTTTTTTTTTTGTACTTGTAATAAAACGAAATGTAACATTTAAGTATATCAATCTTGTTTTTCTTTTTATAATGATTTATGTTCTTAATTTGTGTTTATAAAAGTATTGGTAGGTTGATAAAAAAAAATCGTTAACTAAAAAAACATGTATGTTCTTTGACTATTTGGAAAAAAAAACATGTATTCACTTTGACTAATTGAAAACGTGTATGCACCTTTACTATTTGAAGGAAAAAACATGTATGCACATTGGCTTAAAAAAATGTATGCACCATGACTATTTGAAAAAATGTTAACGTAAAAAAAAAATAAAAATAAATAAAAATAAATAAAAAAAAAATCCGAATTTTAATATATATTTAAAAAACGGGAATTATAGAAAAAATAAAAAATAATATGAAAATGTCTTTTACTATTATACCCTTTTGAATTTAATAAAAATAACAAAATGCTATGGAGCATTACATGATGTACATTATGTATTATTAGTTGTAAAAAGTTAGTTTTCGCAGTTCTTGCAGATAATTTGGTTTTCGTAATAAAGGGACCCTATATATATATATATATATATATATATATATATATATATATATATATATATATATATATATATATATATATATATATACATATATAGGGAAGGGATCAGGTGCGGATATATATATATATATATAGAGAAGGGATCAGGTGCGGATTACCTTTTAAGTAGGGATGTGTGGATTAATATCATAGTAACATTCAAAAAAATCTGAAAAAATAACAAAAAGAAAGAGGACAAAAAATTATTAAGAATCGCTGAAAAAAAATTCAAAAAAGAATCGTTTTCATGGTTAAAAGGTATTATGATACTATGTTTTTTAATTAATATCATTCTACCACTCATACTTTTTTTGAATTTTTTTAATATCACCGTAAATTTTTTTAATATCGTAATAAAAAAAACAATGATATTAAGTTTTTTACTAATATCAAAGTAACTTTTTCAATATCACGGTTCATTTTTACATGTAAAAAAGCTTAATATCACGTTGGTTTTATAATAACACCGTAACTATCATAAAACCCTTCATAATATCTTTAATATCACGGTAGCACTCATAATCACAAACCAAAAAGTGCTCAGAAAAATCTGAAAAAAATAAAAAAAAGTAAAGAAAACAACAATAGTAAGGATCGCTCAAAAGGAAAGAAATTAAAAAAATCGTTTTAATGGTCAATTGGTACTGTGATAGTTGCGTTGGATCTTGACTTTTTTACAAAAAGTCAAGATCAGATCTGGAACGGGCAGTCCAGTTCTGTCCGTACATCCGCAGGAAATAAAAAAATCCGCACGTGATCCTCACTATATATATATATATATATATATATATATATATATATATATATATATATATATATATATATATATATATATATATATATATATATATATATATATATCCTTTTAGTTTGTTTTAAATAAGATTAGTGTTGTGAGTGCAACTTAATTTGATTTTTATGTGAAATCAATATATACACAATATAAGTAATTATAACTATATGCAATATGTAGGTAAGTAAGTAAGTAAGTAAGCAAAGAGTGAGAGATGGAACGATCAAACTGAGAGACAAAGGATTTATAGTGGTTCGGCTACGAGGACACCTTCCTTGCCCTAATCCACTCCCCAAGCACCGAACTCGAGAGTTTTCTTCACTAAATCAATATGCTCACTTATGGCGGAGAAAACCATACACACCTTAGCTTACACCAATTTAACGACACAAAGCTAAATGTCGAGTTCTAATCCTAGCTAGAACCAATCTCAGTACTTCAAACACACCACAACTTCTTCACACCCTTTTATTCATTCTACACTTCTTCACAACACTTATGTCTTCACACCTTCACAACTTCTATCTTTTCACTACTTCAAATCTAATGCTTCTTCACAACTTCCAAGACTCTATGTCTTCGCAACTTCAATACTTCTAAGTCACTACTTGAGGGCTTTAATCTATGATCCGCTACAAGGCTTCTTCTACTTTAAAAACTTCTACGTCTTCACTACTCTAAAGCTTCAACGTCTTTGCTACTTCAAGTTTTCTACACAACGATACGACTTCTATATCTTTACTGTTGGGATATGAAATATCAAAGTACTTCTGGATGTCAAAGTACTGCTGCATGAAGAATAAAGTCAAAGTACTGCTGAAGGAAAAAGTCAAAGTACTGCTGTTATTGAAGAATGCTTAATGTACTTCGAAGGAAACAAGGACTGATGTGCAATATTAGATAAGGATTAATGTGTAATATTAAACGAATATTCTAGAATTAGTTAGGGATAATGACTTGTTGTTCAAGGATTATATGTTGTAAACCGACTTAAGGTTATCTATATAAAGAGCCTTAAGAAGTATTAGTCGATATAAGTTTTACACAAGTCTTAGATAAGTTTTAGAGTCGATCAAAGTTGATAAAGTAGTTAGGGATTGTTAGTGAATCTGTGTAACAAAGCAGGTTCAAAGTTTGATTAATATAAAAGTTCTTCTTAAGCTTTGTGTTAGTAGATTCCGCATACTTTACAAAGTAAAACAGTGTTTCAATATTAATAGTGTTGAGATTACTCAATATTGTTAAAACCTTACAAGCTACAAAGTAGTTTGGTCAGAGTATATCGATCCAACAAGTGGTATCAGAGCTTGTGTTGGAAACTCTGATTAAGAAGATAAACCTTTAAACCTTTAAACCAATATCACTACAAGCCCTTCAAGATGTCGACTGAAGCTGCACCTGCACCCTCAATCACTGCTGTGAGAATCCCTATTGTTAAGAAAGGAGAATACAATCTATAGGCCATGAAGATTAGGCAGTACATTGCCATCACAGACCATGCTTTGTGGGATGTGATTGTCAATGGTAACATTCAAATTGAAGAACCAGTAGAGGTACCTAGACAACCAACACCTCCAAAACCTACTGTACTTGCTGCTACCAAAAGAAATCAAGACAAAGCTCTCAACATACTGCTTTCTGCTATTCCTGATGGTCACCTATTAAAGTTTCATGATGCCAAAGATGCCAAACAACTATGGGCTGCAATAAAGAAGAAGTTTGGAGGTAATGATGCTTCCAAGAAGATGCATAGGAATTTGCTGAAGCAACAATTTGAAACTTTCACTGTTGGTGAAAGAGAAGGTCTTGATTCTGCTTATGAAAGATTTCAACATCTTCTGAGTATGCTAGAACTATATGATGCTGAGGCATCAGTTGAAGATGCTAATTTAAAGTTTCTGAGAAGTTTGCCATCAGCATGGCATGTAGTTGCTACTATGATTAGAGGACAATCAGGGCTGGATACTATGGACTTTGATGATCTTTACAACAATCTGAAGGTGTATGAGCATGAGATGAATGGTACTGCAGGTTCAAGCACACAATAGAACATTGCTTTTGTCTCTTCTGAAAAGAGAAGCAGTACTTCTAACAAAGGTACTGCTTATCCTGTTCAAAGTACTGTGACTGAAACACAGGTTCCATGCACAACAATGGTCACCACCAATTCATCACAATCACTTACCCCCACCTCAGATGATGTTCTATGTTCATTCTTTGCTCAACAAGCATCTCTACCTGTCACCTATCAAGAAGATGTATTGCAAATAGATGATGATGCTTTGGAAGAAATTGATATCAGATCGCAAGTTGCCATGCTCACTGCAAGGATCAAGAAGTATGTGAACAAGACAGGAAAAGGCATCAATTTCAGAGCTGAACAAGGAATCACATTTGACAAGTCCAAGATTGAGTGTTTCAACTGTCAAAGGACTGGTCACTTTGCAAGGGAGTGCAAATTTGCAAAGTATCAAGCAAACAAGATGATTGAGCCACCCAAGCCTGAAAGAAAAGAGATTCCAATTACTGAACCAAAACCAAAAGCTTTGGTTGCTCAAGAGAATCTATCATAGATTGATTGGTCCAATGAGTTTGATGATGAACCTGTAACCTATTCAATGTTTGCATTGGAAGACTGGAGCACAGCATTTGATGAAGAGCCTGGATATGCTGCTTTGGAGTCAAGAGATGATCTAGGAAGTTTTGATTGGAGCATGGAGTTTGAAGAAGCACCTGTTCAGCTTGCTATGGTAGCTACTTCACCAAGTTCATCCACTAACTCTGAGGTATGCTCTAAGTGTAATGATATGTATCAAAAGTTACTTAGTGAGTATGTAGCTGAAAGAGATAAATTTCAAAAGGCTAGGGCTGAAATAACTGGTTATCAATTAACTTTAGAGTCATTAGAAGCCAAAATCATTACACATGAAAACAATGAAGTAGCATGGCTTGAAACATATAAACAACAGGAGTACCTAGTTAAGTTAAGTGAATGGAAACTAGGATGTAAGGTGTCTGAACTAGAGAAAGTAACTGCTGAAAGGGATAAGTTGTTAGAAAAACTTGTTGTATGGAATGAGGCTGGTGTGTCACATGTTCAATTTGTTGAAAAGCAAAGAACATCTAATATCAAAACAGGCTTAGGTTATGATAATGATAGTAATGAAGGCATTCCATTTAAGGTCAAGGAACTAAATCTTACAGTAGATACCTCCACTAGTGTTGAAGAGTTCATAAGTTTAGATGAAAATACTTCTAGTGATGAGGAATCCCCTAGTCCAACACCTCCTGAATTTAAGAAAGAAAAGGGATATAATGCAGTTCCTCACCCCCCCCCCCCCTCAGGTAGCTTTCAACCATCTAGAAAAGATGTTGACTGTTATGGTGTAGATAATCTAGAGTTTAGGAAAAAGCTTAAAAGTAAATTTAATCCTGAAACTTTAGAAAAGTCTGTTGAAGCACCTAAGGTAGAAGAGACCAAGTTTTCAAAACAAGCAATACCTTCAAACTCTTTTCGAAGTACTGCTGATCACTCAGTAGTACCTCAAAGAAAATTCTTTCAAAATACTGCTAATTTTAGAAACACTTATGGAAGGGGATTTGGGGATATTGGTCCAAAGGTCTGTTATGTTTGTTATAGTCCTCATCATTTGATTAAAGACTGTGATTATCATTCAGAATACCTAAGTAAATATCCAAAGACCAGAACTGCCTAACCAAGTCATAGGGAGAATAAGCCAAGGGACAACAAACTAGTTTGGAACTATACAAATAGGGTCAACCATAGTAATTTCTCAAAAGACTATAGGTACCCTCATCAGAAAAGGTTATACTCCAAACCCTCAGTATCTTCACAAAGTACTGATAGAAAGTTCCCTAATGTTTCTAGCAAACACTCAGGTGTAAGATCTAGGAGGTACAATCATTACAACCCTAGAAGGCCTTACAACACAAGAAAAGATGCTAGGACACAGAACTCAACTCCTAAAGTTACAAGTAAATGGGTTAAGAAAGAAAGTACTGCTGGGGTAAAACCAGTACTTTCAGAAGTTAAGGGTGAAAAAGGGAAAATTGATCTTGAAAAACCAACAGTTTTGGAAACAAAAACCTTAATTCTTGATCATGCTTTCAAAAACAGTGGTGATTACATACTCAAAAATTTTGAGTATGTCACTCCACAAGGGGAACACAAGTCAGTAATGGCTTGGGTTCCTAAAAATAACTAACCTTTTTCATGTGAATGCAGCCATGCAGGGCAACCCAGAGGAGGAGCTTAAAGATCATCTTATTGTAGATAGTGGTTGCTCTAGCAGTATGACAGGAGAAAAGGAGCTCTTGTCAGATTTTAAAGCTTATTTTGGAGGAAAAGTTGCATTTGAGAATGATCCTGATGGAGGAAGAATTACTGGCAAAGGAACTATCAAGGCATGAAACATTGATTTTGAAGATGTTAGATATGTGAAGGAGCTCAAATTCAATCTTTTGTCAGTCTCACATATTTGTGATAAGAAGTACCCTGTGTTATTCTTTGACACAGAATGTCTTATACTTTCTCCTGATTTCAAGTTAGAAGATAGAAACTTGGTGTTGCTGAGAGCACCAAGAACTAATGATGTGTACAGCATAGACTTAAAGAATGTAAATTCTGCTGAAAGGGCAACATGTTTGATTGCAAGAGCATCTATGGAAGAAGCACATCAATGGCACAGAAGATTGGGGCATGTCAATTTCAGAAACATCAATAAGCTGGTCAGAGGTAATTTAGTTAGAGGTTTACCTTCTAAGACATTCAAGAATGATCACTCATGTCTTGCTTGTAAGAAGGGTAAACAGCACAAGGCTTCTTGTAAGAAGATTGATGAGAAGACCATTAGAGAGCCTTTGGAATTGCTGCACATGGATCTGTTTGGACCTGTTTTAATTGTTAGTCTGAATAAGAAGAAGTACTGCTTGGTTGTAACAGATGACTGTAGCAGATTTAGTTGGGTCTTTTTCTTATGCTTTAAAGATGAAACTTTTGATGCTATTCATGACCCTATAATAGCACTTGAAAATCAATTAAGACTCAAGGTTAGAGGCATTAGATGTGATAATGGGACTAAGTTCAAGAATCAGCTTATGGATGAATTTTGTGCCAAGAAAGGAATTAAAAGAGAGTTCTGTATTGCCAGAACTCCTCAGCAAAATGGAGTTGCAGAAAGAAAGAATAGAACTCCTATAGAAGCAGCAAGGACAATGCTTGCAGACTCTCAACTACCTGTTCCATTCTGGGCTGAGGTTGTAAGTGCTGCTTGTTATGTGTTGAATAGAGTATCAGTGACTAAACCTCAAATGAAGACACCTTATGAGTTACTCATGGGAAAGAAGCCAAGCATCAAGTTTATGAAACCTTTTGGATGTCCCCTAACCATCTTAAATACTGCTGATAATTTGGGCAAATTTGATGGGAAGTCAGATGAAGGATATTTATTGGGATATTATACTAATAGCAAAGGATTCAGAGTGTACAATAGGGTTACCAAAAAGGTTCAAGAATGTCTTCATGTTGATTTTTTGGAAGAACAAGAGAATTCAAAAGGTAAAGGTCCTGATTGGATGTTTGATCTTGATTTAATGTCTTCATCAATGAATTATGTACCTGTAAGGGAAGAAAATCAAGCTGCTCCCACTGAAGAAGAAGCACAGTACATTGTTCATGATATTAATTTAAGATCTGAAGATGAGCCAAAAGATAATGCCAATTATGAGAAGAAAAGTACTTCTGAGCCTCAAGGTACTGCTAAACCTAACAGTACTGTTGATCCTCAAAGTACTGTTCCACCACAAATACAAGTATCTGCAGAAGATCAAGCCATTCAAGATGAACTTTCTAGGATTCTTTTTCAAGAAACAATGGCTAAGTCATATGATGATGAACAAAGGAGAGCTTATGAAGCAGAAAAGAAGAAGGCAAAAGAAACAGCCAGTACTTTACCCCCAAAGTACTGCTAATCCATTTGAAAGTACTTTTCAACCTTTGGATACTTCAAATTGGATAAATACTGATGATGTTAATGATTCTAATATGCCTGACTTAGAAGATACTAATGATCAAAACACAATTACTTTAGAAGACACTGATGATGAATTGGATCAAGAAGGCATTTTCTCAAATTCTAATGAAGATCCTGATATAACTAATTTGGAAGATAATCTTGCAGTCTCACCAACTCCTACTCTCAGAATTCATAAAACTCATCCTGTTACCAACATAATTAGACCCTCAGCTTCAGGGGTGCTCACAAGGACTAAGGCTAAGAATATGTCTCAACAACATACTTCTTTACTTAGTTATATCTACAAGCAAAACAGGGTGAATCACAAGGATCAGAAGTTGTGTTTATTTGCTTGTTTTCTATCTCAGGAAGAGCCCAAGAATATCAAACAAGCATTAGCAAAGGAAAGTTGGGTGGCAGCAATGCAAGAAGAACTCCTACAATTTAAACTTCAAGAAGTTTGGGTATTATGTGATTTACCTGATGGAAAGAAACTTATTGGAACTAAATGGGTCTTCAGAGTAAAAAGAGATGAAAGAGGGAATGTTATCAAGAACAAGGCAAGGTTAGTGGCTCAAGGATATAGACAGGAAGAAGGAGTAGACTATGATGAAGTTTTTGCTCCTGTGGCAAGACTTGAAACCATCGGGCTATTTTTGGCTTTTGCATCCTATATGGGATTTCTTGTATATCAAATGGATGTTAAAAGTGCTTTTCTATATGGAAAAATCACAGAAGAAGTTTATGTCAAACAGCCTCCTGGTTTTGAAGACCCTGGACACCCAAACAAAGTCTACAAGGTAATAAAGGATCTGTATGGCCTACATCAAGCTCCAAGGGCATGGTATGAAAGACTTTCCAATTTTCTACTATTACATGGTTATAGAAGAGGAGCTATTGACAAGACTTTGTTTACCAAGAGAGATAAGAAGGATATCATGCTAGTTCAAGTGTATGTAGATGATATTATTTTTGGTGCTACTAAGCAATCTATGGTGAAGGAATTTGAAGATCTTATGCAGAAAGAGTTTCAGATGAGTTCCATGGGAGAATTAACATTTTTCTTAGGACTTCAAGTGCAACAGTCCAGCAGTGGAATTTTTATTTGTCAAGATAAGTATGTTGCAGATATTCTTAAGAGATTCACTTTCACAACTGTTAGGCCTACATCTACACCAGTGGATACTAACAAACCTTTGGGAAAAGATGAAGATGGAGAAGATGTTGATGTCAAACTATACAGGTCTATGATTGGATGTCTCATGTATTTAACTGCATCAAGACCTGATATAACTTTTGCTGTGAGCTTATGTGCAATACATCAAGTTAATCCAAAGGTATCTCACTTGAATGCTGTCAAGAGGATTTTCAGGTATCTTAGGCAACAACCTAAGCTAAGCTTATGGTATCCTAGGGATTCACCTTTCCATTTCCAAGCCTTTTCAGACAGTGATTATGCTGGAGATAAATATGACAGAAGATCCACAACTGGAGGATGCCAGTACCTTGGAAGCAGATTAGTGTCATGGCAATGTAAGAAGCAAACAATTGCAGCAACTTCTTCCACTGAAGCAGAATATGTAGCTGCTGCAAGTTGTTGTGCACAAGTACTTTGGTTACAGAATCAGCTTTTGGATTATGGATTCAATTTCAAGAATACTCCTATCAACATTGATAATGAGAGTACCATATGTATTGTCAAGAATCCAGTCTATCATTCCAAGACCAAGCACATTCAGATTAGACATCACTTTATAAGAGATTGCTATGAACAAAGGCTTATCAATGTGGTTAAAGTTCATACTGATGATAATGTAGCAGATCTACTCACAAAGGGCTTTGATGTTTCAAGATTTACTTTTTTGGTTGTGAGTATTGGCATGATTAATATGTAAGCTATTTTTGAGGGGAGGCATAAGTAGTTATTAGTTAGTCATTATTTGAGGGGAGGCTCCATGTATCATTCAAAAGAAAGGATTTTATTCATTATTCAACAAAGATCTTACAACCAACATTCAGAGTTCATACATCACCATTATCAAGTTACAGCTACAAACACAGAAAAGACAAAACAAACACAAACTACCAAGCTCCACAACACCTACTCCATAGGCCTTTTTCCCTTGCCCTTATAGCTTTGTTTTCCCTTTTGAGCAGTTTTTCTCTTGTCATCAAAAGAAGCCTGCTTTCTTGGGCAAGCCAGGCCAAGAACCTGTTTGGGAGGTCTCTCTTTCTTTGGAGCAGGCCACTTCATGTTCTGAATAGCTGATTCCAGGGCTTGAGTCAAAGCATGTGGAAGCTCATTAGCCAGAGATGAACAAGGGACAGTTTTTTTCTTTTTGGGCTTTTTGCTGGTAGTACTACCTGCATCAGTTATGGTAGAGTTGGCAGCACTCATTGTTGATGAAGATTCTTGGTGACCCATCCACTAAACATGAGGAGGAAAATAGTCTGCCCATCCTGGATCATCAAACTCAGAATCAGAGTAGTAACTTATCTCTGAATCTGTGGTGCCCTCTGAGTCTGAAGAGATGTTCACAATTGGAATGTGACTCATTGTGCTTACTTGTTTTATTGTTAAAAGAAGATATGGTGATTGCAAAGTGTTGATGGTAAAGTTGCTTTTATAAGCAAACTAAAGGTAAACGGCCATTTAATGAAGTATATTGATGTTCACTTACCAGGGTAGCTTTGGGATTTAATTTGGGGAGATAGTCATTAATAAGGGTTGACTTTCAAAGATATTTTGGTCAAATGGTCAACATTCAAGATTTTTGTGGGAAAATACTTTGGTCAATATACTGTGTGAGCTTATAACGGAAAGTACTGCTCCATATTTTATGGAAAGTACTACTTGATGCTATTAAAGGGTTCGCTGACGTGTCAGATACTGTTCCAACGGTCAGATTTGCGGCTAACAAACTTTCGAAAGATATGGGGATATTTACTTCCAAAAAATAATGGTAAAATCATTAATTAACCGTGTTTTTTTGTATCTTATCCTTATATAAAACTGCATATCTTTTCCTTTTATTCACCTTTATTAACTCATACCTACTTTCTATCGATCATCACTTTTCTCACTTTAACCCTAATCACCATGGCTAATCGACGTACCAACACCTAACACAACATGATCGCAAACCTTGAGATAACCCAAGATAACCTTGATTTTCATGGTATTATTGACTTTCTCACTGGTACCAACATCTGTTACTCCATCCTAGTCAACCCAGAAATTATTGGACCTTGGATTCAAGCTTTTTTGGATACAGCCACGTCACAAGTTGAAGATGGAGAGGATATTATTCCTGCTACAGTTGCTGGGAGAGCTATTCGTGTTACAGAAGCTTCAATAAGGGAGGCTCTGTTATTTGAAGATGAAGGAGGCTCCGTTTTGTTTGGAAAACAAGAGGTTTGGAATACACTCAGGGACATTGGGTATGAAGGTTCTTTGACTAAGCTTACTTTTCAGAAGGCTATGGTTAGTCCTCATTGGAAATTTCTTATTCATGTTTTGCTACATTGTTTGAGTCCAAAGAGTACTGCTTGGGATCAGTTTAGCCATTCCATAGCTTCTGCTTTTGTTGGTCTTATTACCAATTAGCCTTTCAATTTTTCATACATGATCCTTGAAGTTATGCTTACTCATATTAAGGTTGGCAAACCCTTTCTTATGTATCCTAGGTTTGTTCAATTGCTTTTAGAGAATCCACTAGATGGTATACCTAAACCTCAGGATTATGTACCTACCATTAGGATGCAACCTAAAGTTTTCACTTTTATGTCCAATAAGGGAGTTAATTTTTCGGGTAGGAATACACCTCTTAATGCTTATATGTTAGAGGTAGCTCAAGCTGTTAGGGATAAAGAAGACAATAGTGGGTTTGCACATTCTAATAATGATGATCAACTTGATTCTGCTGAGCATTCTGCTTCAGTACATTCCCCTACACCACCTATTGTTTCCCCTCAGCATGTTGTTTCAGGTGAAAGGACTTCCTCAGTGACAGCTTCCTTGGATACATCTGTTTCTGCTCAAGGTACTTCTCTCCAAAGTACTGATCCTCAAGGTACTGCTTCAGAGGATTCACAAGTACCTACTCCCAATGATTATACTTCCACAGATGGGCTTCAAACACCTGGAGGAGATGAGGGAATTAAAGGTACGGAGAGTACTTCTGATTTGGCTAAAGAATTGGAGAAGATGAAGTCAACTATTAATGCTCAAGCTGCAGAAATCAAACAGCTAAGAAAGAAGTTCAGAAGATTAAAGAAATTTGTTTGGCCTCTTGTTAAAAATTTTAGGCTTTATGTGAAAGAAAAGAAGCAGTCTCAGAAGCCAAAATCTACAAAGAAGAAGTCTAAATCCAAGAGGAGGCATAGAAAATCATCATCTATCAAATTGGGGAGGAATCAAGATGATAATTTGGATAGATTTGATGATATGGTTCAATATTCAGAGGAAAAGAATGATCAAGATGAAAATGTTGCTCAAAACAGTGCTGAAAGAAAAAGTAGGGAGACAGAGCAAATTAATCTTGAAGTTGAGCATGAGGATGTAAAAAGTGGTGATACAGAAGAAATTGATTTAGAAGGCAATAATGCTCAAAGTACTTTTGTTGAAAATACTGTTGTGCAAGGTACTGCTGAACAAGATATTGCTATTGGAACTTTTGTAGCGGGACCTTCTACAAAGCATTATGAAGATGAAGCTGGTCCTTCTACTTTTGAAGAGGAAGAAAGAGTACATATTGCAAGTGATGATGAAACAATTGCTCAAGTTATGATGAATTTGAGAAGACCTACTGGAGGAATACATATCTCTGAGCCTGCACATAAAGATGATGAAAGTACTTCTGAATCATAAAAACTAGATCCAAAAGATAAAGGGAAAGGGATAATGGTTCAGAAAGATACTAAGAAGAAAAAGAAGAAATTTTCTATTGCTCAGATTAGAGAATTAGAGACTGCAGGAGATTTAGAGCTTGCTAGAAAGCAACAAGCTGAATATGATGCTGAGTATTTGGAAGAAGTTAGTAGGCCAATTACAAAGAAGCCAATGACCAAAGCTCAGGAAAGAAACTGGATGATACAGTTCTTGAGAAAGAAGGGATACAAGAATTTGCATTTGAAAAGGTATCCAGAAGTGAAAGCTCTATGGGATAAAGTACAAGAAGATATCAGAAAATAAGTAGAAAACTTTGTGCCCATGGAAGTTGATAGAAAGAAGAAATTAGAAGATATCAGAAAGGAAGAAGCTGAGCAAAGGAGATTGAAAAGAAAGAAATTAGCTGAAGATGATCAACCGTCAAAAAGGCTGAAGTTAGTTCATGAAGATACAGTTGATGAACTTAGAAATTATTTCAGAGTTGTTGATTTTGAAAACAAGAAGATTGAAGATTCTGCAAAGAAGTCCAAGATAATCTCATTTTCTGTGGTTGAATCAAAAGAAGGGAATTATTTTATGATCCACAGAGAAGATGAAAGCTTCACAACATTCAATATGTTATGGGATTTATTACACTGTATTTCAAGGGCAGATTTATATGACTTATATGAGCAAGTGCAGACATACTATGCAGAGATTAAAGCTTCAGGAGTGGGATTAGTTTTGCTTGGAGACTTAATTACCATCTAGGATACTGAAGAAACAAGTGTTGATCCTCTCTGGAATGATCAAGAGAATTGGGAAATAACAATATGGAGATTCTTTGAGTCATCAGGAGTTCATACACTAGAGATGGAAGATGGTACCATGATTCATATGTTGGCTGAGAGGAGATATCCATTGATTAGAGAAATTATGCTCTGAATGCTGGATCATGGAATGGAACTTGAAGATGAATCTGAAGTAGCTTTGGATGTTATCAAGCTATTTATCAGATGGGTCAAGTCTGAAGAGTAATGTTGCATAATACTGGTATGATTTGTTTTGTAAAATAAAGTATTTTTCAAAGTACTGCAAAAACAAACAGTACTTTAACAAAGTACTGCTTGCTGACATAAACCAGTATAAGTCCTTTAAAATAAAAATAAAATGTTTTGATGTTTAAAAGAAAAGAGGATTTGAAAAGAAACACATGGTGTTAGTATTTATACTGCACAACAAATGGTAATCAACTCACCATGTTTAACAGACAAGAAAGAGTTTGACTCATCATGAGGGTACGGCTCTGATGTGATAATCAAATCCGTTGATGGTTGATAGTTTACCAAAAACTATATGGTTATCAACTCACCATACTCCAAGTGATTAAGAGTTGGCTAGTCCAAAGCAAACGGCTATTGGTAAAGACAAATCAAATCCGTTGATAGCTGATGATTTGCCAAAAATCATAATTTTCAATGATTCACCTCTCACAGGAGTTAACACACCTGGAAGTGATGAGAATAGTATGAAACTTTTAAGATTTGATGATCTTTGTACCAAATTGTTGCTGAGATGCTGAGAAGATACCATAAAAGATAAGATGTTGATGAAGAGTACTTTGACACATGACAGATAGAAGAAAAAGGAATAAAGAAACAATCTCTCTGAATGATTGAAGATTTGAAGATTAAAGATAACAAAGAAACTTGAAATCAAGTAAGTGGAGTTCAAGTTAGGGGAGGATTGTTGGGATATGAAATATCAAAGTACTTCTGGATGTCAAAGTACTGCTGCATGAAGAATAAAGTCAAAGTACTGCTGAAGGAAAAAGTCAAAGTACTGCTGTTATTGAAGAATGCTTAATGTACTTCGAAGGAAACAAGGACTAATGTGCAATATTAGATAAGGATTAATGTGTAATATTAAACTAATATTCTAGAATTAGTTAGGGATAATGACTTGTCGTTAAAGGATTATATGTTGTAAACCGGCTTAAGGTTATCTATATAAAGAGCCTTAAGAGGTATTAGTCGATACAAGTTTTACACAAGTCTTAGATAAGTTTTAGAGTCGATCAAAGTTGATAAAGTAGTTAGGGATTGTTAGTGAATCTGTGTAACAATGCAGGTTCAAAGTTTGATTAATATAAAAGTTCTTCTTAAGGTTTGTGTTAGTAGATTCCGCATACTTTACAAAGTAAAACAGTGTTTCAATATTAATAGTGTTGAGATTACTCAATATTGTTAAAACCTTACAAGCTACAAAGTAGTTTGGTCAGAGTATATCGATCCAACATTTACTACTCACCACCACTTCAAAGTATTATTACTTCTTATACTTCCTACAACTATTCCTAACCACCTCTACTTCTTCACTTCTTGTACCACTTCACACCTTCAACAAGTCTAAATCTAACTAACTAATATGCACACCTTATAAACCAAAGAATGAATGATTTACAAGATGAAATGAACAAACAACTTAGATAGCAAGATGATACTAAGTTGTAATACTTCTAGTCTTGAATGATATAAGTATTCTTCTCTTTGCACTTGAGTATTGAGGCTTGAATCACTTTGAAACAAAGATTAATGTATATATGATCAAAGGATTATAGAGGATAGAAATGGGGGTTTAGATCAGAATGTTTAGAGTGCAAAAAGGTGAGAAAAATTAGTGGAATGAACTAGTATTTAAAGGCAGAGCTAGGGGGATCAGGAGCGTGCCGGTCCCCTTAATTATGGGTCGGCCCCCTTAATGATTAATGGGTCCGCCTAGTTAATTAAGGGGGCCGCCCCTCCAGAACGTTGCCCAGCTTTGTCCTTTTGTGGGGAAGATTTTTCTGGATTAGATTTGCCATTTTTTGGTTGAAAAATTGAATTCATATATTTATAATGAATTAAACATATTCTTTTAATTCCAAAAATGTTTTATAAAAGATATAAAATGTTTTGTGACATTTTATAAAAATCTAGTGATTAATAAAAATGTTCCTTTGATATTATAATGCATCAGACACTTTGTTTATTCATACCTTAAGTGATTAGATGGTAAAAGTGAGCATTTACTACTAAATACTTATTTACATCTTGATCTTTGGTTTAATGAGTTTTCGTTTTGTGATTATCAAAACATAGAGATATCGAAAGATATGAATAATATTTTTAGGCATTTATTTATATCAACAACAACCATAAAAGTTCCATGACAAACACATCATAGAAAATAACAACATTAATCATTAACTAAGACAATCAAGTAGATAATTTTAGTTCATTCCCATTGCATGTTTGGTCCAAAGCGCAACTTCCACTTGATTATTCATGATTAGATTTTTGAGGATATCTAGTCAGAGGGTGGAGTGGATGATGGAGATGATGAAGGTGGAGCCGAAGGAGTTGGCAATGGTGGCATTGAAGCAAGGGGAGTTGGTTGCACATTTTGTTGAGCAATGAGATACTCAATGTGACCAAACATGATGTGAAGTTCATCTCGAAGAGAGTGAATGAGATGAAAGTTGTGGTAACAACAAGCACACCCCACAGTGTGGTTGTTAGCATAATAGTAGGGAACGGGATTGCCAAGATTTGGAGATGATGGTGGAGTGAGAGGAGTGTTCTCCAAAGGCTCGTTTGGTGATGTGGTGTTATGATTAGATGAGTTTGTTGGAGGAGGATGTTGGTTTCTTGGTGATGAAATAGAGTGAGTGGGAGATGATGGTTGATTACTCATGAAAGGAGTGTAAGCACCCAAACTAGATTGGATGAGCAAGGGTGACAAGGTTTTGATAAAAGATGAGAAAGGTGATGTTATTATCTTTGAGCTAGAGGATGTCTTAAATGAAGAGTGATATGTTCCATTGGTAGATGGTGTTTTGAGTGGTGCACTTGGTGCTTGAGGTGATGATGGTGGTGACTTAGGAGATGGAGTAGTGTCATAGAGTTTGAGGTCAATGAAATTGGTTTGAGGTCAAATGATTTTGAGTTTAGGCCTTTTGTTTGATGGTTGTGTTGTGGGTTCTTTGTTTGTTGTTGGCAAGGAAGTGATGGATGAGGCCATTGTAGGTGATGAAGTTGGATTGAAAGATGATTGTGATGAGGTTGAGGGTGATGAGGAAGGTTTAAATAATCAAGCATGGTTGTGGTTTGGGCAAAGCATGCATTAGGAGTTTTTAAGCACTTAAAAATGTTTATCTAAACAAGGTAAGGTGGTGATAATCATGCAATTGGTTTAGGATTGCAGGAATGAAGAAAATAGTGCAAAAATCCATGATCCCACAAGGACGGTCCCTTATTGTTAAGGGACCGCCAGGTCGCTAAGGGACCGTCGGCAGTAGGTTCCCAGGTTTCTGCCTAGTTTCTCATTTCTGCAACCTGCACATATACTACATTCCCGCTTGTTACAGAGCAGCATAAACAAAAATTCAACAGTAAAAGATGCCACATACCAACTAAACATCTTATAATCACATCCAAAGCCAAACATAATCAACAATTTAACATGTCTAGAGAGTTATAACAAGTAAACATAGATGTTCCAGAAGCATTACACATAATCATAAGATAAAGTTAATTCATATAAAGTTCTCTTCAAATGACATTCACTACTTCTTTTTCTTGAGGAGATTCTTGATCGACTTCTAACCTTTCCTTTGCTTGTCTCAAATTTGAGTGAGAAGAGTGATCATCGATGGGTCTTGGGAGTCAAGATTTTGAGGGAGTTTAGGAAGGGCATTCAAGAGGTTTTGGGATGAAGAAGATGCATTAGCATTGGAATTTCCAACGTGTTCATCATCATCTATGTGATGAGAGGATGAAGCACCGGAGGATGACTCGGGAAACAAGGTCCTCTTCGTCCCTGAATTAGACCTTGTCTTACGCTCAATGTGAGTAGTGACGGTAAACATGACACGATCAAGGATGAGATATTTTTCCGATCTAAGTTCCAGAAATTCACCCATGATATGGTTAAACAAACGGGTCAAGAGCATGCCATAAGGCAGGTTCAACTTGGGTTTCTTGGTGACAAATTCCATTCTCCTAATTACATAGAATGCTACATTGTAAGGTATCAATTTGACAACACAATTAAGCATATGACCGAGACACGCGGGAAGATGATCTCTGTTGCCACCTAGACAAAAATTATTTTCACGTGCAACCTCCTCAATAGCTTTCTGATGATTTTCAACTTCTTGTAAGAATTTGGTTTCTTCTATAGGAATTTCTTACCTCTATGAGTGCGGGTAAGAGACGGTGGTCGAGGTTTTAGAATGAAGGTTCTGATTTCATTTGGAGTGGGAGGAATAGTAGCATATGTCCCACTTCTGGGGGTGCTTCTGACAAGAGCATCAAGGCTCCATTCGTTAGTGAACGAGCATTGCCCCGTGGTTGGAAGACCGAGAATATGATCAAAATCGGGAAGTGAGTATGAAAAGAATTTGTTTTGAACAACGAACTCTATATAGTATTCATTCATGGATTCGACCCTTAACCTATATTGACTATAGAATTCTAAGACAAACTGAGGGACAATTGACTCATTAATTTTGAAGAGACACTCAAGTTTCGCAGAGCTCAACATGGCTTCGAGGTAACTAAAGTCCTCAAAGTCCGGATAGACCACCAAACCTTCATGAATATAACGTTTTTCGACTCTTTGAAAATTATAGCAAAGTGGTGGAGGATATTCGGTAAAGACAATGGGTATGTATTTATGAGAGTTTTTGTGATCAACCCAATTTGGTTTAACCATGTTCTTCCTAAAAGAAAGTATAGAAATATATTAAGTTGACTAGCCTTTAATATAATCGAAACACCTCCATATACAATAATACATTTTAATTTTTAAATTCTTGATTCATTTCGTTGCATGGTTATGAAAACGTTTCTGACATGTATTAACAATGTATAACTACATTTTTGTTACGTGATTAACCAAGATTAACAAAATCAAATTCAAATTGGGGAAAATCTCATATTTGACCCATTTTCAAAATTAGCAAAGTAAGGTAATTGGTTTGCTACTTTGAGCATTATTAGTGCAACATTGTTTGGATTTGCTAACAATTGTTGTTAATTTAACAAAGAAATGAAAATCCCCAATTTTTAATTTTTATGTTCATATGAACCCTAGTGACTTAATTCGAATTAAATAAGTGGAAATGAATAAATTAACTTACAATGGAGTGATTAGCAAAAGTTGGTGATTAATGATCTTGAATTTGTAAGCCTTGAATTGATTTTATTTTGGATAAGTAAGATTTTGGGGAGTGTGGTCCGAAAATCGTCACATCTGCAGCAAAGGGAGTGTTTGGTTTGTTTTTGGATGTTTTACTGAGAGAAAAACAGGGCATAGGCTAAAATTCATGGACGGTCCCTTATCGATATGGGACCTCCAGTCGAAAAGAGACCGTCACCAGTAGCTCGTGGGTTTTGGACGATTTTTAGTGTTTTGGTCTTTATGAAAAGCCTTTGGTTTTAGATGGTTTTAAAACATAACACATTGAGTTTTAAGACACGAAAATGATTCAATACGCTCGAGTAGGCTAAGGAATGGGTATGGAATGGAATTGAGACATACGAAGAATGAAAGACTCGATACGCTTGATTAAAGAGTGGATTTTGAGTCGAAACAGAAGAAAAGAGAGAATGAGATTTGCATCGAGGAAGCTATAAGTCAATCAAGTAAGTTTCAAGAAACGTCATAGACGAGAATTAGGGAGCAAACAAAGAATGAAGTAAGTGTGCATCGTCTATACTGATTGATTGACGCCAAATTTGCTATAAACAATGGTTGTGGTAAGACCATTGTTTTTCCAAATAATTTGCTTGAATCCAAATAAGGATAAGAATTTTGACAAAGCGTCTAAGCAACACAAAATATTTAGCACATATTTGCATACAAACATCATCAAGCATATAAGCAAGTAATCTCTAATCATGTAGTTACATGAACATATAGCAAGCAATCAAATAAGCAAACATAATAGTCAAGATTAGTAAGAAGACTTACCTTGGCCTTTAGCTATCCTTATTAGCACATAACCAAAATTAGTGTTGTTAGTGATGCAAAACTAGATGATAATCACTTGGTAATTTGTCCATATGATAAGATAAGTTATGCAATCGGCTTGGTGAGATAACCATTTGGTTGTCTACATACTTATGGCACGTAATGTCTTCTTAGCTAGCTATCCACATTGCACATTAAACCGCACATTGTCTTCTTAATAGTCATTACATCAAAGCAAGTAGATTGGTACACCAACTAAGTTGCTTAAGAAATTCTTGTCGGCAACATTACCTACAATGAAGACATTCAAACTAGTAGTATATGGTTCCACTTAAACTAAGTGTTTTTATAATATCACATTTTCATCATCTTTGGCTTGAACATTTCCTTGATGTATGTTTAAACCATTTTACCAAATGCCATTTGCCATTTGACATAAAATTGTTTTATCAAACTCAATTTTTGTCAAGGATTCATAAATCAAACTTTTTGCTTTAAATATTTCACACAAGTTTCTTATGAAAATTTTATTTGTAAAACTTCCTTTTATTGATTGTAAATCATCAACTAAAAATGACATGCCAAAGATTATGATCAATTGATTTCACATAACTTTCAAATTCATTTTTCCAAATGACAAAATTTTCATTTTTGAAAAATGGTGGCTCATTCAAATAACGCCCTTCTAGATATCATTTTGATTCCAAAGATCGATTCAAGTTTTAAAGTACAGTATACTTTAAAGATCTTGATAAACAAAGCTCTGATACCAATTGTAGAAACTAGAAGGGGGGGTTGAATAGTTTCACCGCTTCTTTTTAATTTTCTAAAGCATTTTACTGTTTTAGGTCCGGTTATTTTTCATTTACAAACTTGTTGAATTCTACTAGTTATGTGATATCAATTTAGTTACTAGCATACACAAATAACAAGTAAAGCAAAGATTAAAGAAAGAACACAACCAAGAGACGCGGCGATTTATAGTGGTTCGGCACGAAGCTCGCTCTTCATCCTACTCTACTCCCCGAGTACCACACTCGAGAGTTATCAATCACTATATCAACACACTCCTTCAGGCGGAGCAATCCGTACATATGCTCACACAAGGCTTAATGACACTAAGCATAATGTCGAGTTCTAATCATAGCTAGAACCAATCTATTCCAAGGCCCACGTGGCCACATGAACAAGCACTCTTGTCCAACTTGAATCTTCACCCGATCCAAGCCTTCACTTACTTGACATACTTGGTTCTTCACCCGAATCAAGCCTTCACACACATGACCCACTTGATTCTTCACCCGAATCAAGCCTTCACACACTTGACACACTTGATCATCACCTGATTCAAGTCTTTACATAATGACTCCACAAATCCTAACCTACACTTTAGGACGTCACTCTTCTCACATCAAATACATGAACTAATCTAGTTACAAGACTTCTTGGATCTACATAACCATCCAAGCTCACACAAATATAATACTTGGAACTACATCACCATCCAAGTTCACACAAATATCCCTATCCTCGACTCACACACAAGTCAGAAAACAATGACATAATATACATAACCTATCACGTAACACTTGTTACATTTGTGTGTGGACACCTATAACATCTCGAATCTTTATAGTTGTCGAGAGTTCTTCTCTTGCACTTGACGGAAGAGGAAATCACTTATAAACATATACCGACATGTTATAGTGATCAAAGAATAAAATGAACAAAGACCAGAAAGTTTTGTGTGTGTAAAAGTCTGTTTTCTAAAGTGTAACAGTTCAGTATTTATAGGCGACAGGAGGGAGAGGGACGGTCCCGTAAATGCCAGATGGTCCTTTATCACTAAGGGACCGACGCCCTATTTAAGAGACCGCCGCGAAAAAACGGTCCCTTTTTGTCCTAACGTGGTGAAAACATATCTGGTTCAGGCTGAACTTATTTGGAGGGAAAACTAGCTGTTATAAAGTTTGAATTTGAATTTATTTTCTTAATAAAAAATTTCTTTAAAAACACAAAAATACTTTTGTGAAAATGTTTTGTCAAACTTAAAAATGTAAGTTTAGGTGAAAATAAAATTCTTTGATCACTTAACTAATGACGGTATAAAGTTTGTTCATACCTGAAGTGATGTTGAAGCAGCTACGTAGAAGAAACGAGTTTCCTCGATTAAATACTCATAAACCGTAACTTTACGTAACCTATCTTTATATTTTGTGATTATCAAAACACGAGAAGACCGAATAATGCGAATAACATTTTTGACATTATTTTTATTAACACAAAGTACCTAGGATGCATCCATATGCTCCCTGCAAAAACAAATATACATATATCAAACTCTAGGCTAAGCATACATACAATAATAACAATGGCCATGGTGCTATAATAGGGAACGTTGTGGACAAAAACCTACCTCCACAGATAGTGTCAATACCACCAGTGCATCAGTGGCAAGGCCATGGACTCCCCATGACTGGCTACAATTTAATCAAATAATGGGCAGCATATAAGGGCATAGGAATGCTATAAGAAATGGAATATAGCATACAACAAATATCAAAGAAAATCATAACAGAAATGGATCGATCAAATATGGATCATATAAAGGGATCATATCAATGGTTCAAATCAAAGATCCAAATTAAAAATTCATATCATGAGTTTCAAATTGAAGGTTCATAATAGCAAAAGGGTTCATAGCAAAGGTTTAGAATTTGAAGTTAAATAATCAAAAGATGTTAAAGAAAGTCATGAGGAATCTTAGAGAATAAAAAAGATTAAAGACTTTAGAAAATTATTTAAAACCTTTTTATCATAAAATATTCATTTAAAAACACATTTCATAAAAGTCACAAAACCTTCATATAAAACTGGCATCGTATCATAATCACATAAATCATTTCAAAAATAGTTTTTCTCAAAAATCATCAGGTTATATTTTTAAAAGGGTCTTCATATGACATTACACTATCAAATGAACCAAGGATATCAGACCTATAAAGATCAGAAATCATAATAGTGGCAATGGAACGGATCATTAGTCATAAGAAACCTTACTGAAAGGTTTGAATATATGTACCTTTGACCGCAAGTGCAAACATAACAGAAACATAAAGGTCAGAATCAAACTCCTTCTTCGGCAAATCTACACGAATACATGATCGTCTTATTATTAATATCTTATTTTAAATCAAATTTCTCACTTTAGTCGACTTTCCATTTTTAGTAACTTTCCTTTTATAGCAGCTTTCCAAAAATAGTAACTTTCCACAAATAAAAAGTTTCCTCTTTAAGTAGTTTAACCATTTTAAGCAACTTTCTATTTTAGACAGGTTTCCCAAATTAGTAGGTTTCCAGAAATAGTAAAATTCATCATTCAAGGTTATAATTATCATATAGAATAATATAAGTACTTAAAATGTTAATTTTATAAGATTAGGGTTTAATATGTAATTATGCCAAAGTTCGAGATCTAAAGTGCAATTATCTCAATTTCACATTTTATCCAAATTAGTCCTTACATTACTAATATTAACAAATCAATCCTCCAAGTTTCCAAATTTACAAAATTAATCCTTAAGTTAAATTTATTAAATACATACCTTTAAATATACATATTACCAAGTTTAGCCCCTTTACTTATGAAAATTACACATTCCACCCTTTTCATTACTTCATACGAATCACCCTTAACTTTTTATATAGTTTCCAAAACAAGCCCTCAAGTTTAAATAGTTACAATTCAAACCTTTATATTTTATATCTACCAATTAAACCCTTTAAATATCAAAATTACACAATACACCCCTAAAATTATTTTATATGAATAGCCCCTGTTCTTTTATCATTTTCAAAAATAATCCTTATATTTAACAATCACACCCTCTTAATTATTTAAAATCAATCGGTTACAACATAAATCACCATACCCTAACCCTAAATTTTCCCCATCATTACCAATCATTAAAAAACCTTAAAATCATTAATGGCATCAAAGAAAAATATTAAAACCCTAACCCTAGCCCCATTCAATTCCTTTTTCTTTTTCTTTTTGATTCAAAACAAATAAATCCCAAAACAAATTCTACAAACTTTTTTACTTTATAATGATTTTATATGGATTATATAACATGTAGAAAGTGTAATAAAAATCAAATTGAAGTATACAAAATTCATGAGAGCTAATTTAGGTTTTTTTTTATTTTTAGGGTTTTTGATTTCTTTAAAATCCATACGAGCAAAATATCATGCATGGACATTTTTCTCACGTATATTATGGATATGACTGAAAGAAAGAGACAAAAAATACCCTTATGAAGAATCGAACACCAGGTTGATTTTATGAACAATTCCAAACAAGAAAAATCTTCAGGCTTCGAATTAGCAACCCAAAGCCTTAGCAACTATTTTTCCCACCTTCCTAGCCTTCAAACACGTCCCAGAAAAATACTCTTGAGCTTTGGAAAAATTTTGAGCCATCGAATGGAGTTTTAGGGTTTTAGGTGATTTGTTTTAGGAATAAAAATGAAATCGTGTAAAATTATAAGGAGAGGAGGGGGAGGCTATTTTTGGACGAAAATATGGATATAATAGGAGACCAAATCAGATTTTAGGAGTTTCCAACTTTATCTTGTGTTTATCCTTTTATTTTATAATGTATTTTTAAATAAAAACAATTAATAAATTAGCCCTTTTAATTATTTATGTACAAATTATTTACAATGTATTGTAAATTATATTCATACATAATTTATAAATGTCATATGTTGCCAAATTCCAATTCTTTAGGGTTTATTTGGTATTATTTAAATGTTTATTGATATTTTTAAACTTAGAGGCATTTTTGGTAATTTTACACGTTTCAGATTTTAGGGTTTTACATAGAGAACGATCTTGAGTCCATCTTCTTCTGGACGGATGTGGTAGGTAAAGTTGTGGCATGTTTGAAGAATCATTATTTTGCGGCTCAGATGGTCCTCAGACCTCTTGTTTGGGAGTCGCAAATGGATTGATGACTGGTTCCTCTTCAGACGACACATTGGTAATTATTTGATCATCAACATTTATGTGGGAGGTTGGAGTGACATTGTTTGAAGAACGGTCTTGTTGAATATGTATTATTGGAGGGGTATCTAGTGTGGGATCAGCAGCTTCATAAGTAGTTGTTGATGAACCGGATACTTGAGATGGTATGTCTTCTTGATTGTTTACTACGATAATCGGAGTTGCAGCAGATAATGTAGACACCTTCATGTTGTTTCCTCCACATGATTCATCATAGAAATTTTCAAACAGTCCATTTAACACTTCCTTTTGAATATGATTAAGCTTTGGTGTTGATGAAGTTAGTTTTGGCACGAGTCCTGAACCGTGTTTTTCAGAAGTTATAGGTCATGTTTGGCAACAAGTGTTAAGGAAGCGTTTAGTAGCAACAAGCGGTAAGCATTTAGATGAAAATCTTGTTTGGCAACACATCTTAGAGCGTTTGAAACTCACCCAACTGCTCCAAATTGAACTGCTTCCAAAAGAAGCGTTCCATTACTGCTCCTAACATTTTGTTTAAGAAATTACATATTTGCCCTCAAATATAACCACGTACAAATATTAATGGGCTGCATATCCATCTTTTATACAAAACCCTACACACGAAATCAGAAACAGGGTAAACATAGTGCCGATAAATTGACGTAGGTTGCTGATTCTAGTTTGTGCTGCATTTTAGTGCTCAGGTAATTAATGATTAACCTTAAAAATTCAGTTTATGATGGTTATTAATGTTTAACCTTACTATGGTAATTAATGCTTAACCTTACGAATTACGATGGTTATTAAGGTTGTGTTGCATTCAAGTGATTGATGAATTAATGCTTAACCTTATAATGGTTATTAATGCTTAGACGCGATCAATCAATAGGTTGTTGATTTTTGTACGTGGCTTTTAATTGTTTGAGTTTTATGTGTTGGTCGAGTTTTATGTGTTGCTAATTAATGTGTTTAAGGTTATCATAATTGTCATAAATAAGTTTAGTATTAGTTTTGGCATTATTGTAAACGAGTTTATGATCAAACCTAATCTAGCTACTCAGTAAATTTGTTGTAAGATGAGGATGAGTTGTTGGATTGTTTGTTTAGAGCTTTATGAATATAAAAGTTTTATTTGACATAAACAAGATAGTCCAGGTTAATTAAATGATTTTGCTATGGTTTGTTTAGAGCTTCTGTTAGGAACAAGTGACATATGCACAAAATTATTTGCTTTGCAGCATCTCCATTGCTTAAAAGTGACATATGTGCACATCTATTTAAGTACTCACTTTTTGTGATATCTTTGTTCTTATAAATAGTATTTTTCTTTTATACCTTTGCATCTTTAATTGATTGAAGAATATATTTTTTTAAAGGGAAATATATTAGAACCAAACAAACAAACTTTGGCATCCACTATATAACCAAGATGGTTAAAAGTTAGGGACCCAAGTGCCATGCTGAAATTACATATTGCAAAAGCACTTTGACACAAGACAAGGATACCTAAGACAAACCAATACTAGGATGCTAGACTAATTAATGTCCAGCTGACCAAATGTATGTATTGCAAATTACAGACCCAAAAAACAAAAGCTTAGACTACCACACACGAAGGAATCAGATAATGAAGCTTAGACTGTTGTAGACAAATTGCAGACCCACAACACAAAAGCACTTTAAGAATATAGAACTATAGAAGTACATACTACTATTACGTATTGTTTAACTTGAACTGGTTGAGATAAATGTATATTGTACATACTACCGTTAATTGTGTTTTGCATGCTCTTAACTCATTAAGTGTGTTATAAAACAAACCTCATCCCACTGAGTTAACATGTTTGCATGCTCTTTAGCTCATTATGTATGTGACTTTGATTTAACAGAATGAAGCATGAATGGAATGTAGTATTAAAAGTAGTACTAGTATTAACTTTCTATTGAATAAAACTAAAGAAATTATGTTAAAAAGTAGTATTAAAAAGTAGTAGCTCATAAAAGATGTTCCTGTTGTCAACAAACAATTAAGTGGCATGTTTTACTTATTTGTTTAATTAAATTCGAATGTGTATTCTTTAGTTCATCAATACTTTAAGTATAGTGACTTCCGGTTCGATAACACATACCTTATATACTTCTTTTGTTTTGATATTAGATGGCCCCAAGTAATGCAAGAGAAAAATGGACAGACCAATCCATTATGAGTTTGTGTAGGTTAACATAATCAACATGGATGATGAAATGGATACTGAAAGAAGAAATAGAAAAAGGAAACATGGTTGTGTACATTTTCTTATGGACTCATTGTACTCATGCGATCTAGTTTCCGTGTACTATTACAAATATATGCATAAGGAATCATGCATGACATCATCTCAAACGGGAGAAGCTTGGATGAATGAAGTATTAAATTGTAACCCTATCCGATCTGTTAATGCTTTTAGAATGCGTCCAAACGTATTTTTAAAACTATGCAGGGAACAGGAATCAAGTTACGGGTTAAAGTTTAGTGATAAAATGATGGTTGTCAAGAAGTTGGGAATATTTGTGTATATACTTGCGTTAGGGCTGTCTAATAGGGATGTTGGTGAGCGCTTTCAACGTTCAGGAGAAACTATCAGTAGAGTATTTCATGAAGTTCTAGAGGCAATAACTAGTAGATCTAAAGGCTTTCATGGTCTAGCCCAAGAGATGATAAATCCGAAGGATCCAACCTTTTAGTTAACACCACATCAAATCATGAATGATAAAAGATATATGCCATACTTCAAGGTATTCAATTATTTTTTGGTTATATAAATTTATATTACTAATACTATATACTGATATTTTCTTTAAAAACATTTATTTAGGATTGCATTGGCTGTATTAATGGTACGCATATTGGGGCATGCATCCTAGAGACCGAGCAACTGCCTTATATTGGTAGAAAAGCGATACCTACTTTCAATGTGATGGCAGTATGTGACTTTGATTTATGTTTTACCTTTATATCGGTTGGATGGGAGGGTTCAGCACATGACACACGTGTTTTCCTTGATGCCATTAACAATCGATCTATGAACTTTCCAAAACCACCAGAAGGTAATTTTATACGCATGTGTTATTATACCAAAACTTCGTGATAAAGTGCAAGCGACTTATTTTAAAGTTTTACCAGGTAAATATTATTTAGTTGATAAAGGATATCCTTTTAGAAAGGGATATTTGGTTCCATATTCAAAGACAAGATATCATAAATCGCAATTTGAAAATGTGCCGCCTAAGAACATGCAAGTGTCTTTCAATTGTTCTCATTCATCTCTATGAAGTGCTATTGAGAGCTCATTTGGAATTTGGAAGAAATGATGGAAAATACTCACGAGAATGCCTAAATATAGTGTGGAAACTCAACATGATATAATTATCGCCGCATTTGCTTTGCATAACTACATTCGTAATAATGACAAGGAAGACATGGTGTTTACTACGTTCGAACAACATCCAGATTACATGGGATGTGATGAACTTCGTGATGTTCGTGGCTCGGTTACTGATGAGGCGAAAAATGATCCGTTTTTAGGGGGTCATTTAAGCCCGAATCCGACTTTATTTGATCAAATATTGCCCTAAATCGTTCCTTTTGTGATTTTAGGTACTTGGAGAGTGAATTCTGGAAAAGAAGCCACTTTGGACGTTTTTGGAGCATAAAAGTAAAGAAAACGGCAAAGTATCAATTTTCCATGCTGGAAGTACTAGGTGACGGCGTCAAGAGTTAAACCCTGACGGCGTCAGACATGAAGAATAAAATACCGTAGGTGGTGACGGCGTCAAAAGCCATCCTGACGGCGTCAAAGTCCCAAGAATAAAATACCGTAGGTGGTGACGGCGTCACACAGGCCGTCATAAGGAGATCAAGGCCGTCACGTGTTAAAAACTTGCGCGCGAAGTAGCTGATATTGTTTTGGTCATAACTTTTGCATACGAACTCGGATTTAGGTGATTCGAAGAGGACGAAGAGATCTACAATTTGGTGGAAAAATGGTCTTGACGGCGTCAAGAGTACGGGCTGACGCCGTCACGAAGGGCCGACAGAAAAAATGCCTATAAATATAACTTCATAACTTCACTTTTTGTAAGCCCTAAACCCTAAAGTCGATTCCTGGGTTTAGGTGGGTGTTTTTCCAGCAACTTAGAGGGTTTCAATCACTCCATAAACATCATGTATTGGTTTGATGATTCTATCTCAACTATGTCTTTCATTATTCTTGTTGATTGTCCTTTGATTATGTTTTGTTAATTCACCTTGTGTCTACTTATGATTGTGTGAAACTTGTATATAATTGATTAGATCTTATTGATTCCTAGTTGATGTTTATGTCTATCTTCATCAATTAGGGCGTGACACTTCAATAGATCTAGTTGGTTTAGTTTATAATCCTTGTTTCCTATTGATTCTTGTTTTGATCGAATGATTTATATGTTAGGCTTAAGAAAACTGGCAGATCTCCAAATGGTAACATGCTTGAACGTCTTAAGAAACATGAACCGAGGCGTACTAGGTCTTTATTGGTTGTATTTAATGCATGAGCCACTGTTTACAATCCCTATAGTTGTGTTGGGCATGGTGTAGGAGGAGATAAGAGCTCATAGAATTGGGGAGTTATGTATGCCACCCCATGAATGGTATTAAGGAATACAACCCGTCAATTAAAACAAGGTTACAATTCAATAGGTAGGATTGGATAGCTAGCAAGGAGTAACATATCATGGGTAGACATGCTTCACTTATCTTGTAGAACCTTAGTTTAGTTTTCTTGTTAATTAGTTCAATTAGTAGCTTTTGGGTTAGTTGATTAACAACTAATTCCGCCCCTTCTTCCAAAACCCGAGATTTTTACTTGCTTTTCATAAAATATAAAAACATAAAAAGAATCATCCTTCACCTTTAGACCTAGTTAGATTAATTTCAATCCTAACGACACTATTCCTAGCTGAACGATCAATCCCCCGGTACTTGTCACTATACTATACTACAACGATCAGGTACACTGCCTGGTGGGGGTTGTAAGCTTCTCGAGATCCCTCGAGAGGTAAAGCAAGGTGCGATTCCCACGCATCAGTTACAAATAATGAAGGTACTTCTAGTGGAACGTCTAATGAGATGAAAAACATTCGTAATGATATTGCCACATCAATATGGAACGCACATTGCAGATAAGTTATAGTTAGCGTATCATGGTGATGAGGCGAAAAATAAACCACTTTTAGGGGGTCATTTAAGCCCGGAATTGAATTTATTTGATCAAATATTACCCTAAATCGTTCCTTTTGTGATTTTAGGTACTTCGGGAGTGAAATCTGGAAAAGGAAGCAATTCGGACGTTTTTGGAGCATAAAAGTGAAGAAAACGCCAAAGACTTAATTTTCCATGCTGAGAACAGTACTTGACGGCGTCAAGAGGAATATCATGACGGCGTCAAGAGTAAAAGTGGTGACGACCCAGTGCAAACCTGACGACGTCACAACAAGGGCTTCAAGAGTATTTTTGGTGATGGTCTGCACAAGAGGAATACATGACGGCGTCAGACCCAGATCTAGGCAGTCCGAGGAACTATTTGGCGGCGAGATGACGGCGTCAGACATTTGTTCTTGACGCCGTCACCTTCTAAACTCTATATATAGTTTTCGATTTTTCATTCATTGGAGAGGAACTTGTGTGGAGAAACTAGGGCCGAACTTTGTAAACCCTAGGTCATATTTTACAGTACTTTCAAGGGTTTTCACTCCTTGAATCCTTTCATGTTCAATTGTGATAAGTCTTCTCTTTAATTCAATCAATATGTCTATGTGTTGGTTGACTATATCTTGTGCTTGTCTTGATTTCAACATGCTAGGCTAGATTTATCTTGTGTTTGCTTGGATCTAATGAAACCTAGATGTTAATTATGTGTTGATTACTTGTTTATGGTTGTATTGGATGAATGATTTCAATGTTAGGCTTAAGAAAACTGGCAGATCTCCATTGTGTAACATGCTTGAACGTCTTAGGAAACATGAACCGATGTGTACTAGGTTTTATTGGTTGTATTTAATGCATGAGTAAATTCTAACTATCCCATGTTAGGAGCTTCTTAGCCGGCTCGACATAGGAGTGAAGTAGGCACTCATAGGATTGGGGAAGTATGTACGCCACCCCATGAATGGTATTAAGAAATACAATCCGTCATCCACGCAACTATAACAAGTAATTCACGTGTAAAAGATATCTAGGGAGTAATGAAATCTAAGTAAACACAATTCTCCCACATATTGCTCACAACTCTAGTTTAATATAGTTTATTTTCATTTTTAGTATTTTATTTTGATTGCATCTTAGTATTGGGTTAGTTGACTAGCAACTAATTCCGCCCAAATCCTTCAAACCCGAGATTTTAATCTGCTTTCTAAAAAATATAAAAAATACAAAAAGAATCATCCCTCATCTCTAGACCTAGTCTTTAGGTTTTCTAATCCTGGCGACACTATTCCTAGCTGAACGATCAATCCCCCGGTACTTGTCATTATACTATACTAAATCGATCAGGTACACTGCTTGGTGGGGTTGTAAGCTTCTTGAGATCCCTTGAGAGGTAAAGCCTGGTGCAAACCCCACGTACCAAGTTTTTGGCGCCGCAGCCCGGGGAATAGTTATTGTCTAGGTTAGAATCTCTTTTTATTAGGTCTACATGCTAGATTCCTTTCTAGTAAGATTTTACTTTTATTTTCTAGGTTCTCTTTAGTCTATCTTATTTCTTCGTGTTTTTGTTCGTAACTCTTCACCACCCGACATCATGGACGATGGGAACATCTTTGAACCCGTCATCCCACCACAATAAAACCCACCACTAGAACCTCTTAGGTCCCAAACCTTAGGAGAGTATTCCCGACCTAGCCACCAAGGCTACCGAAACACTATTGAGCTCACCGGAGCCAATGTAACCCCCTTGCGATCCGACACCATCCGGTTGGTGCAAAGCGGATGTGCATTCCATGGACTTCGTTCCGAAGATCCAAACCAACATCTCAAGGACTTCCTTAAAATCGTAGATTCCATAGACCTTGATGTTACAACTAGAGAGTCAACCCAATTACGCCTATTCCAATTCTCTCTACGTGATCAAGCTAGCCAATGGCTTGAACGTTTACCAGCGGGATCCATCACCTCATGGGATGATCTCACTACTTGTTTCCTTGCTCAATTTTTCCCACCGGGGAGAACTACTAAGCTTAGAAATGACATCTTGATGTTCCAACAACGTCAAAATGAAACTCTTTATGAAGCATGGACTCGTTTCAAGGACTTACTCCAAAAAGTCCCTCATCATGGCATAGATCTTTGGCTCCAAGTCCAAATATTCTATGACCATATCGATCTCTCCACAAGGCGAGCCATTGACCAATCGTCCGGTGGTAAGCTACGTGATCTAAGTGCGGAACAATCATGGGAACTCATATAAGATCTTGCTCTCTATGACAACGAAAGTTGGAATGATCCCCGTGATTTGAACAAAACGGTCAAGGAAATATCTTTGCCTTCGAACAACTCTAGCACTCCCGACAGTAGGATCATGGAACTTGAGGACCAATTCAAGTTTCTCATGAAATCTTACGAAGCTCCTAAGCCTTCAAGCCAAGTGAACAAAATCACTTCTTCATGTAAATTATGTAGTGGTCCCCATGACACTCGTGATTGTGTGGAACTCCCCGGAACAGCTTTTGCGGACTACGCATCCTCGTGTACCGACGAAGCGGGAGATAAGTGGTACACTTTCAAACCCGAGCCAAACCCTTACGGTGATTCCTACAACCCCTCTTGGAAAAATCACCCAAACCTTAGGTGGAAACAAAATCAAGCCAATTCTTCCAATCCGCCTAATCGTTACCAACCAAATGGTCCACCCTCCAACCGTACTTTCAATAACAATCCTTCTAATAACTATGGTAGTACCAACAATCTTGAAGGATTGATGTCTAAGTTCATGGCATCTCAAGAAGCTCGCATATCCAAGTTTGAAGCCGATTCCAAACAAAAGCAAAGCGAGATGACCACCAAAATTGACGCATTGCTGAAAGTTCTCAATGACCGAGAAATGGGAGCACTCTCAAGCGACACGGTCAAGAATCCGAAACTAAACGTTAATTCCATATCATCAGTTTCGTCACCCACTTCTTGTCCATAATACTACTCGGTTAAATCAACAAGCACGTGTTTCAAGCAAAACCAAATTCTTCAAAAGGACCAATCGAATAAAACACCCGATATAAAACCGGTCAAAAGCATAGTTGAAACACCTCCTACGCAAGACCTTGACGATGAATTCAAGGAGCTTCACCTTGAACGCCCCGTCATTGATGTCTTAGCCCGTGCTCCCTACTATAGTGCCCTCCTAGAAAAGTATGAGAAGTTTAAACTAGGTAAAAATGGGACCGCCTTCGTTCAAAACAAGTTGCCTAAAAAGCTTGATGATCCGGGTATATTTGTTTTGCCTTGTAAGATAGGAAGATCCGAAGCTTTCGACACACTAGCCGATTTAGGGTCAAGCCTCAATTTGATTCCCTTATCCCTTTTCACCACTCTCAAGCTAGGAAAGTTAGAGGAGACGGAGGTATTGATAGGTCTAGCAGATGGGAGTATTGCCCACCCGGTTGGAATGATTAAGGATGTAGTTGTTCACGTAGGGAAGTTAACTATCTTAGCGGATTTTCACGTCCTAGACATGGTTAGTGACACTACATGCCCATTGTTGGTAGGAAGAGGATTTTTAGCAACCGCTAGTGCCATGATAGATTGTAAGGAGTCTAAGATAGCGGTAGGTGAGGGCGACACTTGGTCAGTATACGATGTTAAGAAACATAGCTATGATTGTGATGATGAACCGACACCACATTGGGTAGAGATGAATAGGAGACCATCTAGATATGGACCTTGGATAGAAAGGAACTTTATAGGACCTCAACGCCCATTCTATTTAGAAAAAGATTTCATCGAAAAGACACATTCGGTGGAACAACTCATAGCTAGAGATGAAGAGCTAGATCCTTTTGAGGACCCCTTAGTCTTTAGGAAGATGATTGAGTTCTTAAACGTAATGCCTATTAATATAGAGATAAATAAGTGGAAAAGAGAGGGAGATAAGTGTAAATGGCGGTGGGACAAGCCACCTAAAGAAGGTGACGGATCATGGCATATGAAGATGACTTTGTATGATCCGGATGGAGAAAAGTTTGAAAGGTCATACCGTACTAAGAAAACCGATAGGAAGTTAAAACCTAAGTTTGATCCCAAAGATGTCCTCAATGAGGAACTCACCCGTATCACGTAGTAACCCATGACCTTGTGTCTAGCTACAAGACTCGTAAATAAAGAAAAGCGCTTCTTGGGAGGCAACCCATAATTTTTGTGATTTTTATTTTGTTTGTTTGTTATTTGCTTCCGTATGCATGCTTTATTTTTATTGTTGGTAGATCATGTTTCTAAACAAAATAGTGGAAATACTTTATTTTGTTGTTCGGCCTAGTCTTAACTTCATCCAAAGGTATTTTTGCAAAAGATAAGTGTAAGGGGAAACCCCAAATATGTTTTTAAGAAACAAACCGACCATGATTCTCCACAATATTAAGTGAACATGTATATTCATATTTGTTAGAGTCAAATGCTTGTATCGAGTCATAATGATATTTTACAGGATTTTCCAGGAAGTAGGACGAAGTTTTTCCAGAAATTTTCCGGAAACTTAACATAAGAATTTCTGCAGGTCACTTCTGACGGCGTCACGAGTTTACTCTTGACGGCGTCACGTGTAAAAATCTGGAAATTTTACCAGTTTTGTTTTTCTAACGGAGTTTTAAAGTTTTTGTTGAATTATTAGTTTTATAATCTCCAGGAAATCTGCAAACATCATTCCACAAGCATTATATCTTATTTTGTTTTCTAGGTTTTATTAGCATATGTAGATTGCCGCCGATTTTATGCGAGGTTGCCTTGTCTGTTTTCTCAGGATTTACAGGTTATGTATGACAAGAGATGATTTCTATTCTGGAAGGGAAGCTTTGATTGTTCATTTTCTTGGAGGAATATCTAACCTGGCCACCTTATTATCCATACCGAGCGAATCAGGGGAGTATTTGATTTCATTCATTTTGCTTATTTCACTTTTACATTCTTTACTTGAACATTTGGGACAATGTTCATCCTAAGTGTAAGGGGAGGGTAAAATGATGATACCTTACAAATACACTTTCGCTTGAGTTGGTTTGTTTGATGGTAGGTGTGTAATAAAACTATGAGAAATACTTGTTAGTGTAATTTTAGCGCCAAATTTAAAATTTTATACAACATTTAGGAGCGAAACTTTAGCCATAGCAAGCGTCTCATGGATAGGAGATTGTATGACTAGCACATAACTGTACTATTCAGAAAAATTTTCCACCCAAATATGTGAGGTTCGCCTTTAGATTTGATAGGAAAAGCATTTATTATTAGTGCTTATGAGTATACCGGTAGCATTTAGATTCTAGAACTTGCGTTAGTGATGCATCCCGAGACCGCTAGTGAGACTACATTCGTGTGGTAGGATTTACTACATGATAAGAGGCATTAGGATCACCCTTGTGTTAAACCCGTATCATAATTACTTGACCATTTAAGTCATATTACTTGGCTAGTTAAGTCAACTAATTTTTCCCACACCTTAGCGTTATACTCATTTTTAGTACACGAAACCCCTAGTACACCCCTCCGAGCCTATCTTTTCGTTTCTAACTTTAAGCATTTAACTTAAAGGAAGAATTTGTTACACCCCACTTAAATGTACACCCAAATCGCCTTATCCTTCCGTGTATGCACTCATCTTTAGTGCATTATTGTTATTTGTTAAACCCTAAGTTAATTATCTAATTGATTACATGGTTGCTAAGTCTAGTCATATCCTTGTACATATTATTTTGGGACGATTGGGACTCATGGGTAAAGTACTTATTTTATGAAGTAATGAGGAAGAACATAATATTATTACCCCCATATGTACGTTAATCTTAAAAGTACTCCAAGTGTTTTGATTATCTTAATTCGAGTCATTAGATTAGTTTATTGTGAAGTATGTAAAAATTCAAGTGTAAGGGGAATTTTCATTCCCTATGATGTATTAGTTTGGATGGTAGAGTAAAAGTGTATGCAAAAAAAAAAAAAAAAAAAAAAAAAAAAAAAAAAAAAAAATTGAAAAACAATAAAAAAAATAGAAAAAAAAAAGAGAAAAGAAAAACATACGGACTACCATCCCTTTTCATTCTATGTTCATTTTATGTTTTTGTTATTTTTTATTTATTAGCTTAAGTCGAGTCTAGTCTTGGCTTAGCAACGCCATATTGTACATGTAATTAACCAAGATTGTTAACTCGCCACCAGTAAAGACTGCCTATATCCAACAAAACCGTATATTCCATATCCCTACACCTAACGTTACAACCTTTTAAAAGACCTCTTTGATAGTTTATCCTAGGTGCTTACGCTATGTGGTGGAGGTTTGATCATTTCCCAAGCCTATGGTAATCTATTTTGCTATGACAGGTAGTGAGAGATATTTTCCGTTTCCATATTGTGATATTACTTTATTACACCCGAGAGATGTGAGTATCTAAACACTATTTGTGAGGTGCTAGTATATGACCTCCGTGCTTGTCTTTGGTATTTAGTGGAACGATTATTTGTTGTAATTACTTTTATATTAGTGTTAAATGACCCATAACTTGTATTTTGATTAGAATAAAAGCGCATTTGCTTGAGGACAAGCAAATCTCAAGTGTAAGGGTATATGATGAGGCAAAAAATGAACCACTTTTAGGGGGTCATTTAAGCCCGGAATTGAATTTATTTGATCAAATATTACCCTAAATCGTTCATTTTGTGATTTTAGGTACTTTGGGAGTGAAATCTGGAAAAGGAAGCAATTCGGACGTTTTTGGAGCATAAAAGTGAAGAAAACGCCAAAGACTTAATTTTCCATGCTGAGAACAGTACCTGACGGCGTCAAGAGGAATATCATGACGGCGTCAAGAGTAAAAGTGGTGACGTGTTAGCATCAAAAATATTTATATAGAAGTGATGGTCATTCTCATATTGTAACTTTGTGTCATTTGTTAAGTTTAGTAATAGTTTAGTCATTGGGCTTTGGACTTGGCAAGCTAATATGTTATGTGATATGTTTCATAAGCCTTGTATCTAATCATGTAACCAAGTCCAAGCCCAAGTCCATTAGAAAGCCCATGAGGCCTTTCTCTCTAACTATATAAGGCACCTTACCTCTCATTTGTAAGGTGTGCTTGTGTGTGTAAGTGTGTGTGTTTTTTAATAAAAGCTCTCTTATTTCATCTCTTATTCTCTCATATACACAACATATACATAACATCAAGTCACCAAATTTCATCTCTTCTTCATCATCTTCTAGTGCTTATATTTGTGTTAAAGTTAATATATCTAAGGTCCTACAAGTGGTATCATTCGCCTACCAATGATTTAGGAGTGTGTGGTAATCATAGTTTTCAAGTTTTTTCTTAAAAAGTTGCATTTTTTCTTGTAAAAGTGCACTTTTTCTTTAAAAAGTCTTGATCTTTAAGTGTTTTAGTGTTAAAGTTGTTGTTTTTCTTGAAGCTTTAGTGATTCTAAGTGTTTTGGGAAAGATTTGATCAAAAGAAACAAGTGAAAAAGTGTTTTTGGTTGAAAAAATCAGATTTTTCAAGCTTTCTGGTCTCCTTACGCGTAACTTGGATGGATAGTACGAATCTACAGCTGTGAACAGTACTTTCTGTCCTTTTTACGCATAAGATTTGGTCAAAACCCTTTTCCTACACGTAACTTTTGTCAAAACCCTCTTTCTACGCATAAGTTGGAAGTCTACGCCTAAATCCTACGCTTAAGTGAAGATTCTACGCCTAAGTCCTACGCAGAAGAGTTTCTACGCCTAAGTTCTACGCATAAGTCAAAACTTACGCCTAAGTTTAATCTTACGCGTAAGTACCTATTTTCTACGCTTAAGTTTCTTCAAAGGTTCTCTCTTCGTGCTACGGTGACTCGGTACTTCCCTGACTTGGATAAGTTTGTGGAATACTTCGACAAGGGATATCTTTCAAGCTTGGACAAGTTTGAGAGATCAAGTTGGTTGAAAAACCTTACGCGTAACTTTTCTTACGCATAAACTCAAAGTTTACGCGTAAAAATCAAAGCTTACGCATAAACATTTTGTTTACGCATAACCTTAATTTTTACGCATAACCTGAAAGTTTACGCATAACTTTTCTTACGCGTAAGATTTGAAGTTTACCATAAGATTTGAAGTTAAGCGTAAAAATCACTGTTTTCAGGGGTTTACGCGTAAGTTTCTTGACTTTTTGACAACCAAACTTCAAACGGCCATAACTTTTGAACCGTAACTCCGTTTTCGACGAATCAGCTGTCAAAACGACCGTGAGACAGAGGAGAACGACACGCTAAATCGATTTATCGATTTATTGATTTAGGCGAAGTTTCGAGGCCTAAAAACGCTCCGAGAAGAAGTTATTGAGGTTTTAAGGTTTCAGATCAAATTTTTCACCATAAAAACATGCATCAACTTACACTAAACACAACTCCTACTTCGTTGAAACGATCCGAGAATCAACTTTATCAATCTACACTTCATCAATGGCTACTCAGCAAGATATTCATGCAGCTGGTGCAGAAAACCGACCTCCCATGCTGTCAAAGGGTGGATACTCACAGTGGGCTAGTCGTATGATGCGCTATCTTAAGAGCAAAACAAATGGAACTCTTCTCATCAAATCCATTATGGATGGACCCTTCAAACCATCACAAGTACTAGACCCTGGTGATCCAAATGGTACCCCCCCCCCCCAGTACAACCATACTACAGAGATCAGAATGAGACTGAATACACTGTGGAAGACATAAAACAGATTGAAGCTGATGATCAGGCATTTCATTACGTCGTTCTTGGTTTACCTGAAACCATCTATGCTACTGTTGACAGTGAAGTAAGTGCTCATGCAGTCTGGGAAAGAGTCAAGAGGTTAATGTATGGGACAGACATCGGGAAACAGGAAATGGAAACACAATTACTTAAGGAACTTCGCAAGTTTACTTCAATTCCTGGTGAATCCATAGAGACGTACTACCACAGATTCTATAAGATCATGAATGATTTATCAAGACACAACCTCAGTCAGACAAATATTGCTAACAACACCATTTTTTTGAATGAGTTACAACCAGAATGGGGAAGATATGTCACTATTGTTTATCAGACAAAGAATTTGCATGAAGTGACTTATGATCAGGTGTATGATTTCTTGAAGTAAAATCAGGATGAAGCTAATGAAGTAAGAGCTGAATTACTAGCTAAAAAGCATGATCCTCTAGCATTAATGGCTGATACACCAACACCTATACCAGTGAACACACAACAACAACCATCATCATCTTCCACTCACAACTACTTGCAACCATCCTACATTCAACAACCAACACCGGTCTACCAACAACAATTCTACCCACAGCAACAACATGTTATTCCACAACAGCAATACCCACATTTCCAAGAACCAGAATTCACTGACAATGATGAAGCTATTGCAGCCTTGACACAAGCGTTTGCTTTTCTGACAAAAGCATTCCAAGGACGCTATTCTACACCAACAAACAACAACCAAAGGATTTCATCGAATACTCGCAACAGGCAGATCGCTCAGCCGAGTTTCAATATGGACAACGGAGGCCAAATAGTTGGAGTTTATGGGAATCAGCAAGGATATGCTACTGGATTTAACATGGGTAATCAAAATATGCAGAATCAGAATGCAGGTCAGTATGCAGGGAATCAGTATGGTCAGTATGCAGGGAATCAGATGGGTCAGCATGTTGGAAATCAGAGGGGTCAGAATGTTGGTAATCAGGCAATGGGTAATCAGAATAGGAATGTGGCAGCTCCAGTTGTTGGGAATTATGGAAATGTGAATCAGGGTAATCCGGTAAAGTGTTTCAACTGCCAAGGAGTAGGTCATATGGCAAGGAACTGTCCTACTAAGCCGAACAAGAAAGATCTAGAGTACTTGCAGAAAGCAGTGATGTTGGCACAAAAGGCTAAGGCAGGGTTTCAGTTGAACGCAGAGGAGAATGATTTTATGGCTCTTATGGATGACATGGAAGATAGAGAGGATATCGATGCGAACTGCATATTCATGGCGAATCTTCAGGAAGCTAAGTATGACACGGATTCTGACACACTTCCTGTTTATGACACCAATGCACCATCTGAGGTACCAAATTTCAACACATGTCACAATAATGATATATTTGATATGTCTCCTCATGAGGAATAGCATTCTGAGAAGCTAGCACCCACTTATGATACATACCTGGACACGCCAAGTAGTAGCAATACTCCTTCAGCAACTCCAGATGTGAATCATAATGGAGGCTTTGTTTCACAGCATGCTGAGAATGATGAGGAAACACGTGCTTTATTTGAATCATTATTAAATAATTGTGGTATTGAAATCGAGAAAGTGAAAAAGGTCAATCGCGATGTTAAGGCCGCGAATGAGAAATTGACCACTGAGCTTGAGAGATACAAGGAAAATGCAAAAAGTTTTCAAATTCACAAAGAACACGAGTCAGAATTTGAAATTGGTTATAAGAAATTACTTGTTAAAGATAGGGAATGGAAAAACAAGTTTGCTAATCTTGAAATAAGTTGAACAAAAACCATTAACTCTTTAAAACAAGAAATTTCTGAATTAACAAACCAACTTTCAAAACAAAAAACAGCTTATACCAATCTTGAAAAAGAACGGGATGAGTTGAAAAAGGACTTTGCAAAGAAAGAAGATAAACTTTTGGAAGAAATCGTAGAGTCAGAACACAAGATTGCACATCTAGAAGAATTGGTGGTTAAGTCGGGTCAGTCAAGTCAAACTATGAAAATGATTTCAAACCAAACTAATCCGATTTACCATACGAAACACAAAATGGCTCTCGGTAACAACAATCCTTGTAATCTCAAGAAAGCTCAGGATGAACAGAATGTTTTGTATAATGGTAGTGTTTTTTACACAAAACATGATCCTCCCGTCGTTCGGGATTCTGTGCAAACGATAGAACATGTCGAAGAGAGCATTATTAAAATGAAACAAAAGGATTTGAAACCCATTGATTACAACAAATTGAACAAACTTTCGGGTATTACTTTTGTTCCACAAAAAGAACCATCTGTGTTTTCCATAAAAAGACCATTCTCGAAAATGTTTTCTAAGAAAGTAGTTGCTTCCAAATCGCTTTCAAACATGGAACAGATGTCTTCAAACAACACTTTTAACTCAAGTGCTGCCAGAGGATATCTTGATGATCTTAAAACAAGAATTGGGCAACTTAAAATGACTTTAGAATCAAAAACGAGACTTAATGAGATTAACTGGAATTCCACGGTTCATTTACAGCTTAAAAAGATTCTTGAAAATGAATTTGATCCTCAAATTAATAACATTCATGCTCGTGTAATTTACTTTGAACAAGCATTTTTGAAAGAAACAGCTGACTTCGTCACGGATCACAAATTCCTGATAAAGAAGGCTAATGAATCTTTTGAGCAAATCAATGTTTTGGAAAACCTAAATGATTCTCTCTTCGAAGCTGTTATGACCACTGACATCATGTCCATCATTTTACAAACATATTCGGTTCAAGACGATGAACGACTAAGAGCTGAGACCTCTGCAATTGTTTCAAAATATGAAAATGCTCTTATAAAGCTTGAAAAAGAAAATGTGTCATATTTTAAACAACTTGATCGAAAAAAGGAAGAATGCAAGTATGACAAATTGTCGTATGAGCGTGACTTAAAGAAAATGAAAGAGCAAAATGATCTTTTGAGGACTCAACTTGAAAGTCAAAAAGGAAAGGGTGAGGAAACTAAGTTTGCAAAACCATTGACTTCGGAGAAACCAAATGTTTCAAACACGGTTCAAAAACCAAAAATGTCAATTTCACGGTTTGCTCCAAAAGTCGATGAGAAAAAGGATTTGACAAAACCAGTCACTCCAACACCCTTGCCCAAGAAAAGTGAAAATGAAAAGATTGTTGATAAAGGAAAAGCGGTTGTCGAAACACCAAAAATGATAGATTCCACATGCTCATACATGCATCTCGAAGTCAAAGGAAAGTTCTCACAAAGATCAAAGCAAAGAAAGGTTCAAAGAAAGATTCTATGCAATGTGAAAGAATCTACAGAAGTAAAGTGACAAAGATCTATGTGAAAGAACGGGAACTACAAATGCATGTATCACAAAGACTGAAGATGTATGAGCATGTTGGAATGGCAAACAACCACCACAGACGCAGAAGTGACGAAAGGCAGATAACCCCACATCACAAAGGAACAAAGAACGATGAAAATCAGTTATCAAAGATCACAAAGCATGAAGGAACAAAGACTAAATACTATTCTACAACGACACACAAAGTTCAAGACTAAGAACACGGAAGACCCACTCACGTGGAGCATCATTCGAATGACCACCCCTTAGGGGGAGATTGTTAGCATCAAAAATATTTATATAGAAGTGATGGTCATTCTCATATTGTAACTTTGTGTCGTTTGTTAAGTTTAGTAATAGTTTAGTCATTGGGCTTTGGACTTGGCAAGCTAATATGTTATGTGATATGTTTCATAAGCCTTGTATCTAATCATGTAACCAAGTCCAAGCCCAAGTCCATTAGAAAGCCCATGAGGCCTTTCTCTCTAACTATATAAGGCACCTTACCTCTCATTTGTAAGGTGTGCTTGTGTGTGTAAGTGTGTGTGTTTTTTAATAAAACCTCTCTTATTTCATCCCTTATTCTCTCATATACACAACATATACATAACATCAAGTCACCATATTTCATCTCTTCTTCATCATCTTCTAGTGCTTATATTTGTGTTAAAGTTGATATATCTAAGGTCCTACATGACGACCCAGTGCAAACCTGACGGCGTCACAACAAGGGCGTCAAGAGTATTTTTGGTGACGGTCTGCACAAGGGGAATACATGACGGCGTCAGACCCAGATCTAGGCAGTCCGAGGAACTATTTGGCGGCGAGATGACGGCGTCAGACATTTGTTCTTGACGCCGTCACCTTCTAAACTCTATATATAGTTTTCTATTTTTCATTCATTGGAGAGGAACATGTGTGGAGAAACTAGGGCCGAACTTTGTAAACCCTAGGTCATATTTTACAGTACTTTCAAGGGTTTTCACCCCTTGAATCCTTTCATGTTCAATTAAGATAAGTCTTCTCTTTAATTCAATCAAAATGTCTATGTGTTGGTAGACTATATCTTGTGCTTTTCTTGATTTCAACATGCTAGGCTAGATTTATCTTGTGTTTGCTTGGATCTAATGAAACCTAGATGTTAATTATGTGTTGATTACTTGTTTATGGTTGTATTGGATGAATGATTTCAATGTTAGACTTAAGAAAACTGGCAGATCTCCGTTGTGTAACATGCTTGAACGTCTTAGAAAACATGAACTGATGTGTACTAGGTTTTATTGGTTGTATTTAATGCATGAGTAAATTCTAATGATCCCATGTTAGGAGCTTCTTAGCCGGCTCGACATAGGAGTGAAGTAGGCACTAATAGGATTGGGGAAGTAAGTACGCCACCCCATGAATGGTATTAAGGAATACAATCCGCCATCCACGCAACTATAACAAGTAATTAACGTGTAAAAGATATCTAGGGAGTAGTGAAATCTAAGTAAACACAATTCTCCCACATATTGCTTACAACTCTAGTTTAATATAGTTTATTTTCATTTTTAGTATTTTATGTTGATTGCATCTTAGTATTGGGTTAGTTGACTAGCAACTAATTCCGCCCAAATCCTTCAAACCCGAGATTTTAATTTGCTTTCTAAAAAATATAAAAAATACAAAAAGAATCATCCCTCATCTCTAGACCTAGTCTTTAGGTTTTCTAATCCTAGCGACACTATTCCTAGCTGAACGATCAATCCCCCGGTACTTGTCATTATACTATACTACATCGATCAGGTACACTGCCTGGTGGGGGTTGTAAGCTTCTTGAGATCCCTTGAGAGGTAAAGCCTGGTGCAAACCCCACGTACCACATGGTGTTTATGTAATATCAAACATGTAAAAGTGATGAGTACCTTATAAATAATAACTTTATTATTTGTTCAATAATTTTTTTTTTAATCTGTATATGCCCTTTTTTGTAATTTTACTCTTTATATTACATCTACTGCTACGTTACCAAACACATTCTTTAAAAAAATAGCTACTACTTACTGCTCCTGCTTACTGCTACTGTTTACTGCTTACTGCTACTGCTACTTGTCGCCAAACATACACATAGTCATTTGCACAGGTTCTGAACATACATGATCAGAAGCCATTTCTTCTACTTCGTCGAAATGAACATGGATAGTCTCTTGTATCAACTTTGTTCTTCGATTGTAAATAAAATATGTACTTGATTGTGTGGAATATCCAAGGAAAATTCTGACATCCCCTTTTTCTTTTAGTTTTCCAATATCTTCTCGATCATTTAGAGGGTAACATCAACAACCAAAGGTGCGAAGGTATTTTACATCGGGTTTTCATTTGTGAAGGATGTGATATGGAGTTTTGTTAAATCGTTTGTTAATGATAGATCATTTTTGTGTGAAACAAGCAGTTGACACAGCTTCAGACCAAAGATTTAATGGTAGGTTAGCGGAGGATAGCATTGTTCTTGCAGCTTCTACTAATGTACAGTTTCGTCTTTCAACTACGCCATTTTGTTGAGGAGTGTAAGCTACGGATCTCTGATGAGTAATGCCAATAGAATCAAAGAAATTATGAAGAATCTGATTCAAAAACTCCATTCATTGTCTGTTCTTACATATCGGACTTGAGCTTGTAGACCAACTTGTACTCTTTTGATGAACTTGATGATAACATTTGGTGTTTCGGCTTTAGAACCAAGAAAGTGAACCCAAGTGTATCGTGAGTAGTCATCCACAATAACCAAAATATATTTCTTTCCATTTCTGCTAACAACACGCATCGCGCCACACAAATCCATGTGTAATAAATGCAAAGGAGCAACGGAACTAGGTTCAGATTTGGATTTGAGTGTTGCACGTGTCATTTTTCCTAATTCACAAGCTGAACAAAGATGATCTTTCTTGAAAGATAGTTGGGGCAATCCTCTGACTAAGTTGTTTTGAGCAAGGTCATTTATTGTTCTGAAGTTCAAATGAGAGAATCGACAATGCCATAGCCAGGCTTATGATGATGTTGCTTTTGCAAGCAGGCAAATCGGTTTTGGTGGAAGTTATCTCTTGAAGTGCAATTTGGTATAGATTTGAATCCCTAGAGCGTTTGAGAATATCAACGCCTTCAAGGGTACGAGCAATACAAGAATATTTTCTGAAAGCCACCTCTAAACCGCTATCACATAATTGACTAATACTAAACAAGTTGTGACGCATTCCTTCGACAAAGTATACTCGTTGAATTGTGACCTTATCATGAATGAGATCTCCATAACCAGTGATTTTAGCTATGTGATCATTCCCAAAACGCACTATACCCAAGAATTTGGCCACAAAGTTCTTGAGAAGTGCCATGTTCCCGGTCATGTGCCGGGTGCACCCCGAGTTGAGGTACCAGAGGCACGCTAGGACAAGCTGCACATCAAAGCAAAAAACAAAAAATTGGGAATCCAATGATAAAGTGGTTCCACGTAGTTAGACAGTATAGAATGCACACCTAATGGATTGAATTTTTCTAATGAAGTAGTGGTAGGTGTTTCTTGCTTCCTAACTGATTGCCACCTATAGCCTACGTGTTTAAACACTCTTCAAGTGGGAACCCACTTTAAGCATGATCTAGGGTGAGAGTCAGAGTGATCTAGATTCCTACCTTTGGAGATCATTGGCTTTTGTTTCCTATGCTTAGTGTTTCTTAAGTTCGATGTAGCAGTCCTAGTGTTGTTGGCATTCATGTTTACACAATTCAAATTATCATGCACACATTTTTCAGAAGCAGAATTATAAGCAACAGAATTAGAACAAGCATTCATGCTATTAGAAGCAACAGATCTATCAGAAAACATTCTGATAATAATATCACGTCTACCTTAACTAATCTATGAGAGATAAAGTGGGTGTGAGCACTTTGGAGTAGAGAGAAACGAGGGAATATTATGAAAGTCTCGCATTGATAAAAAGAGGAACACACACCTCATAACCATGAGGTAGGGGAATTTATACCCAACGTCTAGCCAAACATGCTATCGCAGATATACAAGTTCTGTGATAGTAACATGTTGTCGCAGGATACAACTTACACAACATACCCTAATCTATTACAAAAGATAAATAGAAGTCCCTAACTAATGATTTCCACTTTTCGTGTTCCAACAAATTTACTCAACCTTTGTGTTGACTTTTAGCATGTTTTATCTAAGGTCTTTTCTGTTGCATATCTTACTCTTGGAGGAGCTTGGCGAAGGGCATGGCATGGTCATAGAAGACTCTGAAAACTATTTGGGACCGCTTAAATCCTTTTATGGGTCTATATTTTTTGAACAATTTTTAAATAACGTAAATTAATTGTTTTTAATTATGAAATCTCTTCTAAAACGGTTGAAGTAAAACTGTTCTTTGTACCTTGTGTTGTGATAACAATCGAGTAGCACCCCAAGACTTGTATGCTTTCCCTGATCCGGTTTAGGGGTGTTACAGGTCATATCGATGAAAATATCAAGTACACATCTTTTCCAACTCGGCTTACAACCCTGATCGAGGTAAAACATATGCATCTAGTCATCATCACAAAAAACTAATATGATCAAAGCCTGGAAACGAAAGGCCTGAGAAAGAACACTAGTAGCACTACACGAACTGGGGGGACTCGGTTTCAAAGTCCAGCAATCTAATACTAGACTGGGGGGGGGGGGGGGGGGGGGGGTACTTGATAGCATATCAACATTAGTAGCCCAAGCCCACTAATTACACGCTTGAATCAAGCTCATTACCAAAGCTTATCAACATTTGATGAAATCCCGACTTAAATCTCATGCCACGTAGGACCTTGTAAAACTTCCCAGGCCAGACTGAGTATGAAAGTACTACTGCTCCCCAAATGTCACGAGCAGATATACCATCTGACACTGCACAGTAGGGACGCACGACAAGCACCACTATGTACAAGCTAAAGGAAGCATGAGACCTGTCCTTGTTGTCTGCTCTTGGATGATCAACACTTGGCTCTCTAGCAGCCGTTTATCATCCCCAAAGGGTTTATCTCTAAACCCTACAAGTCTCTCTATAAAATGAGAAAAACACACACAACTTCATAAGTTTCACACAATTAGGCAAATACTTTAGTATGGTTATTGTTTAATTGTACCCGAGCTTCTTGATCTATGTCAATCTCATCGAGTCCTTACCGTTTAATACGAAAAACCAAATAACAAAACGATTCTCATCCTATCTCTAAACCGAATTACATACCATACGTAAACAACATTTGAAATTTGTGGTTGTAGTTTTCTCTCATCCTTCTCATTTTAATTTTTTTCCTCATTTGATCCTAATTCTAAGTTACTGATGTCTGATAACAAAATGACATGCCATTTTATTGTTTTATATTTTTAGATAAAATTAAAAAGATTAATAATAATAACTTGTAACTTACTAAGCAAGTCATACCATATACTAAAAAATCGATATTCAAAAGTTTTGTGTTATATATGAAAAAAAAAAATGTTGAATACAACTGGAAAACTTAACAAGTTAAATACATTCTTAATTATCCTTTTATTCTTTACATTAGATTTCAGAGGGACAATGTAGAGTTATAAAATTCATCTTTTAACATATCAAAGCGATTATTGTTTGAAAATGTATCTAACTTGACACGTTTTATAGTTTTGCGCAGTTTATTATTTTTTTGCAAATCCGTGTAGCCAACTTTTGTATTCGGTCTGTATAGTGTACTCGGTGATCGGCCTGCCTGCTAATGTCTACATGGAGCAGGTTTTTTCCATGTAAACGTATTTTTTTTTAGATAAAACTGCAAAGTAGATTACACAGAACTTCAAAAAAAATGACAATTTAGATACATTTTCAATTAATTAGCCAAATATAAAACCCACCAAAAAGTTTCGAGTGCTACCTAAAATTCAATTGGGTTTCAGATCTTGTTTGATTGGGTTAATATCCAAATTTGGTAACAAGAAGGAACACATGCTTATACTCTATGATCGTAAATCAATCATATGGTGGTGGTTTGATGACGTTTTCCGGTTGAAGTCGTTTTTCCGACAAAGGAAGATTAAGATTGGCCGAAGTCTTTTTTCTGGCGAAGTATGACAGCAAACGACGTTTTTCCGCAAATCAGAACCACCTTTATAATATATAACAAAATCCGAGCGATAAAACCAATGAAGATTGGTTGAAGTCATTTTTTCCGATGAAGAATGATAAAGGTGGTGGTTGATGACGTCATGACTAAGGAGATTTTGTTGTTACTGTTTCAGGTTTGATGAAGGTTGGGTGTAAATGGGTCGGTTTTTACAGGGTGTTGGTTGAGGTGTGGTGGCGGCAGCAGGTGAAGGGTGGTGATCGCTGTTATAGTGGTGGAACCAAGTGAAAGGAGGCGAATTGTAAAAAAATAATAATGTAAAATGTATATAGATTATTTGGTGACATGACACACAAAAATAATGTAAAATGTATAAATTAACCGGTGGACACAAAAGCAAATCAATTCAAAAGTTATTAGATACATTTGCGGTTCAGAGACCATGTTAGTGTGTCACGTATTTTCCGATGAGTTCAAGTCCAATTGTTTCAGTCGATTTATGTAAATTTCCCAATCACTTAAACCACAAACAACATTGTCAACCAAAATTCGATCATCAATAAATTCACATCGAGAGTTATAAATTCACATCATATCATCATTTGCATTAGAAAAACCTGTACCCTCAAAACATTACTTCAACTTCAGATCTTATAGCTAATACTATAAATTTTGATTACCAAAAAAGTTATATAAACAAACTTTTTTAAGAAAAAAAACACACCGTCAAAACTGATCTAGCACTAATAATCCAATCCAATTTCCATCCTACAAACCCCCTCACCAGAATCCTCAAACCCTCCAGCCAATTTTCCAGCCGGTTCACAGCTCCAGCTCCTTTGAACCGGTTCAAACCCAAGTGTCAACTCCAGTTCAACTTCAGATTTCACCGGACCCTCACAAATCTTTTGAACCGGTTCAGCAACCGCCACGTGACTATCACCTTCCACCACATGGGCCGCAGTTTCCGACTGATGACTCAGCGTTGACTCATGATCACTTGATGCCCGACCCGACTCTTCATCTGATCCGACCCGGTTCTTCTTCTTCTCCTCTTTGGACCCAGAAGATGTTTTCTTAAAACGACACCGTGACCTGATCTTATGAAGCTGATCATTACTTTTGGACCCATCAGATGGTTCATCTTTTGAGACGTGGCGGATGTCGTACGCTTTCAAAGGCGGCGCGTGAGTTGTTTCTTCGGCGTCGGATGCCACTTGGACTATCGGAGATCCTTTTAGTACTGCCTCAACTGCATCCTGACACATTTGCCACCTTCCAGACCATAGTAACCCAACTGAACCATATATCGGGTTCACTATTCGACCACATGCTTCATATAAAAGTGACCTAAATATCCCTGTAACACAAAAAAATAAAACATAAATATGTCAACCATCTATATTTTTATTCTTTTGTACGAACTTATAAGGTTTGGACTTTTGGTATAAGTAGTAAAATTCAGCACTTACCAGGACGAAGATGTTCTGGGCCAGCGCTGACTAAGTTCATAAGTCCAGCGCGGCCGTAAAATTTTGCCAAAAAGACGGTGGCGTTAGCTTGTGACTCAGGTGATTTGATCCATTGTAAACATGGACGGATGTTACAATCGTCGCTACATCCTTTACGAAGTACACGACAGCCGTTACAGCTCATTCTCATTGTTGTTGTTAAGTTTCTTTCTTTTAATGTTGTTTGGAGTGAAGAGAATAATATGTTTGGATGATATGGGGTGTGTGGGTTTTATATATATGGTTTATGTATGGCCGCTGGATTTTTGGGAGGCCGCAGTTGTTTCCAAGATACTGGTATTACGAGTATATGGGATTTATAGAATACTACCAGGTTTTCCACATTCATGAATTTGGGCTGTTGTGGATTTACTATTATTTTATTGGTTGGTGGTGTGTTTTTTAATAGTCTTTGGATAAATTGATTTGTATCAATAGTAATGCTATACTAAGGGGTTGGCAATGGGTACGGGGAGGCACGGTGCGGCATCCCCACCGCACGGGAACACCGCCGCCCTCCCCATCCTACCGCACGGGAGAGGCAATTTTCGGGGAAGCTTACCGAGCTTGTTTTGAACGTTGGAAATCAAAAAAGGGACGTTGGGAGAGGGCAACGGCTAGTTTCTTTTGTTGTGTATATATATACTTGGAAACACATACAAAACATAAAAAAAAAAAAACCCAAACAACAACCGATCTAAATAAAAAAAAAATTCCGGTTCAAAAAAAAAAAACATCCGATTCAAAAATAATATCCGTTTCAACCGCAAGTTTATGGAGCACAAAAAAATTGGTTCGACTTTTTTTCTAGATGAGCCGTTCGAGTGGTCTAACGATACTAGTCTCGAATTTTTTGCCGACGCAATTGACGAAGATGAAGAAGATACGGCTGGGTCGACACGAATTACCATACATCGAGGACGATGAAGTTTAGTTTTTTAGTATTATGTAATGGTATTTTATGTTTTTTAATAATATTATGTAATGTTTATTTTAATTTTAATGAATTTTAGTTTTTAAAAAATTTTAATAGAATTTAAAAAAGAAAAAAGAAAAATGAAAAAAAAAAAGAAGTGAGTGAAGGGTGAGGGGTGTGCCGCCAACAAAAAAGGAGTGAGTGAAGGGAAAAGTGGGAGGGTGATGTGGCATAAGGGGATTAGTAGTTTGTGAGTGAAGGGTGAAGGGGTGAGGGGTGCATTGCCAACCCCCTAATTTTCACTAAATATTTATTTGCTGACGTAAAAAATGGGTGTTTGGTACATTTTCTCTCTCATTTCTTTTATTAAACCAATTATCCGCTGACACGACAACGAGGGTTTTTTACATTTTGTGAGTGATTTAGCATTCTCTTGTAGTAAATACTCGGGTGCTTTTTTTTTTTTTTTTTTTTTTTTTTTTTTTGGAGAAAGGCATACTCGGGTACTTTTTATTTGTTAATCTAAACTAACAATATTTTATTAGGAGTTGTATATGAGAATTTATTTCATTTTATGACACGTTAAAAGTTGTTTACTCCTATTTGTTTACTTTAGTAATAAGTAAAAATCCTACTAATCATAAAACTTTATAAAATATGAACTTGATCAAACAAAAACTTAGTGATATATTTGTATAAACAAACCAAAAAGATGTTATAATCATGAATTTTGCCTCTCAAGTGCGCATATGACTTTTGGTTGATTCGATTTCATATTTTGCAAGTTCAATATATCATGTCTTGTAAGACAAGATTTGATATAATGGGAAATTGGAATAGATATAGTTTCTTGAATAGTATAGAAATAACCAAAAATATTTGTGAGATAATTGTTACGTATAAACACAACCTTTTTTTTTTTTTTTTCTCTAAAAAAATTAAAATAAAAAATAAAATAAAAAAATCTAATCTCCATGACAAAATTTCACCGTTGGTCCCTAAACTTGTCAAGATTAGCGCGAATCGTCCTTAAACTTTTTTTTTCATTTTCGTCCCTGAACTTGTCGATTTTGGGGCGAATGGTCCTTTTGGGAAACGGACGCTGCAATGCAGCGTTAGCTGACGTGTATACCATGGATAATTTCGTCTTTTCACTCCAAAACTTCTCCAACAGTAACTGTCGCCGTTGGTCCCTAAAAGATAGCTCCAAGATGTGTTAGTACAGTAATTTGTGCAAATCGTCCCTAAAAGTTGCCTATAAAGAAGGTTCTATTAACTTTTGCCTGAAGCTTTCGTTTTCCAAGATACACCTGCAAAAAACTTTCCCGCCCAATCACATCAACGTCAAAATCACAAAAGTATTGAAAAGCGTCCCGAACAATGTCCGCACCAATGTGGAAGATGCGCACAAGAGGAGTGTCAGTCCCTGCAGATGAGTTGGAGGCACAATGTGAGAATGCCTACGGTAATGAGTTTAAGTCCAGTTGATTTGAGCTTATTTTGCTGTTAGCTTGTGTTTATATATGTTTAGGTACTAAGTAATTGACTTTATATTGCAGAATTTAATCGCAATTTATTCACCATTCGAATACATCATGGTGGGGCAATTATGCGTTTCCCTAACAGGGAATACGTTGGTGGTACTGAAGACATATTTGACATGGTGGATATTGATGTATTCTCAGTGTTTGATCTGGACGAGATGGTGCTTAAGTTAGGCTACACAGGTCAGACAGAGCCTCTGTTTTATCATTATCTTAGTCCAATGAGTAGTTTAGACCACGGACTGTTTCCCCTTTCATCTGATGATGATGTCAGATGTTTGGGTTATATGGTAGGTCGTTACAAGTTGATTGAAGTCTATATAGAGCACGGTTGTTCCAGGGTCACTGGTAAAACGAGGGTAGTAATAGAGGAAATAGGTTCTAGTCCACTTAGAGCCTCTAAGGAAACTAAACACCCTCAACTGTTGCCCCTCACATGGCCTGATAATACTGATAGTGTTCCACTTCCTGGCAACTCAAGTCAAGGCACTCCTTTTACACAACTGACTTTAAGTGAATGTGGTCAAAATGAAAAAAATGAACTTCCCCTGATTGATTCACAATTTGGAAGTTTGAATTTAAGTTTCACCCCTGTTGTACCTGCTAGTCAGGAGATTGTGGCAAAGAAACTTGCTGATATAGTCAGGATGATGGAGTTTGAAGAGAATGAGTTAGATGTGCCTCTGTCATTTAGTTATTTGGATGCCATGAATTTTGACAGCACTTGTGGATTAAGTCCTGATGAACATTTTGGTGTTGCTGACCTGGACCTAAATGTAGGGTTGCCTGTTTTTGGCCTAGATGATCCCCAAACACATTCAAGTGAGGGTCAACAGGATACCAGGCAAGAGGCACTAGAGGGTGAGGTTCAGCATGGTAATGGTGTCGGGCCACTAGAGGATGAGGAGGATGACATTCATAATGTCAATGATAGTGATTATGAAGGAGGGTCAAGTGACAATGCAGGTTCAGGTGATGATGGAGAGGCTGCAGTTATGAATGATGAAGGACACATTGGAGTTGAGCCTCATATGAAACTAAACGGTTTTCATGTAGCAAGGGATAATCCTTCTGTCAGTATTGGCAACAGCAGTGGTGATCAAGTAAATAAGTTTAGACTAACAGGGAATAAAGCTTATGACAGCATTGGCAACAGCAGTTTAGTTGGAGAGGTTGTCGGTGGAGTAGAACATGTTTGTGTTGAAGGTTTCGAGAGTCAATCAGGTAGTGATGGTGAACCAGATACTGGTGTTAGGAAACAGTTAAGGGAAATAAGAAGAGCAATTGGAGTTGACATGTCAGAGAATCCTATTATGAAGTATTATTTTTTCACTGGACAAGAGTTTTCAACCCCAGAAGAGGTGAAGGAAAGAGTGTACATGCATACAGTTGAGACCAGGAGAAATTTGAAGTTGCTCAAGAATGATGGTATTAGGATAAGAGTTGTATGTGATAACCAAATTCATGTCTTTACAGAGTCAGTCTTAAGTGGATCAACAAGCCCAACTGTAGATACAGGTGTTGGGCCTAGTGGATCAAGTGGCCCATTAGGTAGAGGGAGAAAAAGAAAGAGAAAAGATGTAGGAACTTCTGATGATGTGTGTGATGAATGCCCCTGGGTGTTGTATGTAGGCAAAGACAGAGTTAGTCAAAACTGGATAGTAAAGACACACAGAGACAAACACACTTGCCTTCAATCTAGGGAAATCAAACACTGCACTTATAAATACTTGGCAAACAAGATCTATGACCTAGTCAAGGTTAATCCAGAGATCCCAGGAAAGGCAGTTCAAGACCAGCTCCAGCGTGAATTACATCTTCATGTATCTATGACAAAAGCATTCAGGGCCAAAGCCAAAGCCAAAGCAGAAAAAGATGTTTCAGGTGATCACAACCTGCAGTATATGATGCTTAAGGACTATATTGGTGAATTGCTGTCTACAAACCCTAATACGACTGTGAAGCTTGGAATTGATAGAGATTCTGCTAATCCTAGTGAGTCTAGAAGGGTGTTTAAAAGAATTTATGTTTGTTTGGGACCGTTGAAGGAAGGCTTCAAGGCTTGCAAAAGAGAATTGTTGGGGCTAGATGGTTGTTTCATGAAAGGTCCTTATCCAGGGCAAGTGTTGGTGGCTGTTGGACTTGATCCTAACAATGGGATTTACCCATTGGCTTATGCATTGGTGGAAGCTGAAACTAAGAGTTCATGGTCTTGGTTCTTAATGTGCTTTGGTGATGACATAGATCTAGGCCCTAGATCTAACTTCACATTCATGAGTGATAGACAAAAGGTTAGTAAATGATGGTCCTCTAATGGAATTCTTTAATAACCAACAAAATATAAATTATTATTTTGCTAACTTTGTTGGTTTATGCAGGGACTCATTCCAGCCTTAAAATCTGTCTTCCCTGATGCAGAACACAGATTTTGCTTGAGGCACATTCATGAAAATATGAGGCAGCAGTTTAGTGGCTTGGAATATAAGGAAGCTTTGTGGAGATGTGCATCTGTTACAACCCTGTCTGGTTTTGCAAAGTGTATGGAACATTTGAAGGCTATGAAGAAGGAAGCACACGAATGGTTGAGCAAGATACCAGCTGAACATTGGGCAAGATCTCATTTTTCTGGTAAATGTTTGTTTGTTTTCAATAAAAGTGGTTCAATAGTAGACATGTATATCATTTAAGTGTTTCATATTTTTGTGCTATAGGTAGACCAGTTACAGATTTATTGATCAACAACATTTGTGAAGTGTTCATTAGTAAAATAGCTCCAGCAAGGGACAAGCCAGTCATTACACTTTTAGAGTACATCAGAGAATACTGCATGAAGAGAATAGTAGTTGTACAAGGTATGATTGACAAAACTGATGGGCCTCTAACCCCAACTGCAGCTAAAATATTGGGAAAGATTAAGAGCGAGGCTGAATCGTTGCGGGTGATATGGAATGGAGGAGTTAAGTATCAGGTAACAGGGGCATGGGGTGACCAGTGTGTTGTGAATGTACAAGATAAGGTATGTACATGCAGGAAATGGGAATTGACAGGGATACCTTATAAGTATGTTGTTGCAGCCTGTTGGAATATGGGACTCAATGGCATTCAAGTTGGATCTCCTGAGTCTTGGGTACATAGCTGTTATTGGTTGTCCACATGGAAGGAAGTATACTCTCACTTAGTGGAACCAATTAGAGGCAGCAACTACTGGGAGAAGACCACCCATGCTATAGAGCTCTTGCCACCAAAGCTTCATGTCCAGGTTGGAAGACCAAAGAAGAAGAGAAGAAGGTCCAAGTATGAGGATGCACCCTGTGTAGATTCTGGAAAGCTGACTAAAAGAGGGAGAGTTATTACTTGCAGACTCTGCCGTAACGCTGGACACAACAAGACTACATGCAAAGGACAAGGTCAACCTCCTAGAAAAGGTAATTATTAGAGTTTCATAGTTATATTTTTTGATTGTTTTATATTTGGTTCTTTTTTATAACCTGTTTTCTTATGTAGGTTTCAACAAAGCTGGAGCTCGGCAAGCTAAGGGTAATGGGTCTGCTCAAGCTGGTCCTAGTTCAGCTGTCCAATATGGAGATGTAGCTGTTGAAGGTGGTCAGAGGTCAACTGTGCAAGGAGTATCTGGTGCGTCTCAAGCTGGTCCTAGTTCAAGTTTCCAAGGAGTATCTGCTCCTATTTCAACTCAATCCAGCCAAGTCAATGACAGTGAATGGGCTATCCTTTAGCCATGTTTTAAATTCAGGACAAATTTGAGTTTTAGTACTATCGGTGTTATGAAACGTCTGTAATTGAAAGTCCACATAAGTGGCAAACATCAAAGTCCACATAAGTGGCAAACATCAAAGTCCACATCTGTGGCACTCATCTAAGTCCTTCTATAGGCAGACATTGAAAGTCCACATATGTGGCAATTTTCTAAGTCCACATCTGTGGCACTCATCTAATGGCTTATTATAGGCAGACATTGAAAGTCCACATATGTGGCAATTTTCTAAGTCCTTTTTAAGGCAAAGTTATATAAGTCAAATTGTGTGGCTACTTTAGATGGTTTGTGACCTGTTTGACTTATACATTTTGTCAACCAAAACTAGTTATGTGCTTGATGGGTAACAAAACGGGTAAGATTCACCATTGTTTATAAATACGGGGTTTCACTAAGTCAAGTCAAGTGAATGCAAACAAGTGAACATGTGGTTGTACTTGTTTGTTACTATTTGAAAGTAAGAAATATATATTATTTTTTATAATGGTTTGCAAACTTACCAAATTGACTTCCTATAAATACCACCAGCAAACACAATTCACACACATTGCAAACAACAATTCAAAACATAAATGGCTTGCAAACTTCCTCACACAGTCGAAGAATTGCAGACATACATCAAGAAAAAATTCAAAACATAAAGGTTGTTTGTAACGCGTATGTGCTAACTGAAGTAATGCTTGGCCCTTACCACACAGAGATTCTTGAAAACTTGCAGCAAGCACAAGATTTGGAGTACAAGTCCAAAAAAATTTATGAAAGGGTCGAACGTAGGGGGGAGCTGATTGCTGAAGTTCAAAACATTTCACGTGCAAGAATTGCAAGGATCAACACCAACAAGCTTAGGAGATTACAGACAATTGATAAGCGTCGGGCGAAGGCACTGTTGACGATGTCCAACCAAGTCAAGGACAAGATGTTTAAGAAGAATGAATTTGTTGTGAGAAAGAAATATCCATGAGGTTATTGTTTGTTGGACATTGGTCATGGGTTTCTTTTGTTCACATCACCATGTTATGCTTAATGAATGTAATGGGTCTTATGATTGAGTTTTTCAATGAATAATGTGTTCATATATGTTTTAAGTTTTTTAGTGTGTTTGATATGTATCAGAAACATAAACATGAGCATCACATTAATCAATCCGTAATACAGACACGAAACATTAAAATGCAAACGTACATATCACATACAAGTATGGCTTGGACATGCCCAAAACCATGACAGTCGTCTACCACAATACAGCTATTCAAATTTGTGGTTTTTTTGTAATCAACTTTCTTGGGTTTTTATTTTTCTTCTTTTTTATTTTTTTCTTCTTTTTCTCCCCAGATCTAATTCCCAGACCTATAACACAACCACTTACTTTGTTTGCCTCAGCACCAGCAACTTTTGTGACTACAACAACACTTGGTCCTGTGTTTGCATGCCTCCAACACAGTCTGTCCTTGCAACAGATAAAGCATCTTTCATCCAACACCTGTACCTGTGGATCATTACCAGTTTGAACACCCAGACCTATAAAACCACCACTTGTCTCTGTCTTTAAATTTGGAGTTTCAGGTTGTGCCATATTTTTGGTTTGGATAATTTTGGAATAAGATGAGAGTTTACTTGAGTATTGGTGTTGGTAGGATCATTTGCTTTACAGGGCTTGTTGTGCCATATTTATCTAGTTTGAAATAAACCTGTTTGAAGAATCTTTGTGTGAGGTAGGTTAAGGAGTATTAAATGCTCACATCAATTGAATGTGGTGGCATTTTGTGTTTGAAAATGACTATTTTGGCCTTGGATATGCAAACACTATTTTCTTCTCATGTCTGCACACATGATAAAAGTAAGACATGGCATGACTTGTCATAGGGCGCCAAAGACTACTTTTTTCTGTTTAGTCACGTGAATACTTTTGCATTTTGTAAACACTAAACAAGCATAAGTTTTCCTCTATAAAACCAAAGACACCAACCAGTCTTCCACCACCCAATCCTAGCTGCTGAAATAATGAGTTCCAAGAACAAAGGTTGTTTGAAAGACACCCTCAATTGCAACACCCTGCTCCTTTTCATTTCTAGCATACTTTTTTTTAATGGTTTTCTTAACCTGTTTGCAGAAATCATTTACGTTAACAGCAGTGATTCAAGCTCCATCAACAACTGGAGTGACTCAACTGCAACCAACAGCTGGGAAGGCTATTTTCCAGAGACTTATTCAGGTTCTGTGAGAAGAAAGATTGATGCTAGGAAGTTTAAGAATCCTAAAAAGACAGAGAAACAACTTTTTTATGAAAGGGAAAAGGTGCTAGGCCTTCCAAGTGATCAGTTCTGTGAAGACAATGGAATCAAATCATTTGCTCCAGCAATTGCCAAACCTTTTCCAAAAGGTAAGGGTAAAAAGAAAATGTAATAGTTGATTTAGGACGTGGTATGATTGAATAATATTGTTGTAACCTGAATAAACATGTTGTTACCCTTTTGTACTACTATTGTGGGTATTTGTAATTCAAGCAGTTGAATGGTAGACTAACCATGTACTGCTGAAAAGATAACAACAGTCCCAGGACTAACTAGTTAATACGGTTAGACAAATTTTTGTACTACCAGTATTAACATTTTAATACTGTTAGATATAAGGAAGTTAGTACTGCTGAGTCTTCCAAACGTGTGAATTCCACCCAAACCAAACCATTAAGTACTACCACTTATCTTTCGCATGAAAGACTATTAATTTGGTTCCCTGTTAGACTATTGTCATTTCAGAAAGTGAAGACGCAACTTGTTTTAAAGGATTGTGCTTTAAAATAAAAACAAACCATAAGGCTCTAGTTTGACTTAGGGAAGTCAATAAACATACGGCTCTAGTTTGACTTAATAAAGTCAACTAACTGAACCATTATTGAATATTCACTTGTAAACCTGTTTTGTTACTTTCATTACATTACATGGGTAAAATTAACTAATTACAATTTATATTTGCCCAATTACATATGCACTATAGTATCGTGTTTGGAATAATAAAGTGATTTGACTATTAAAGTCAACATATTCTTTTGGTCAACAATGTGAATAATACCACTATTAGCTATACACATGAAAATAACCATAAACTGAAGGTCATACTGGTGCATAAATTGAAAGTCAAACGTACATCATGAAAATAACCATAAACTTTATTTGCAAAAAAAAAAAAAAAAAAAAAAAAAAAAAAAAAAAAAAAAGCATGCAATTGAAAAAAACAAAACTCACAAAATCAACAATAAAATTATTATTAAACAAACTTTTTCCATTACACGATTAAATTAATCGGACTCATATGACTTATACAAATCATCATACGAGAATGTTTCTAAACATTCTTCTTCCTCTTCTTCATTACATTTAACATATTTGTTTTTCTTTTTATCCCTTTCTTCTAATCTCCTAACAGCATTGATCTCATTCCAATGCTCACCGGCCCTCTTTTTTGCAGCAAGCCTGCGTCTTTCAACTTCAGCAGGGCTTGGAGGAGGAGCCTTCTCCTTTTCTTCATCCACCTCCTTCTTATCATTATCGTTAGAGCCTTTTTCCAACGAAGGCACCTCTGGCTCTTTTGGATCTCCCCTTGCTCGTTTCATCACTTCCTTGTTTTCTTCTTCTGTGTTGTCGGTTGCAACAGCATCTCTTGCTCTCTTGGTTCCTGACATTTTACTTACACTTTAAATTCTTTGATGTTTGCTACTATTAGATTAGTATGATGCATAATGTGGCAGTAACCAATATATAGACACATAATGGGGAAAACGAAGAGTCTTTATTAAATTTTACAGCCTTTTATTGGACTCTTCGGTTCCCAATTATTTGTTGGAAATATGAACACATTTATATTTCCATTTTATTTAGGAATGTATCTGTGTACTGTATGTAATGGGTTGTGTTGGGTGGTCTTCACACGCCTTTATTGGCTCACCAGTATTAAGTTTTTTATTTCGAACAGTAGTAAAAAATTAATACTGGTAGTGCAAAAGGGGACTCTTTCAAGTCAAAGTACAGCCTTTTTCACGTGTTTTTTGAAAAAACACAAAACAAATAAACTTGCAAAATCCTTTAAAGCAAGTATCATGTTAACCTTCTGAAATGACAACATACTAGGTGTAAACCTTTAAAACTAGTAGCATAATCCTTTAAAAACATAATCCTTTAAAACAACTAGCATCCTCACTTCAATGGGATGAATGTTTACAAACCCCTCTGAAACCAACTTGGAGCACGAGCAGTGAACATCTTGACCAACTCATCGGTAGACATGTCAAGCAAAGCATTGCGTTCAACTCCACGGAAACTGGCCCTCTCAGGCTTGCTGTTATGGTTTTTTGACTTCCCTAAATAAATGATATTATGTTACAAGGAATTTTGTATTACCAGTACTAAGATTTTAATACTGTTATAAATATGGAACTTCGTACTGGTGAGTCGATAAATCCGTGTGATGCCAGCCAACCAAACCCATTAAATACCCACCCAACCCATTAAATACCCACCAAACCGATCAACCACACATATTTCCATATCATTTAATCCTATATCATATAATACCCACCCAAACGATGAAACACACACACAAACCCACATAATCAATCTTGTAACCTAAATTTCTCTTAAACCTAAATATCCTATAACGTTACTTCACACAAAATGAAGGCCACAAACAAAAAAGGTATTGTTATTTCTGTTTTTGATATGTAATTGGCTGTATTTAATTAAAAAGGGTCAATATAGGGTCATTTTCTGTTAACATTTATCTATTTGTGAAGCTGTATTTTTTTGTTTTTTGATGCTCTCTTTTTCCTTATTTGCAGAAAGCAAACCTGCAAGGTTTGAGTATATCATTGGTCCTGTTAATGATGATTATGCCAAGTTTTTAACTCTTCAAGCTCAAAAAGGTTCAACCAGCACTCCTACAACCTCTGAGTATATCATTGGTCCTGTTGATCCTGATTATGCCGAGTATTTAAAGCTTATAGGTCCAAAACATTCAAGCACCATTCCAACAAGCTCTCATTATATCATTGGTACTGCTGATTCTGCTTATAGCAAGTATTTAAAGCTTCAAGTTAACAAAGATTCAACCTCCACTCCTGCAAATAAGCCTTGAAGCCAGTCAAGGAAAAGGAAACTTATAGCATTTAATTATGCCAGTTCATGATAAGAATGTGTTTTCATGGTATAACCAGTATCTCTTTTGTAATGAAGAACATATTTATGTTCTTTTATTATTGGTAATGAATCTGCATTTGTTGACTGTCATGTACTGTTTTAGTTAATATTATCAAAAAAAGGTTTATGGCACCATGCACAAATAGTTACCATTAAAATGGTTTACTTAGTTGACTTTATTAAGTCAAACTACAGCCTAATGGTTTGTTGACTTCCCTAACTCAAAGTACAGCCTTATGGTTTGTTAACTTTCCTAAGTCAGTCATATTATGCATTGAACAATCAAACAAAATACTTGACAATAACAAGCCACATTCACTTAATCACAAACCATTTGGATTTAGCCATTATTCAAACAAGAAATTTCATTGACCATTGACAACCATTACAAACGACAGCTTCACCACCCAACTACCATCATCTACTCGAAAATACTAAAAGCATTCACCCACCACCATCAGAAACTAACAACTACTACTACACAACACATGTCAAGCAGTTAAATAAACATACAATGCAAACAAAACCCAACTGATGATGATATACTTCTTGTACTTGGACTGCTGTTCTTCAAGCTCTTCAACAACATCTCATAGAGCATTAATCCTCCTCAACAAACCAGGGATAATGTCTATTGACCTTGGGCACATCGGAGGATCCAACCATCCCAGAAAAGGACAGTTTGAGCCCTGAAACAACAAAGTGTGTAAATGAACAACACATTTTTAAAAAAATAAACAACACAATGACAAACTTACAATTGTCGGACAGCCAAAGAAACGGCGACTTGGATTCCTGTTTGTCCAAGAAGTCTTGACAACAGTGGGTTTACCACATGTGCAGACCACCATCGTTGCTCTGTTTTTCTTTTGAGAAGATGTGTGTTTTACATACTTATTATGTGCACAATGGACGGGTATTTACATGGTTCACTTCTGGCCAACGGTCGGATTTTTACACAACACGCATCAAATCTTAGGGACGAAACATGCAAAGCGTTCGCTACAATATACAAACGGCATTGGGGACGAACGGTGAGAATTTGAAATAGGTGAAAAGACGAAAAAACCCAAGCTTGCCACATCAGATAACGGACGGACATAACGTCCGTCTGCCAAAACGCGCTCCCAGGGACCAAACGTGCGTCGTTTCACAAGTTCAGGGACGAAAGTGAAAAAAAAAATAGTTTAAGGACGATTCACGCGAATCTTGACAAGTTCAGGGACGAACGGTGAAATTTTGTCAATCTCCAAATTACTTAGCATGATTTTTTCCTTTATATAACTGTTTACATATTTCACCAAAATAGACTACATAATTGCGTAAATTATTTGGATCATCCCAACAAATAGAAATGATTGTTCCTCGTAATTTTGTATTTCAATCTATTAATCCTCCTAATAAATTATTCTAACATATGTCACAACTGACGGTAAAAAAATAAAAAACAGAACGAGATTACAAATATTATGGAATTGTATGAGTATGGAGATAAGTACCAATATTGTAGAACCGTAAAGGGGGTGAATACAGTTTCTTCGGCTTTTTAGATGTTTAAAAACTTTAAGCCACGAAGACAACCAAGTGGTCTAAGTAAGAGCAACAACAAACACAATCACAACAAAGAGTATATAAAGCGAGTAAAGAACACAATGATAAATACTGGTTCGGGATGGGGGTTTATACTATCCGTACGTCCAGTTGCGAATTCACGACACCGATACTATTCACTAGTATAATCCTTTTGGTGGACTATAAACCGTTACAATTCACTCCACCGATATTCACCAATATCGATGCTCACAAAGAAGGAGTTACTCCCACATTATTCCGCCCTCGGAAACCACCCAAAAGAATCACGTGATTCGACTTCACCTAAGGGTCACCAAGACCACTACCAAGACTTCCTACCGGAAGTATCAAATTCCAACTAGATCCCCAATGATCTAGGCTTGGTCACCAAGACACAAGACTTCCCTTACAACCAAATTGAATGATAAAATAAAGTTTCTTTGAACCAAGCCCTAACCTAACCTAGTGACTCGATTCTAGTAGAAAGGGTATAGATAAGAAGACCCTCGACACAATCACAAGAGTGGATTAAGTTCTTGAGATTCTTCCCTTGCAAGAGATGTGTTCTTTCAAAGATGTTAATGTGTTTCACTAAGAACACAAGATAGAATTAGATAGATTTAGATAGAAAGAATGTAGAGAGAAAGAATAATGGCAAGGGGTGAGGAATACAAGAGCCAAGGGGGTATTTCTAGGCCAAGACCCAATTGGGGTTTATTTACCGAGGCCGGAGCGTCGCCCACGCGTCAACGTACGGGTGGCACGCCAGGCCTAGTGAAAAATTCCCAAATGTTGGGTGTTGGTCTTGTAAATACCTACCCTTGCTAAACCCCCAATTGTACTTCACACACTAAACCTTATCATTAATCAATCTAAGGTTTACCAACTCAAATAGCCAATTTGGAAAATGTTTTATGAAGTGTTTATTAGAAAACCAATTATCAAAGATAGACAGAAAGAAGAGATAATTGGGTAAGGGTAGAATGGGTATTCCTCTCATGGAATAGAAAAGAGAGAAAAAATATGTCATGGGATATTCCTCTAAAGGGAAGAGTGTGAGAGGATAGGTTAAGAAGTAACCATGGTGAGGTTTAGAAAGAAGTGTATAGAGATTAAACCATGGTTAGGTTAGAAAGTGAACCATGGTTAGGTTAATGGGTGTATCCATGGGAATGTTCCATCCTTGGTGTGGTTAAGAGTTAACCATAGTTGGGTGAGAATGGGGTAAGTTGAGAAGTAACCATAGTTTGGTTAGATGTGAACCATGGTTAGGTTAAGAGACGCATATCCAAGGGAATAATCCATCCTTAGGGTGGTTAAGAGTTAACCAAGGTTAAGTGTAGAGAACTAACCATAGTTGGGTTAGGAGAACTGTTGTTGGGTTAAGAAAGAATATCCAAGGGTATATTCCTTTTCTTGGAGAGAAGGGTTTGGGATGTGAAAGGGTGTAAGGAATATAAGGTATGAGTTGGATTGTGTAAGTGTAAGGGAATAAAGGTTGGATAGTGTAAGAGTGTGTAAGAGAATATATAAGAGATGGATGTGATGGGGAGCCTAGTGTGTATAGAGAATGGGATGGTTGAGAGTAGTGTGTGTAAATTTGAAAATAAAGTTGTTGGAGGTGTAAGAGTGTGTAAGAGAATATGTAAGAGTTGGATGTGATCGGGAGCCTAGTGTGTGTAGATGGATGGTTGTGAGTAGTGTGTGTATTTTGAAAATAAAGTTGTTGGATATGTAAAGGAATGAGTTGGTTAGATATGATGTGTGTAAGAATGAGTTGTATGTGTAAGGAGTGTGTAAGAGTGATTGGATGGGGAGCCTTGTGTGTGTGAAGAGAGGTGTGTGAGTGAAGTGTGTGTATTTTGAAAATAAAGGTGTATGTAGAAAAGAGTGTATGTATGTATAGGGAAGAGTATGTATTAGTGTATGAGAAATGTGTATAGGGAATGTATAAAGTGGGGAATCATGTGTGGGAAAGTGTGTGAGTCAAAGAGTGTAAGAGTGTGTGAGGTGTAAGGGAATATTTAAGAAGATGTTGGGTTGTTTGGAGGCTTTGTCTCTTGTGATTAAGAAGATAATTAAGAAGATATTAAGAGATAATCTAATTGTCATTAAGAAGAAAAGGTTTAGACAATTAAGATTATGAGTTGAGAAAATCATAGGTTACTTATAAATCCAAGTAACCCAACGTCGAGAATCCATAGTTTCATAACTCGTGACTTTCCACGACTCGACGTACTCAACTTACACCTTGGTACAAACAAGTCAAGTGCTTTGCCATGATGTAAAGCATAACCCAAGTAGGAAAGGATGTGTTTACGCAAAGAGACATTTGACTTAGTTTGACCAATAAGGGAGTAAACCCGTTACGTAATTAGAGAAGACGTAAGCACGGGATATGAGCATATGGATGCTTTCACATGATGTTACATGAAATATATAAGCTCCCTAAGTTTAGAAAAGCCTTGGCTAGAGACAAGAGTTAGAAAACATGAGTTGGCATTTTCCCGTAAGTGGGTGCTTTTAAAAGTTGGATCTCTCTAATCTCAAAACTCGTTTCGAGTGTTCTCAATTAAGCACATAGCATATTCATACCTGTATTAAAAGATTAATGATGCATGGGAATTGCACCAGGCTTTACCTCTCAAGGGATCTCGAGAAGCTTACAACCCCCACCAGGCAGTGTACCTGATCGTTGTAGTATAGTATAGTGACAAGTACCGGGGGATTGATCGTTCAACTCAGGAATAGTGTCGTTAGGATTGAAATTAATCTAACTAGGTCTAAAGGTGAAGGATGATTCTTTTTATGTTTTTATATTTTATGAAAAGCAAGTAAAAATCTCGGGTATTGGGAGAGTGGGCGGAATTAGTTGCTAATCAACTAACCCAAAAGCTACTAATTAAACTAATAAACAAGAAAATAAACTAACGTTCTACAAGATAAGTGAAGCATGTCTACTTATGATATGTTACTCCTTGCTAGCTATCCAATTCTACCTATTGAATTGTCACACCTTGTTTTAATTGACGGGTTGTATTCCTTAATACCATTCATGGGGTGGCGTACTTACTTCCCCAATCCTATAAGCTCCTACTTCACTCCTATGTCGAGCTGGCTAAGAAGCTCCTAACATGGGATCACTAGAATTTGCTCATGCATTAAATACAACCATAAAAACCTAGTACACATCGGTTCATGTTTCTTAAGACGTTCAAGCATGTTACCAATTGGAAGTCTGCCAGTTTTCTTAAGCCTAACATCGATATCACCCAATTAAACAAGAGACAATAGGAAACAAGAATTATAAGCTAAACCAATTAGATCTATCGAAGTGTCACACCCTAATTGATGAAGATAGACACAAACATCAACAAGAAATCAATAAGATCTAATCAATTATATACAAGTTTCACATAAACATAAGTAGACACAATGTGAATTAGCAAATCATCATCAAAGAAGAGCAAACAACAATGATAATGGAAAACATAATTAAGATAGAATCATCAAACCAATACATGATGTTTATGGAGTGATTGAAACCCTCTAAGTTGCTGGAAAAACACCTACCTAAACCCAGGAATCGACCTTAGGGTTTAGGGCTTACAAAAAGTGAAGTTATGATGTTATATTTATAGGCTAATTTTCTGTCGGCCCATCTTGACGGCGTCAGCCCGTTACTCTTGACAGCGTCATGACCATTTTTTCACCAAATTGTAGATCTCTTCGTCCTCTTCGCGTGGGCTTTTGAATCACCTAAATCCGAGTTCGTATGCAAAAGTTATAACCAAAACAATATCAGCTACTCCGCAAGCAAGTTTTGACAAGTTAACACATGACGGCCTTGGGTGACGCCGTCACGTTTCTTCTGGATCGTCACCACTTTTACTCTTGACGGTGTCATCAAATTGCTCTTGACGCCATCAAGTACTGTTCCTAGCAAGGAAAATCAAGACTTTGCCGTTTTCTTCACTTTTATGCTCCAAAAACGTCCAAAATGCTTCCTTTTCCAGAATTCACTCCAAAAGTACCTAAAATCACAAAAGGAATGATTTAGGGCAATATTTGATCAAATAAATTCGAATTTCGGCTTAAATGACCCCCTAAAAACGGTTCATTTTTCGCCTCATCATATACCCTTACACTTGAGATTTGTTTGTCCTCAAGCAAATGTGCTTTTATTCTAATCAAAATACAAGTTAGGGGTCATTTAACACTAATATAAAAGTAATTACAACAAATAATCGTTCCACTAAAGACGAAAGACAAGCACGGAGGTCATACACTAGCACCTCACAAATAGTGTTTAGATACTCACATCTCTCGGGTGTAATAAAGTATATATCACAATATGGAAATGGAAAACATCTCTCACTACCTGTCATAGCAAAATAGATTACCATAGGCTTGGGAAAGGATCAAACCTCCACCACATGGCGTAAGCACCTAGGATAAACTATCAAAGAGGTCTTTTAAAGGGTTGTAACGTTTGGTGTAGGGATATGAAATACACGGTTTTGTTGGATATAGGCAGTCTTTACTGGCGGCGAGTTAACTATCTTGGTCAATTACATGTACAATATGGCGTTGCTAAGCCAAGACTAGACTCGACTTAAGCTAATAAATCAAAAATAACAAAAACATAAAATAAACATAGAATGAAACGGGATGGTAGTCCGTATATTTTTTCTCTTTTTCTTTTTCTATTTTTTTTTTTGCTTTTTCTTGTTTTTTTCGATTTTTTTTTTTTTTTTTTTTTTTTTTTGCATACACTTTTACCCTACCATCCAAAATAATACATCATAGAGAATGAAAATTCCCCTTACACTTGAATTTTTATATACTTTACAATCAACTATTCTATTGACTCGAATTAAGAAAATCAAAACACTTGGAGTACTTTTAAGATTAACGCACATATGGGGGTAATAAATGATGTTCTTCCCCATTACTCCATAAAATAAGTACTTTACCCATGAGTCCCAATCGTCCCAAAACAATATGTACAAGGATATGACTCGACTTAGCAACCATGTAATCAATTAGATAGTTAACTTAGGGTTTAACAAATAACAATAATGCACTAAAGATGAGTGCATACACGGAAGGCTAAGGCGATTTGGGTATACATTTAAGTGGGGTGTAACAAATTCTTCCTTTAAGTAAAATGCTTAAAGTTAGAAACGAAAAGATAGGCTCGGAGGGGTGTACTAGGGGTTTCGTGTACTAAAAATGAGTACAACGCTAAGGCGTGGAAAAAATTAATTGACTTAACTAGTCAAGTAATATGACTTAAATGGTCAAGTAATTATGATACGGGCTTAACACAAGGGTGATCCTAATGCCTCTTATCATGTAGTAAATCCTACTACACGAATGTAGTCTCACTAGCGGTCTCGGGATGCATCACTAACGCAAGTTCTAGAATCTAAATGCTACCGGTACACTCATAAGCACTAATAGAAAATGCTTTTCCTATCAAATCTAAAGGCGAACCTCACATATTTGGGTGGAAAATTTTTCTGAATGATACGGTTTTGTGCTAGTCATACAATCTCCTATCCATGAGACGCTTGCTATGGCTAAAGTTTCACTCCTAAATGTTGTAAAAAATTTTAAATTTGGCGCTAAAATTGCACTAACAAGTATTTCTCATAGTTTTATTACACATATACTATTAAACAAACAAACTCAAGCGAAAGTGTATTTGTAAGGTATCATCATTTTACCCTCCCCTTACACTTAGGATGAACATTGTCCCCAATGTTCAAGTAAAGAATGTAAAAGTGAAAAAGTAAAAAGAATGAAATCAAATACTCCCCTGATTCGCTCGGTATGGATAATAATGTGGCCAGGTTAGATCTTCCTCCAAGAAAATGAACAATCAAAGCTTCCCTTCCAGAAAAATAAATCATCTTCTTGTCAAACATAACCTGTTAAACCTGAGAAAACAATCACAAAAACCCAAAGCATCAATCCGAACAAAGAAAATTCACAACTAGATGTAATTCCAGACTTAGGAATAAAAACAAAACAATTAAAGATATAATGCTTGTGGAATGAATGTTTGCAGATTTCCTGGAGTTTATAAAACTAAAGAATTAACAAAAACTTTAAGACTCCGGTATAAACAAAACTAGCAAAATTTCCAGAATTTTACACGTGACGCCGTCAAGAGTAAACTCATGACGCCATCAGAAGTGACCTGCAGAAATCTTTATGTTAAGTTTTCGGAAAATTTCTGGAAAAACTTATGTCCTACTTCCTGGAAAATCCTGCAAAACATCATTATGACTCAATACAAGCATTTGACTCTAACAATTACTAATATACATGTTCATTTAATATTGTTGTGGATCATGCTCAATTTCGTTCTTATAAACAAATTTGGGTCTCCCCTTACACTTAGCTTTTGCAAAATACCTTTATATGTAATTAAGACGAAGTTAAAAACAAAATAAAGCATTTTCACAATTTACTTTGAAACATGAGCCACAAACAACAAAAATAAAACATGCATACGGAAACAAATAAAATCAAATAAACAAACAAACAAACAAATAAATAAATAAAGCTTGGGTTGCCTCCCAATAAGCGCTTGTTTTTGTTCGAGTCACGAGCCTGACTCTACCCTTATTTAACGGAAATAGGGGAGGTTTTCCCTACACTTAGGATTAAGTGCGGGTGGAAGTAGCGATACACACCCTTAGGGTGGAAATATGCCACATGAGGTGAAGGGGGTGAGTGAATGGCTTCCTTCATCCTAAAACTACCCAGATAATATTGGTTGATGGGTGGGTCGGTTCCTCTTTTGTCTCCTAGATGTATATCTAAGGATGGAAAGTTGTGTAAAGGTTGAGGTTCCGGTTCATCAACATTAGGAAATTCCCTAGAACTAGGAGTAAGGTTATCACTACAAGTATTCAAACCTATATCCTCAAGTGGTGCCTGGTCCAAGGGTTTTACCTCCATCGGAATTCCTAAAGTTTCTTCTACTTCTTCCGGGTAAGTCACAGGCGGTGTGTGTGCCTCAAATGATGGTTGAGTATTTTGTGGGCTTATGTTATTTACCTCATCATTCCATGTGTCAAGATCACCTATATCCTCATCATGTGTTTTGGTAGGATCTATCCTAAGCATTCTCCTAAGTATCTCACGTGCTTCTCTAGGCATCTCAATTTCTATGTCCGAATCATAAGGATCATCCTCAATATTTTGACTGGTATATACAAATTGCCCAAAAGATTCATCATCTGTTTCTTGAGATTCATCATCATCGATCATAAAACCTAGGTCTTTTTTATCAATGTGATCATGCTCGGCTAGATCCTCCTCAATTGTTTTCTTAGGTAGTGATAAAAGCAAACCTAGTGCTTCATCTAACTTATGATTTGTTGCAACGGCTCTCTCCATAATTCCTTGGCAAACTAGGTCGCATTTCCTATTGGCTTCACTAAAACTAGATCTTAAACATGGAGGTTGTTCATAAGAATCTATCCTAGGTGAAGGCTCATATGATTCATAGGTGTCTCTAAATGAGATATTTTGAACTCTTTGGTGTCTTAGCCGCTCAACCTTATCTTGCAATCTTAGAAGTCTAAGTGTAAAGTCCATTTGAAGCAAATTACAAACAAAATCACAAAGAAAAGATAGACTACGAGAAAGCTACAAAATAAAAAGAAAAAAAAAATCTCACTTGATAGGAATCTAATGAGTAGACCTAATAAAAATCAAATTCAACCTAAACAATAACTATTCCCCGGCAGCGGCGCCAAAAACTTGATGCGTGGGAATTGCACCAGGCTTTACCTCTCAAGGGATCTCGAGAAGCTTACAACCCCCACCAGGCAGTGTACCTGATCGTTGTAGTATAGTATAGTGACAAGTACCGGGGGATTGATCGTTCAACTCAGGAATAGTGTCGTTAGGATTGAAATTAATCTAACTAGGTCTAAAGGTGAAGGATGATTCTTTTTATGTTTTTATATTTTATGAAAAGCAAGTAAAAATCTCGGGTATTGGGAGAGTGGGCGGAATTAGTTGCTAATCAACTAACCCAAAAGCTACTAATTAAACTAATAAACAAGAAAATAAACTAACGTTCTACAAGATAAGTGAAGCATGTCTACCTATGATATGTTACTCCTTGCTAGCTATCCAATTCTACCTATTGAATTGTCACACCTTGTTTTAATTAACGGGTTGTATTCCTTAATACCATTCATGGGGTGGCGTACTTACTTCCCCAATCCTATAAGCTCCTACTTCACTCCTATGTCGAGCTGGCTAAGAAGCTCCTAACATGGGATCACTAGAATTTGCTCATGCATTAAATACAACCATAAAAACCTAGTACACATCGGTTCATGTTTCTTAAGACGTTCAAGCATGTTACCAATTGGAAGTCTGCCAGTTTTCTTAAGCCTAACATCGATATCACCCAATTAAACAAGAGACAATAGGAAACAAGAATTATAAGCTAAACCAATTAGATCTATCGAAGTGTCACACCCTAATTGATGAAGATAGACACAAACATCAACAAGGAATCAATAAGATCTAATCAATTATATACAAGTTTCACATAAACATAAGTATACACAATGTGAATTAGCAAATCATCATCAAAGAAGAGCAAACAACAATGATAATGGAAAACATAATTAAGATAGAATCATCAAACCAATACATGATATTTATGGAGTGATTGAAACCCTCTAAGTTGCTGGAAAAACACCTACCTAAACCCAGGAATCGACCTTAGGGTTTAGGGCTTACAAAAAGTTAAGTTATGATGTTATATTTATAGGCTAATTTTCTGTCGGCCCATCTTGACGGCGTCAGCCCGTTACTCTTGACGGCATCATGACCATTTTTTCACCAAATTGTAGATCTCTTCGTCCTCTTCGCGTAGGCTTTTGAATCACCTAAATCTGAGTTCGTATGCAAAAGTTATGACCAAAATAATATCAGCTACTCCGCAAGCAAGTTTTGACAAGTTAACACGTGACGCCTTGGGTGACGCCGTTACCTTTCTTCTGGATCGTCACCACTTTTACTCTTGACGGCGTCATCAAATTGCTCTTGACGCCATCAAGTACTGTTCCTAGCAAGGAAAATCAAGACTTTGCCGTTTTCTTCACTTTTATGCTCCAAAAACGTCCAAAATGCTTCCTTTTCCAGAATTCACTCCAAAAGTACCTAAAATCACAAAAGGAACGATTTAGAGCAATATTTGATCAAATAAATTCGAATTCCGGCTTAAATGACCCCCTAAAAATGGTTCATTTTTTGCCTCATCAATTAACATATGTCCGAACCATACAGAAGCCTGGCGCGTGTCATCCACGCGTCAACGCGTGGGTGACGCGTCAGGAACAGGTATGGATTCGGAGAATTTTGGCTACCGTTTGTTATTTTATGTGTTTCAAAGGTTTATTTGTCATCGTTAAAACATTAGGAGATCTTGATAATGTTGTCTCAACAATCTCCACCTTTTTGAGTGATGACAAATAAAAATCGAAAGCAAATAAAATTACAAAACGTAGTGAAGACAAAGCGCGCCTTTGTGTAGCTTGCGTCTTGACCTTGCCTTGTAATTTGGTGGAGCCTTTGTTTCTTTTACTTGAGTAGGTCTTCACGCTCTTGATTTCTTTCTCCCCCTTTTGTCGAATAAAAAAGGTGGGACTTCCAATTGAATGGGAAAGTAGCTTGTACATGCACCCGAACGTGCTCCCCCTAGATCGTTTCTCCCCCTTGTTTCAAGGTGAGGATCCATGGGTCAAGAGCCTCACCTTTGCGGTGGCCTAGCTAGATAAAACATACAATAACAAGCAATAACCAAGAAAGCCTTACATGTGGAAGTCCAAAATGGGTTAGGTGACTATTTGGATGCTTACAACATGGGTTAGTTCACAATAGTAATGTTATTTGTCCAATATGACCCCAATTACCACTAGTTGAGCATGGTACAAGAATATATGAATTTTTAATTAGTAATTCATGCATTTTGTTCTATAAATACCAACATAGGAAATCATAGCGTAATATCACAATAAAGTTAATAAGCATTTTTATTGAAACAAACACCATGTAGGACATATAAGAAGACTAGTATATGATCCTAACACACATTATTCAAACAAGCTTATGAAATTCCTAAGTGAATTCTATTGAAGACTACAAGATTTGTCACTTCACTCTTCATCCCTTTCTTGAAGAATTACCCTAGAGATGTCTTTGAGAAAGGCGGCCATCACCAACATATCATTGTTGATGGATTTATGGAGTTCTCTTATCTCCTCACAAATGGAGAGAACATTCCGCTCAATCACATCTTGGGTGGAGCAACATCCACACCTATGGGTATGGTTGTCCTCAAGAGGTTTTGCAAGATCTTCTTCAATCTTATGCCAAATTTCGTCTTCCACCAAACAAAGTTTGACGAAATCTTTGACAATTGGAATCTCCGCACCATTGATGTTATCCCAATCGACAATCTCTTCTTCCTCCCGTGTCATCATTCTTCTACCATCGTCGAAATGGTAGGATGATCCAACGTATTCATCATCAAGATCCATTTTCTTTAGTTTGATTAAGTGTGAGCTTTTATTTTGTGAGATTTGGTGTTTAGAAAGCATGCAAGATTACTCTTCTTATAGATGGATTAAGGTGGTAGTTAGGATTCTTATTTCTTAAAAATTGGTCAAGCAATCAAGATCAAGGTACTTAGATGCTTAAAAGTATGTTCAACCCATCTAAATCATGTACTATTATCCTTTGGTCACATGTTGTTGGGGAAAATTATTCAAAGAGCTATGAGTGTTTTAGTTTGTATTGAGTTGAGATTGAATGATCTAGATTCTCATACTAGTTCCCACAATTTATTATGCATGCACCATAATTTGTTAAGCCATGCATGAAGTTCTTAATTATGGTTGAATAAGAGAACTTACTAGATTACTACTTCAAGGTTAAATGACTCCATTCATTTTAATTTGGCATGCAACATATATTTATCACATGAAGTGAACATGTAGAGTTAGATGTAAACTTTTCAACACAAATGTGAATTGTGATCTAGAATTTTATCTAATCTTGGTAACTTGACATAATTAACATAATCAAGTTTTTACGGAGATATTTTATGTCAAACTTTCTCGTTCATCACACATAGTATAGACATGTAGAATTTAGAATATTATCAGTCATCATTAGAATAATGAGTTGATTAAGATTTTTCTTCTCGGAAATTATGCAACAAAACTTCCTTCCTTGCCTTCACATAAGTCCTAGTCACATAAATACATAAGCTCTAAGAGCACCTAAAGGACTTGCAAATGACTCTTAGACATCTTATTCTATCTTAAAGGATTGTTCTCCTAAGATGCATGTCAACTACGATCATCTAGACATATCCCAAATCAAATTGGACTTTTGAAAAATGTCATACCAAAACTTAAACTTATTTATTTTGTGACCTAAGAGTCCTTTTATTCAAGTCACCAATGACTTGTTCAATAGGATGACCCCTCACTTCTCTCAATTCCTTAGGATTGCCTTCATCCGAATAATTAACTTGTAATGACGACGACCTTTCTTGATTTTGAACTATATGTTCATTGACCACATCATCTTCTACCGAAGGAGATGACTTAGGCTCAAGCATGCTCTCATCAAACGTTACATTAAGAGATTCCTCAATCCTCATTGTGTCCTTGTTAAGCACTATGTATGCTTTGCTAGTTTGAGAGTATCCTAATAATACAGCTTCATACGACTTTGGGTCGAATTTGGTTAGATACTCTTTGGTGTTAAGTATATATACTTTGCAACCAAAAACCCTAAAGTACTCTAAGGACGGTTTTCTATTCCTAAGAATTTCATATGGAGTTTTATTTATGGCTTTTCTTATGTGGACTCTATTAAAAATATAACATGCGGTATCTAAGGCATGACACCAAAACTTTTGTGGAATGGATTGCTCTTCAAGCATTGCACGACTCATCTTTCTTAACTTACGATGTGTTCTTTCAACAATCTCAAGCGATTGAGAAGTGAACGGGTCCCGATAAGTTATAAGATATTCCATGTTATTCACAAAAGCTTCCAAATTGCATTTTTTCAAAATCACTAATATTATTTGTTTTTATTGAAACAATAGAACAATCAAGTAGGTTTTCAAGTTTCTTTCTTAAAATATCAAATTTATTTAAGACTCCATCCTTATTCTATAAAAATAACACCTAAGTGTAATTTGAATAATTATCTACAATCATCAAAGTGTAGAAGTTTACTCCATAGCTTTGAATTAGATATGGTCCATGCAAATCTAAGTGCAATAATTCTAACACCCTATTAGTTGCCACTTCATTCTTACTCCTATTATTTGCTTGTCCTTGACTCCCTAGACATGTATCACAATAATGTCTCTCAAAACTAAACTTCGGTAAATTCCTTACTAGCTCATTGGAAGCTAGATTTTGGACTAACCTCGTGTTGGCGTGACCTAACCTCCTATGCCAAAGCGTTGAGTAATCCACCATGGATGTAAGACATATGTGTTGTTTGGAGTTATCTCCCAACTTTCATGTGTACAAGTTATTCCTCCTATCACCTTTAGCTAATACAATACCATTTTTACTAATAGTACAATCTACTTTAGTAAACTTAACCTCACAATCATCATCACATAATTGACTTACACTAATCAAATTAAAGCTTAAGCCCCTAACATGCTCAACATTGGTAATTTCTATGGAGTCATGAAGGACATTACCTTTTCCAACAATTTTGCCATTAAGTTTGCTCCCAAAAAGGACTTGATTGCCGTTATACGCCATGTATGAAGTGAACAATCTTCTATTCTCGGTCATGTGTTTAGTACAATCGCTATCCACTATCCACTCATCCGGTTGTAGATCACGTTTGAGACAAACCTACAACAAAGACACAACTCATGTTTTTGGTACCCATTGCTTCTTGTGTCCATTTTGGTTAGCATTTAAGATGCCCAAGTTGAACATTCTTGGGTCTTGAAGTAAGACACATAATCTTTCAATACCAAAGCTAGAGAAAGCGGACCAAGGGTTATTTTGAAAATTATTTTGGTTTTGATAACTTGGTCTATAGTTTTGATGATTTTGCGGTCTAAAGAATCTTTGGTTTGGGTAGAAGTTTTCTCTCCTTTGATAGTTGTTGTGTTGATATTGAAATGACCTTTGATTATAATTATGAAAGTTTCTTCTTTGATTATTTTGAAATGAAGTTCTTTGGTTGTATGAAGTAGTAGGTCTCATTTTAGGTGTAGATAAAAGTGGTCTATTATTAACTCGAGGTTGTGTATATCCAAGATCATTACGGGAACCCGAGTTATAACTTTGTTTTGGGTTTCCCCTTCTTGTAATGAGTGCTTGGTTGTTTCGAGTATTTGCAAAAGGAGCTTGAGAAGAAGTTGGTTTAACAAAAGTATTTGACGATGATCTAATTTTTCTCAGAGACCTGGCTGGTTGATGGCGCGTCGACGCGTTGCTCACCTCGTCTGGCTTGGAGATTTGTGGATCTTCATTTTGACTTGATTTAACAAACAATATTGGTTTTGTTAGACATTTGGAAGTGGTTTTATCATGTTTTAAAAATCCAAGACCTTCCTTATCTTGGGATACCTTTTGACGACTTATTATTTCTTCTAAATCATTAGTACTCTTTTTATATTTTTAAAAACTCAAGGAATCCTTTGGAAGTTTAGATACTTTGTCATTCAAAGAGTTAACCTTAAGTGTGAGTTCCTCACATCTTTTACATGGTTCAACTTCCCATTTGCAATGCTTTAGTATCTTTACTCCCCTTTCTAGTTCATAGACTCTTTTATTGAATTTAACACGTTCTTGTTCAAGAAGTTGTTTTTCTTTAATAACTTTTTCAAAATTCTTTCTAAAGTCATCATTAAACTTGACTAGTTCCTCATTCTCCTTTTGTAAATTGATAGTATTTAAATTATTTGAAGAGGAAGGGTTTAGAGGTACCTCAAGCTTTTCTTGAGCCATGAGGCAAGTAACTTCATTTGTTGGTTGATTTTCATCTTCACTATCACTCCAAGCTCCCCCAACGAATGCCTTGTTCACATTTGGCTTAGGACATTCATTAATAAAGTGACCCTTTTCACCACAATTGTAGCATCCTTGGGTACGCCTTGAGCTCTCACCAACCTTGTTGTCAACACCTTGGTTTCCACCAAAGTTGTTCCTTCCACCATTTCCCCGGTTACCAAACCTATTACTCCTTCTAAAGTTACCACCTTTCCTAAAGAACCTTCGAAAGTTCTTAGCCATAAGTTTGTACTCTTCGTCGTTAACATCGTCTTCTTCATCACTACCATCTTGACTATCACTATTATTACTAGCTTGCCTACTAGTGACATTAGCTTTAAGAGCCAAAGACTTAACCTTATCCTTCTTGTCTTTGGTACTTGCCTTGTCGTTCTCAAGGATCATCTCATAGACCTTAAGATTGCCGATGAGGTCATCAAGAGGGAGTTCCGAAAAATTCTTAGCTTCTTCAATGGCCGTCACCTTTGGCCTCCACTTCACCGGAAGAGCTCGAAGAAACTTTCTCACATGGTTATTGTTTTAGAAGCTAGGATCTAGAGCCGTAAGGCTTGTGATAATAGCATTGAACCGTGTGTAACCATTGTCAATGGTTTCATCGTCGGAGATCGAGAAATTCTCATATTGTTGTATGAGCAAGTCGATCTTTCAATCTTTGACTTGTGAGTTCCTTGATGGGTGATGATAAGAGAGTGCCAATCTCCTTGGCGGTTTTGCACACATGGACTCTCTCGAACTCCCTTCGAGGTAGAGCATTGTAGATCATCATCTTAGCCTCTTGATTTCTTACAATCTTCTTCTTCTCATCTTCTTTAAGTTCCAAGTATGGCTTCTCAACCATCAACTTGGTTTCCGGATCAAGCATCATGAAAACAAAGTCTCCATTTTGAATGACCTCCCACAAGTCAAGATCCTTGGACCTAACATAGGTCTCAAACCGGGTTTTCCAAAAACAAAATCCATCGGTTTCTAGCAAAGGTGGTCTTTGCATAGAACACCCCTCAACGTAGTTCTCTTTAGCCATGGATCTATACTCAACTTTATCAAAAATCTTGGTTAGGATTTTAGATTTTTGAGAAAGAAGTTTTTGACTTAAAACGGCTTCATGGGAAGGATTTAACGCTCAAAAACTTGAGTATTCCGCTCTAATACCAATTGTAGAACCGTAGAGGGGGTGAATACGGTTTCTTCGGCTTTTTAGATGTTTAAAAACTTTAAGCCACAAAGACAACCAAGTGGTCTAAGTAGGAGAAACGACAAACACAATCACAACAAAGAGTATATAAAGCGAGTAAAGAACACAACGATATATACTGGTTCGGGATGGGGGGTTTATACCATCCGTACGTCTAGTTGCGAATCCACGACACCGATACTATTCACTAGTATAATCCTTTTGGTGGACTATAAACCGTTACAATTCACTCCACCGATATTCACCAATATCAATGCTCACAAAGAAGGAGTTACTCCTACGGTATTCCGCCCTCAGAAACCACCCAAAAGAATCTCGTGATTCGACTTCACCTAAGGGTCACCAAGACCACTACCAAGACTTCCCACCGGAAGTATCAAACCCCAACTAGATCCCCAATGATCTAGGCTTGGTCACCAAGATACAAGACTTCCCTTACAACCAAATTGAATGATAAAATAAAGTTTCTTTGAACCAAGCCCCAACCTAACCTAGTGACTCGATTCTAGTAGAAAGGGTATAGATAAGAAGACCCTCGACACAATCACAAGAGTGGATTAAGTTCTTGAGATTCTTCCCTTGTAAGAGATGTGTTCTTTCAAAGATGTTAATGTGTTTAACTAAGAACACAAGATAGAATTAGAGAGATTTGGAGAGAAAGAATGTAGAGAGAAAGAATAATGGCAAAGGGTGAAGAATACAAGAGCCAAAGGGGGTATTTATAGGCCAGGACCTAACCTTGGGAATTATTTACCTAGGCCGGCGCATCGCCCACGCGTCAACGTGCGGGTGGCGCGCCAGGCCTAGTGAAAAATTTCGAAATGTTGGGTGTTGGTCTTGTAAATATCTACCCTTGCTAAACCCCCAATTGTACTTCATACACTAAACCTTATCATTAATCAATCTACAGTTTACCAACTCAAATAGCCAATTTGGAAAATGTTTTAGGAAGTGTTTATTAGAAAACCAATTATCAAACATAGAAAGAAAGAAGAGATAATTGGGTAGGGGTAGAATGGGTATTCCTCACATGGCATAGAAAAGAGAGAAAGAATACGCCATGGGATATTCCTCTAAAGGGAAGAGTGTGAGAGGATAGGTTAAGAAGTAACCATGGTTAGGTTTAGAAAGAAGTGTATAGAGATTAAACCATGGTTAGGTTAAAAGGTGAACCATGGTTAGGTTAATGGGTGTATCCAAGGGAATGTTCAATCCTTGGTGTGGTTAAGAGTTAACCATGGTTGGGTGAGAATGGGGTAAATTGAGAAGTAACCATAGTTTGGTTAGATGTGAACCATGGTTGGGTAAAGAGAAGCATATCCAAGGGAATAATCCATCCTTGGTGTAGTTAAGAGTTAACCAAGGTTAAGTGTAGAGAACTAACCATAGTTGGGTTAAGAAAACCATGGTTGGGTTAAGAAAGAATATCCAAGGGTATATTCCTTTTCTTGGAGAGAAAGGTTTGGGATGTGAAAGGGTGTAAGAAATATAAGGTATGAGTTGGATTGTATAAGTGTGTAATGGAATAAAGGTTGGATAGTGTAAGAGTTTGTAAAAGAATATGTAAGAGATGGATGTGATGGGGAGCCTAGTGTGTGTAGAGAATGGGATGGTTGTGAGTAGTGTGTGTAAATTTGAAAATAAAGTTGTTGGAGGTGTAAGAGTGTGTAAGAGAATATGTAAGAGTTGGATGTGATGGGGAGCCTAGAGTGTGTAGAGAATGGGATGGTTGTGAGTAGTGTGTGTATTTTGAAAATAAAGTTGTTGGATATGTAAGGGAATGAGTTGGTTAGATATGATGTGTGTAAGAATGAGTTGTATGTGTAAGGAGTGTGTAAGAGTGATTGGATGGGGAGCCTTGTGTGTGTGAAGAGAGGTGTGTGAGTGAAGTGTGTGTATTTTGAAAATAAAGGTGTGTGTAGAAAAGAGTGTATGTATGTATAGGGAAGAGTATGTATTGGTGTATGAGAAAGGTGTATAGGGAATGTATAAAGCGGGAAATCTTGTGTGGGAGAGTGTGTGAGTCAAAGGGTGTAAGAGTGTAAGAGGTGTAAGGGAATATGTAAGAAGATGTTGGGTTGTTTGGAGGCTTTGTCTCTTGTGATTAAGAAGATAATTAAGAAGAGATTAAGAGATAATCTAATTGTCATTAGGAAGAAAAGGTTTAGACAATTAAGATTATGAGTTAAGAAAATCATAGGTTACTTATAAATCCAAGTAACACAACGTCGAGAATCCATAGTTTCATAACTCGTAACTTTTCATGACTCAACGTACTTAACTTACACCTTGGTACAAACAAGCCAAGTGCTTTGCCATGATGTAAGCATAACCCAAGTGGGAAAGAATGCGTTTATGCAAAGAGACATTTGACTTAGTCTGACAAATAAGGGAGTAAACCCGTTAAGTGATTAGAGAAAACGTAAGCACGGGATATGAGCATATGGATGCTTTCACATGATGTTACGTGAAATATATAAGCTCCCTAAGTTTAGAAAAGCCTTGGCTAGAGGCAAGAGTTAGAAAACATGAGTTTGCGTTTTCCAGTAAGTGGGTGCTTTTTAAAGTTGGATCTCTCTAATTCCAAACTCGTTTCGAGTGTTCTCAATTAAGCACATAGCATATTCATACCTGTATTGAAAGATCCACATTTGTCTAAACCATGCAGAATCCTGGCGCGTCAGCCACGTGTCAACGTGTAGGTGATGCGTCAGGAACAGATATGGATTCGGGGAATTTTGGCTACCGTTTGTTATTTTATGTGTTTCGAAGGTTTATTTGTTATCATTAAAACATTAGGAGATTTTGATAATGTTGTCTCAACAAATAAAAGAATAGCTCTTATGATGCTTCATCACCACACGTGAAGGAGGCCTTTGGTGCGCGAAGGCCATAATGGCCGAAGACTACCACACTTTTTTTATTATTATTATTATTATTTTATTTTTTATTTTTAAGGTTTTTTCCTAATGGGAGGTGGTAGGTCACCTTTATCCCACCTCCCACAAGTGTAACACTATAAGGGCACGTTTGGTAAGATAAAATTCAGAGAAATGAAATGAAGTGAAGAAATCAAATCACATAAATGAATTCTCACAGAAATTCAATATAAATTTCTGTGTTTGGTAATACCAAAGAATTGACTCAAGTAATTATTATTATAATTATTGTTGTTGTTGTTGTTGTTGTTGTTATTGTTGTTATTATTATTATTATGGAAGAATTCATTTCCATCACTTTGTGAGTGAAAATCAATTCTCAACTTTTTGTAAAAGATCCATTTATAAAGAGTTCCAATTCTCAACTTTATTTTTTCATAGATGTACTAAACATTGGAAATGATTTCGTTTCTATTTCTCTCCTCTCAATTCCTTCTACAAAACATGCCCTAAAAGTCACTAATCACCACCTCCACTTCACCCACTCTTGCATCTTTAATGGTGGTGGTGAGTGCTGACCATCTTTATCCAACAAAGAAAATTGTGAGCATCTATGTGTATTTTTATTGCTATCATTTGTGTTTTTGGTATATTATAAGGTATGTTCATATAAAATAAGACAATTTTATATTTTTTGTTTAATAGTGGGTTAGGTAGTAACCATAAAAGATAAAAAGTGATAAGTTTGATGATATTTTAAATAATGATAACTTCGCCAATGTAGATATTGTTATAGAGAATATATTAGCTATAATTTTTTGTAGCAAATTATTTATAATTTTATGCTACAAGTTGTGAGTTTGAGTTATTTATATGGGTCCTTAAATTCTTATTTATGTAATTTTAATAAAGTATTGTTGTTAATTGATTATTTTTTTGTAGCTAATATATCCGATTGTTACAGCATCGGGTCAAACTCGACCCGACCCGATCCAAAAATCGAAAAAGAAAAAAAAAACTCAAACCGAGTAATAGATATTAAAAGCGAAATCGACAAAAACCAACAAAAAACAAAATAAATATACAAAGCGAAAACCAAACAAAAAAAGATCAGTTCCATCCAATTTCCGTCAATTTGTCAGTTCAGGTCTGGTTTCGGGTAAATTTGCTAGGCCCTAGTCATAACACTTACCACAAAAACTAGTATGAGAGAATATATAGTAGAGAAAATTACAAAAAGAGTCTAAAAGTACATAGAGTGGTCACTATGTAGTCACTTTTGTACCTTATTCTCAAAAGAGTCATGCTCAACTGCTCGACTGCTCAACTCCTCTAGAATCATGCCACGTGTCCCACTAGATGTTGTACCACAAAATCTTTATAAAATCTATTCCACTATTCACAGGTACAAAAAGTAATAGTTTTTTATTAAATGACGGTGCTCAACCTAGGTGCTCGACTGACGGTGCTCGACTTATGTGCTAACTTTTTGCTTAGGAAATTGAACCATATCTTTTACCATCAAATCAAATCTTTTACATTTAAAATTAGTTTTCCTATTTTTTTTTCTCTTTTCCGGTTTCAAAAAACACACACACTACACACTTAAAGATCAAAAACAAATAGAGAGAAGTACATGAAATGGTATGATCTTTGATCCGAGGACAGATCCACGAAGAAGATAACGAAAATGGTAAGTAACTGAGTATATGTAACTGAGTATATAACTGAGTATATAAAAAGTTGCTTAATAACCCTTTCTTTATATGTAACAGCCATCAAGAAAAGAGTATGGATGTAAATATTTTATGTGGAAGGATGAATTTGATGAGTATTACGGTTTTAGTTCCTCTAATACATCTCCGGGACCAACCGAATGTTCATCTTCGGGACCAACTGATTGTTCCAAATGCAAGTTCAAAGATTTAAAAATAAATATGCTAGAGACAAAAATAAAGATGTTGGAGGCAAAGCTCGAATTGGCAATGAATCCAGACAACCACGCATGTATGTCAGGTGCATTGCTGAATGAGCTGTTAGAATCTGTTGAAAATCTTTCTGTCTAGTATGAACTTACAACAGTTGTTTGTGTACCAACGTATGTTTAAAGTGTTGAATGTTAATGTTAATCAGTTCCCTTTTAGTTTTTATTAGTCGAGCAATAGATCAGTCGACCAGTCGATCAGTCGAGGTGTCGATCAGTCGAGGTGTCGAAATCACATCTAACAACAAGTAAAATAAAACAAGAATACAGTCGACCAGTCGATCAGTCGACCAGTCGATCAGTCGACCAGTCGATCAGTCGAGGTGTCGAAATCACATCTTAAGCAACGGGTTAAATAAAATAAACATGGATTACGTCATTTAAAATTAAACTTGGACTACAGTTCAACTAGAAAATAAAACAAGACTACATCATTTAAAATTAAACCTAGAATTGACTTCCACTACTTCCAACACCACTTACATCTTTAGGAACCGTATCCTCATAAAAGACCTTGTCAATATTTTTTATTGTAATGTTAAGATAGTGATTGCCAGATTGTTTTGGAGAAAAAACGGAGACGTTATGAAGTACCAAAACAGTTCCGACCACCAACTTCTTATCAAATCTTTGATCATTTACCACTTTGTGATGTATTGTACCTGATATAAAACCTGAAGGATCTTTCAATGTTACGGTAAGATCACCCAACATATTTGGAGCACACGACTTGATTATCGCAACAACCTTGTGAAGTTTCCCTCTATTGAGAAATTTTTTGATATCGGCAAAATAACCGATCATAATACCGCCAGCAGGATTCACATACTCAACCGCCTTAACCCATGGCCCGCTATTAAAATCAGAATCCTCACCCACATCATGAACTACTTTCCTAATGTACTCCTGTGTCGCCATTACACCATGATTCGCACTTTCAACTATACCTGCAGGACCCCTTATTATCCTAACCGGCATTTCAGCACAATTTTCAACAGTAGGGTTTTCATATGAAAATATGTTTTGGGTAGTGGCAGATAGTCGAAGATTCGAGTCGTCTACTTTAGGGTTTTCATGTGAAACTATGTTTTGGGATATTTGGGAAGTGGCTGATAGTCGGAGATCCGAGTCGTCTATGTCAAGTAATTCTTCCCAGTTTGGTGGTGAATTCATTTTCACGTTGAAATAGAGATTTTAACAAATAAAAAGGTACATAAATTTTTTTTTGTGGGAATTACATATGCTATTGACTTATTTTTATACCACACAAATAATTAAATGTGACATCTCCCCAACTACCATCTCCCCAACCACCAGTCGAGCAAAACCAAATATAACGACCATAACCTAACGTAGCCAACTTTGTAATGCATAAAACAAATATATAAGAAGAGAAAACCATTGTCTTGATAAGTTGCAATTAAATAAGACAACCATTACGTTTCATATATTACCCATATCATACATTAACAAAAGACAAGTCAGTGTTTGCAGAATATTAATACACTGCCAAATGTTTAGAACCATAAAGGCACATAGATACAAATGTTTAGAACAACACGGAGCATCTCGGAATCAGAATCCTGTATTTCCAGTAAAATTCAGCCAAATACTCACGATAAGCCAAAGCAGTTTGAACTGGATTCTTCACCTTCAACGACAGATTATGTGATAACCTGTACAAAAATATACAGACCCAAATACCACAATCCCCATACCTTCCACCTTGTATAGGCACATCACGTGCATACTGGAAGGTGACATGATAGTTATTGGGATCTATATTCTTCAGTTGCATCACCTCACTCTCAACAAGATACATGGGCAGTTGATGAGTAAAAACTGACCTGAAATTTGACCACCAGGGACGTTTTTCAATATATTCTTCAGGTGGCTCATCATCATCATAAGTGAAAAGGCTATCGTACATCGTAATAACACCCGTTTTAATGGCTAATTCGCCCAGGCACCAATGTTTATCAGTTTCATTGATCGGAAAGAACACCTAAAAACATGTCAAGTTGTATCATGTTGCTTGTTATGCCGTCTTTGTACACTAAGATTTGTAATATATGACAAATAAAATACACACCTTTTCGACGCCTTCACGAAACCACGGGATGCCGTTTGTTACCCCGTCTGCATAATAGAGTGGCATTTGGAACTGAAGGATTTGTGTGGCAAAAAATGGGCTAACCATGACCCAATCAGCATCAGAAGGTCTAAAATGCATCAAAAAATCAACCCACAAAGCAATATGCTGTCATTTAAAAAATGGAACAAAAGATAAGTTAGCTAGGATACCCCCGGCAGCTAACACATGAACTATAAGCATGTAAAAACTACTTACCGTATCAGCTAGCCAACCACTGTTTCCCTCGTCCCTACCCAATAATCCTAGCCAAAAATCGACATTAGCAGTCGTAGATGCATTGCCCCATGGAAAGACAAAAAACTGCTCGTTCTGCTCCCTAAAACGCGTGTTCTTAATCTTCCTTTGTGAGTCCAAGAACAATTGTATTTCTGGATGGACAAACGCTTTGAACATTGTTCCTAAACCATTACGATGAAGATTCTGAAATGCCCAAAGCAAATAATAAATGAATTAAAAACCATAAGCTACATCATTCTTATTAAAATTAAAAAAAAAATGATGTAACTAAATACCTCTTTCCACGGTTTAAGTTTGATTTCTTTCCCATCAGGTCCAACCACCTTAGGAAGTTCCGTTTGCAGATGTCGCTTTATATACCTTCTTGGTGTAGTCGAAGGCTGCTGCATAAATGGGGATTGAAGAACCTTGCTAACCTTCCTCTCCCGTTGAAAAGGCACACGCACGTTTGTAACCTTACTTTTCTCACATTCAAAAGGAATGCTAATTGCAGGGGTTAAAGCAGATTCTGACTTAACGTCCATCGGTGACACATGTTCCTCATCGCCAAAAAAAATATCATCCTGAAAAACAGTATAATTTGTGTGAGGATACTATGAGTTTTGCGGCTAATCTACAAGATTATGATAGTATGGTAACTGAGGCTAATTTTAATATTTGTAATGGAGTTCGTAATATTCGTTATTTTAACCTAACAAAATAAAATTAAAGCCTAAAATTCATAAATTTAACCTGATTGTAAACTAATTTACAGCTTAAATTAAATGGTAGAGAGAACTAGAGTATGGGTTAACAAAAGAAATATTACATGAACGTCATCTACACTGGTTTAAATTCCTTTACTCTAAAAAAAATCAGATCTAAAAGTATCATGGTATGAAGGTATATTTACCGGGTTAAAAGGAGACACTGAGTTTTGCGCCTCACTCATTACACCCTTCAATGCCACATCTTTATCAATTTTAACAAGATTCTCATCCTGAAAAACAATTCAGTTTGTGTTAATGTCATAATTGTGCGTACACGAGAAATATTATATGTCAGTATACATGTTATAATTAGATAGGTAATAATATAGGTAAGGCGTCTTCACATAACCAAAAGATCTTAGTATCAAATTGACACAAACAATCCTGTTACCTATATACATACTGAGTGACGAAACCAAAATAGTATCCTCTCTCGCTCTTAGATCGTTAATAGGAATATAATTTTCGTCTAAATAAGAACGATTAGATAATTAATTGATCCCATGTTTTTTTAAGCAGCTATATGGATACAACTAAAAATTAATTGATCCCATGTGAGGACATGTCCTCGCTAAAGACCTCTAACGGGGATATATGTATATAAAAAAATTACCAGTAAAGAAAGTTGTGTTTTGTGCGTGTTTTTTGTTTTTACAAAATGAGAAAACAAAATTACCAAAAAAGAAAAAAAAAAATAGGAAAACTAATTTTAAAAGTAAAAGATTTGATTTGATGGTAAAAGATATGGTTCAATTTCCTAAGCAAAAAGTTAGCACATAAGTCGAGCACCGTCAGTCGAGCACCTAGGTTGAGCACCGTCATTTAATAAAAAACTATTACTTTTTGTACCTGTGAATAGTGAAAGAGATTTTATAAAGATTTTGTGGTACAACATCTAGTGGGACACGTGGCATAATTCTAATGGAGTTGAGCAGTCAAGCAGTTGAGCATGACTCTTTTGAGAATAAAGTTCAAAAGTGACTACAAAGTGACCACACAATGTACTTTTGTACTCTTTTTGTAATTTTCTCTATATAGTAAAGCTCCTCGCAAAACTTTCACTCCTTTTGAATGATTCTTTATTTGTAAACTCAAAAAACATTACTCATACATCTACGTATACATAAAAAAGCCACACTGCCAATCCCAGCGCGTACCACACACTCTCCGATTAACGGTTTCACATAGCATCTTTTGGCCTTTACCTCATTGAAGAGTCACCGTCTCACACATTGTCATTACTAAACCAACTCGACAGGTGGCCCAGACGCGGCGTACAAATGGAGGTTGAACCAGACTAAAAGCAAAAGCGCGTGAAGCAAGTGGGGTCGAATCGCCACATAAGAAGAGAAACATGGCCCACAAATTATGCTACTCCTGGTTTTCTGGAAGTCATATTCAGCTTTTGGTATGAGGAGTGAGTCAGCTTAGGAAAAACCATTGTCTGGTTTGTGGTATTAAATGAAAACTATGAGCTGAATGAATATATATTTTAAAATTAAAAGGAAAACCATGGGCCAAGTTGATTATACCACATTGGAATATCACCATTCTCATTCTTATCCCATAAACCAGGAGACCTTTCTATCGAAATTTGGTGACAAGTCACAGCTTGTGTTTAATTAGTAAAATTTTAATCATTTCAACACGCTTAAATTCATTTTGTAGACATGGTTTTTCATTTTACTAATTACTCCCTCCATCTTAAAATTGTTATCATTAAACTAATAATTACAAAGTTTAATAAATGTGTGGCACTTTAATTTTTAATCATTCAAATATAATATTCAATTACTAAATTCTTTTATTTTTACTTAAAAAGGAAGATGAACAATTATTTTGAGACATTCAGGAGGTTGGCAATGGGTACGGGGAGGCACGGTGCGGCATCCCCACCGCACGGGAACACCGCCGCCCTCCCCCTCCTACCGCACGGTGAACACCATTCTCGGTGAAGCTTACCGAGCATTTTTCGACCGTTATTCATTTAATGTGTGGAACGTTGGGATGTTTTAAGTGAGTGAAGGGTGAGGGGTGTGCCGCCAACAAAAAATGAGTGAGTGAAAGAAAAAGTGAGAGGGTGATGTGGCATAAGGAGATTGGTAGTTTATGAGTGAAAGGTGATGGGGTGAGGGGTGCATTGTCAACCCCTCAAATAAGATAATATAGGCTATTAATTTGAGACAAAGAGACTATGTTGTTGGTACCTGGTCTACCATCTACTTTTGACATCCTCCACTTTTCCTTTTCATGCCTTACTTTTATTTGCAATATCATACTCCATCCCAAAATATTGTCTACAAACAAAAAAATACAAAATTTAAGAAAATATCATCATTACAGCTTTCTCTTTCTTATTTTTTGCACAAAAGATAGGTTTACCCTTAATTAATTAATTTATAACTTCTTTAAAGTTTGTAATAATAAACCCAAGTAAGGTTAATATGGTCAACTTGATGTATATTCATTATCTATTTTTGAAAAGTGGACAATTAATTTGGAACAACACAAAAAGGAAATGTGAACTATAAATATGAGACGAAAAGAGTAATTTTTATCAGTTTCAGTTTCATATTTCTCAGTTTAATACATTAATAGTTTTAACTTATTAAACATTATATTTTTTATTTCATAATTTTATTTTTAGAGTATGTAACCAAAATTATTAAAAAATTGAATAATAAATAAATAAATAAACACGAAAAATAAGATGGATATCATTTGTAAGAAAGGAAGGTCCAAATAACGTAACCCATTATATAATTCAATTCACATTATCCTAGACTAAACAAAACCCTTATTAGGAATTTATCATTTCAAAAAAATTAATTCATATATTATTTAGTAATAATTGTATTAAAAAAATTACTTTATTATTAGGTAATATTTTATATTTATCTATAACACAATTAGAAGATAAATATAAAAAATATAGATAAGATACAATTAACACAAGTAGAAGATAAATACAAAAAATATAGATAAGATACAATTAGTAATATGATTAAAATTTTTAAATAATTATCTTTAATAATAAAAAACTATAATTAAACATCATAAATCAAACAAAACAAAGATTAAATTATTTGTTTTTTAATAAATGAAAATATATGACTTAAAAAATTTTAAAAAAACTCGTGCGTACGCGGAAATTATAACTAGTAATGCTGAATAGTGAATGTTTATGATAAACTTGTGTTAAACAGATTTAGGGTAGCTCTTTTTATGGCATCTGGGATTTGATCAACTTGGTTTAAAAAAATATCTGATCAACTTAGTTTAAGATTTGACAGATTTTAGCCAATGAAGTAGTTAAGTAACAACTACAACTTAGTTTATAACACTTGGTTTTATAAACATTTTATTAATCGATTGTTCCAATGCGGCTATCATGAAAAAATAGGTGTAGTATATGGCACGCCTTCATGGGTTTTCGAGTGACAAATGGATTGGGTATAATACTATAATATGTAGTAGTCATGCTTTTGATCATTGTGCGAGACATACACACACACACATATATATATATATATATATATATATATATATATATATATATATATATATATATATATATATATATATATATATATATATATCATCAAATACGACGCCGTTTCGATGCGGACTATTTTTTTTTTGCTATCACATGTATCATGATCCAATGTTATTATGCTAGGCCCATTCTCACATTTTTATTAACACAAAGCAATCAGGCTCTAGAACCATCTACATTCGTCTGCCCAGTTCCCACCAAACTATGACAACAGACGGATCTACAGCCGATCCTCCCAAAATGACCTATCGCCTCTTTTGTGTCTTTGCTTTTTCCGGCAAAGCTTATAGCGGTGTCTTTATAGTTGTAACATCGATCCCGTGTTTCTTTAGCTGCTGCTTTGGTGTAAGTTTCATCATATCTTTATATAGAGTTTTAATCTCTAAGTTATAATTATTGTTTGTTTTTAGATTTTTTTTTTGCTTAATTAAACTTGCATCTTCTTTATGTTTTAATCATGGTTTTGCTTAATTAAAATTTTACAGGTGTGGATTTATATGTTATTAATTGAAGTTCTTTCACGGTGATTCACAATGTGCTCATGTTGTATATGATGGTAGGTATGTGTTTAGAGGTCCAGGTTACACTTTTTGCTTATCTAATATATTCGTGTATGTTGTTAATTTGGCTTTACTAAACATTTTGCTGTAAACAACTAGATATAGGTAGTTACGATTAGGATGTGGTTCATAAAGCTAGAAACTTTGTGGTCAAATTGATAGCAAAAACTAAAACCAATAAACTATCCATTTTATTAAGTTCAAAGTTAATTTTGTCATTAGTTAACTTCTTCATGCCATGAGTTGTATATAATTAGAGTGGTGGCACTTTTATTACCACAAACCAGCCGTGTAATTGAAGTTTGACTGTAACATTAGTTTTCTTTTAGTTTTACAGGTTTTATTTCAATTTTTCGGACGGGTGACAAGGAATATTACAATCGGCATTACTTGACACAACTAAAGAAAAGAATTAGCCTCATCAGGTTTGTTTCTTTAAAATGTATTAGCAGTCCTTAATGTTATATTAGTATTATTGTAGACGATAAGACATAAATAAATGAGCATAAGAAGTAACACTTTAACATAGTAAAAGTTTTATATGTAAGCGTTAAGATCGGAGTATATAATGTTACGAAAATTGTAATGAAGATGGTATTTGGACCCATAACATGTGAAAGGCGGTATTGTGAGTTTTTTTTTTTTTTGGTTTTATTTTATTTTTTCTCAATAACTTGTGGTTGTCACAGGTATTAACAACGATATGCAAAATCAAAATGCTTGCAGCAACTCACGTCCGCAAAGTAAACGATTTTGTTCTCTGGATCAAGGATGGTAGAGTGAGACAAACGGTTGCCTCAGCAACCTGCACGTGCACAGCCACGACATCAACTGATGTGAGCTAACTTTTATTTTATCTATGTCTATTATAGCTGTTGGTAGATGGCACCGTTTCATTTGGCTGTTTTAGGTAGCCCAAAATAGTGGTCCATTAGCTGTAAGCTGCAGGTGTTGGCCCGATAAGTGTTGTTCTGATTTGCGTTGTGGTGGATTAGACGTATACCCTTTCTGAATGCATAAACCAAGTGATGAGTTTACTTCTTTTCTTTTGGTTTCCATGTTTGCCGTTAATTTATAAATGTAGTGTAATTATTGGCTTAATCAAACTAATACATTGCAGCCATGTGCTTAAATAGATGAAGTCCACTTTATAAGTCACATCAAGCAACTACATTGTGTTTATATAGTAATTACCTACATATAATCATTTGACTATGTACATCATATATTATGCTTAAGATTTCTTAATTACTAGGCTTTCTTTGTAGTAATTAGAATTTGGTTGTCGGTCGCAGGTTATATGGATGAATCGAGGGCGGCCTGACAGTAGCCATGGTTGAATGCAAGAAAGTCATTTGGTTTGCGCTATATATTTGCAGGTTGGGCTTCATGAGTTACGTGTGTGCATATGTCATTTTCAAAAGGTTTGAATCTCTGTATGTATACACACATGTTCCATAAAGAGCATCAGTTTTACACTAATTTTTTTGTAGATAACTGTATTACGGAAGATTCGAGGTTGAAATCTACCTTTTTATCTTATTAATTATGTGTATTTTTGCAGGAAGCTAGGAGGGTTTTTTTTTTCCAGTTTCTAGACCCTGTTGATCTCGTAGGATCAAAATATGAGATGGATGGTCAAGTTCTTTAGACCCGATAACTGACTGTTCTCTTTGCAGAGGAGAATCGCAAAAAGCAGCTGACATGCGAACAAGGGAATCCAGGTAAAGCTACTCACTTTTTGAATTAGTCTCTTGAAATTTAAAGTGCGAACCAGGTTGTGTGAGTGTTTTAAAATAGAAGGTTATAGGTATATAACATCTGTTTTATGGGGCTCACATTTTGGTCGGGTGTTTGTGTTGGGAAAAAATAAAAATAAAAAAATAAAAATAAATAAAACCTTGGATAAGTATAGCGAGATGCAGAAGCTTCATGCATCTTCACTATTTGAAACCAATGGCTTCATGTTATAGCGTTTCCGCCAGTATCATTAGTGAGATTACTTATCCGCTTACTACTGTATCCTACATCAGTTAACCAATGGTGTTTGGGACTGCTTATCCACAGTTTTTTTTGGGTACATTAAATGACTAGCCCTAATAAGCAATTCCAAACACTCCCTTATAAGTGGAATAATATTTCATGGATATACTACGTACTTTTAGGTGGGATATTATTCATATGGAGCAAATTCCATAGTATATTAGACCATTTTACACTTCTTTTAGATGAATATGCTGAAATTGAGAAGAAAATAGTTAAAGAAGGGATACCAAATACTGTTGTCACTTCAAAAGAAGCTGTATATATGATTACTATTCTCCAACGTGTTTAATGCAGGTGTTTGAGCGTCACAGCATAACCGGCCACGTGTTATTATTCTTTTGCAGTGACATTAACGGAATATCTCAGGTTGAAGTTGCTGTTAAGATTCAGCAAAGAGTATGTCACGGCTTTGAACAACTTTGGAGAGGCATATAAGAAGAAAAAAAACATAAATATGTTGTTAGAATATTTGAGGAAGACTTGCTATTTGATCCTAGCAACAAATTTAAATTACAAAGGGATTCCTCAAGGGTGCTTCTTTTAGGCCTTTCACTGCAAGCGTCGGAAGGCTTACCTGATGATCATGTCAAGCGGATGTGGGTTTACAGTTAGAGCCTGTTTGTATTTTGTTATTTTGTAGCAGATGTAAGTGGCCTACAGAGTTTGGCAAGGTACTAAATGCATACCGTTCATTATATGTTTTAAGATTATTATTAAACATATACTGAGGTCTTTTTGAGATGAACATTAGGAGTTGTAAGCACTGTTATCAATGGTTAATTAATTCATACTTTAAATGAGTATTAAGTATCAAATAAGAGCTGTGTATATTACATGATACTTTTATTTGTTGTTGTTGTTGTTGTTGTTGTTGTTGTTGTATAAGACACATTAGCTTAGTACTACAAGTATTATGCATCTTTTTATGCTTTAAACATAGATAAAGAACTTTCAGGTTTAAACAAACACATCATAAGAATTGAAATGATCAACGGGTGAAACAACGCCCAACTGCAAGTGGGTAATTCTTTTTCCTGTCTCCTTTAGTGTTTGTTCGGTATTTCTTATAAGGAAATTTCTCCTTTATTTAAGCAAAATCATGGTGCACAAAAAAAATAACCCGAAAAAAAAATACAGGCCCGCCCGCAACGCGACGACCGATGCTAGTCTAGTTATAAATATATCTAAAAGGCAGTTTTTCCGTGTGAAAAACTAGAAGGGGGGGGGGGGGGGGGGGGTGGTTGAATAGTTTTACGTCATTTTTTTTTAATATTATGAAAACTTAGTTTAGTTTTAAAACCTTGTTTACTTTTAAAACTTTGATTCGATCTTATGTGAACTCAAATCTTGAACAATATGAACAATTATATCTAAGTATGAACAATAATAATAATGTAAGCTAAGTATGTGAATCAACACATGTATAATATAAACAATTATAACTATATACAAGAGATAAGTAAGTAAATGTTTATTTTGTAATCCTTAATTATATTTTGTATGAAAACTATACTTGATCGAAATGATCAATTATATGTATGTTACCTTTTTAGTTTGATTATAAAAACTTTGTTTTGTGAATGAAACTTTTGTTTGATCTTTAAGTGAAATCAACACTAGCACTATATGAGCAACAATATATATATACGTCTACGTCTACAAAAGTAATAACGATATAAACAAGATAATAAGTAAGAGATGGAAAGATCTAACCGCGGGACAAGAGATTTATAGTGGTTCGGCTACAAGGACACCTTCCTTGCCCTACTCCACTCCCCGAGCACCAAACTCGAGAGTTTTCTTCACTATGTTAACAAGCTCCCTTATGGCGGAGAAAACCTTACACACCAATTATCACACCACAACTTCGTCACACCTTTTTCACAACTTTTACACAACTACTTCACAACTTCTTCACAACTACTTCACAACTTCTTCACACCTAAGCACTACCTAATCACACTACTTCTTCTTCACACCTATACTACTTGCACACCACAATCAATTCACAACTTCTCTACCTACACACCTTACTAGCCTAACTCCTTATGTTTACTTCTATTTAACCAATATTTACAACTAATACACAAATTGATGAATACTATACAAGTGATGATGCACAAACAAATTGGATGTGGACGCCACAACAAGTTGTAATACTTATTGTTTTGAAGGATTGAAGTATTCTTCTCTTGCACTTGAAAGGTTGAAGATTGGATCATTTGGAAACAAAAGCTTATGATTATATGATCAAAGGATTTATATCAACATTCCGTTTTGCCAAAAATGCTCCCTTATTGGTTGGAGCTCCGTAACATCACTATTATTAGCACTGTTCATCCGTTTAGCCTACTGTAGCACTTCTGTTCTCCGTTTTGTTTCCCGGATAAGATATTTCCCACCCCATTGATACCACAAGTTTCTAGAACAATCATCCCGCTTCTTCTTCCACCATTTTCACTCCTATCTAAACTGATCAAACCCATATAAAAAACCAACCAACAAAATCACTACCCGTTTATCCTCCCATTATCATGTCCAATCAAACACAAACGAAAAAAGCTAAGACCAAAAACCCTAAACCATGTTTTTATCCACCAGTATCATCGCCGACCAAACAAAAAAAAGTCGTACGGCTGAAATTGCATGTGTCGAGTTCTAATTTATAAGTATCGATCTTCATTGATTCGAGTACTTTATGCAGTTTTTATTTTCGTTTGTTTTTGTTGTTGTTTGTAGGTGGTTTGGAGGTTGAAGATGTATGGATGGATTGAATCTTGATAATAAAGACTGAAGGGTTGTGGTAAGTTGTTAGGTTTTTTATTTTTTATTTTTTTATTATTTTTTTATAACTGTAATCACAAAATAGTTGGGGTGTTTGGAATAGCTTTTTATTTGTGCTTATCTGAACATTGCAATAGCTTTAATTGCTGTTACAATATATTCACTTTCCTTTTTCTTTTATCTTTTTATTTATTTATTTATTTATTTTTTTAATTTTAGGATGTAAACCAGTGCTGAAGATAATCACGTCATTTTAACAGATCTGTAACATAAACAAGGTATTTCTTTATTTGATGCTTATTGATTATTTATGTTCTTATGTAACTTCCCAATGGGTTTTCTTTACAGGAGCTTAAAAGTTTGATAATTCTTATAAAAAAATCAGTCTTTACTTCATATTTCATCTGTTGTTGTTTGTTGTTGTTGTTGGGTTTTTGGTGGTTTTTTATTCTGGATCTGATTATTTTCACTATTAGTCTAATAAACATTTGTCTTGAATTTTTTGTTTACCTTTAGTTTTGGCCTTGGCACTCTCCATCGTTTATCACTGGGTTGGTCACAAACACCAGATGGTGAAATCGTTTATCACTGCGTGTATTATTAACTAAGTTTGATTTGTGGCATGGTCTATTTATTCCAGATACGGTTAACATGGGCAAAGGTACTTCCAGTAGTCCGGGAAGAAATGCTGGCAATCGTCATTAAAGACACCATAGTTAGTCGCCTCTTCACATATTACATTCGATACCTATTTATTCCAATAGGAATATCTGTGTAGTAAAAGTGTACAACATACCTGCTTACAGGTCCATATGGAATTAACTTAAGTTAACAATCTGAGTAAGCTTGATTATAAGTTGCTTAAAACTGTTTATTGGCAAACTTTATGAGGCCTGTTAAAAAATAGTGTTGCACAGAGTTGGTTTTTGAGCAACTATGCGAGTGTTGAAAAGAACCACTATGTTTGACATACACATTTTTTTTTTGGCTTTTGCAGGTATGATGTACACTTTTACTACGTACATATTCCTTAATTCAGGTGGACCTATAAGTTACTATCTTTTAACTTTGATTAATAAGTGGTACTTAGGAAATGCCCTAAAAGTGTTTTTCGTCAATGGGGCTAGAAAATGGTTCAAATTAGTTTTCTAGTATACAGCCGGTCGTTTCTTTTCCTAATGTTAAGAGCTTCTTAGATGTGGTTAATTGGGTATATGAGAGTATTAGTGAACATGTAAAAATGAATATGTCAAATAAATTTTATATTCACATGGAATACATTACAGAGTGACCATCAAAAAATTATTTATCACAGTGAAAGAGTTAGCAATTCTTTTGGTGTTATTGTAATAAGATTACCAACTCTTTTTGACCTTTTTTATTGATAGATAATAAAAGTCTTATGTTCATGTTTGATGATTGCAGGTACCGTTTCATGCACTGAAGTTTGCTACAAATTGACACCTTATTTAAATATAGCTTAAAGCATCTACCATTTGATTCATGTATGCTACTTTCACAATAGAGAGGAAATTCATAGTGCAACGAAGTGAAGTTGTTGGATACAAGATTATCTTTAACATTGTTCTAATACCAGTACTATTATCTTTCTTGGTTGATATAGGAAGATTATGTACTGCTTATTGATGGAAAATGTGAAAGCTCAGAGGCATGTGTAACCGAGTCTTGCAGCCTCTTGAAGCAACTATCGAGAGAACTTGGTAAGGAACTAATTAAATTGTACACAATTTGTGTGTGAACATGGTAAACCACTAATTAAATTGCTTTGATTTTGATTATTTTTGGGGTCTGAATTTTTAAATCCACCCTCTCTTATTTTCCACAGCTGAAATTAATCAACCTGCAGCACAAGTTGTAGTTGAAATGGCCATTCCTGTTTGGTAAGTTCCTTTGGCAAATTTCTGGTACGGTTTAATTTTTTTGTAATGAATAGTTACATTAGTATTAAGCTATGTGGTAAATTATTCTTTTTCCTTTCTAATTGTTCTTACATTTTCTCTTTTTTTTTGTTAAATGTTACTCCCGAACCGAAGCACCCCTTTTCATACGCAATTTTTTTAAACTTGTTTTGAAGGCAAAAAAAGGGACTTAGATTATGGATTTAATGGACAAACTGACCGGTTGCTACATCATTTAACTAATGTTAAGCTGGCAAAACATAAAAGAAATGTGATGGCTAAAGTTCAGTCTGTTGCTGCATAAATTCAGTCTGTAGAGGTAGCTTTTGGAACAATGGGTGTGTAGTAATTGATCCAACACTTTGGTATTTCATGTGTAATAAACAACGTAATAGTTGGTTTTTTTCAATTGCAGGTTTCCTGTTCTTTTTGGACTCCTCAAGGAATGTTATGAAGTCCTAGCAATCTGACTATGGTACAAGGCTCCAATGACTTAAAAGCATCTATAACATTCTTGTTAGGAATTATTATTGTAAACAGACTTAAATCTATTATTTATAAGATTAAGTCTGGTAGGCATAGTTAAGTCTGCCAATATTAGTTAATTCTGGCATAACTAATTAGTACTGTTGAGTATTATTAGTTAAGTCCGTTTATGAAAAATATAATAGTTAGGTTTAGAGATATATTAGGAAAGGATATACACGTCTTAGATATCTTAGGAGAAGATATGCAGTATCCTTTCACACGTTTTGTAAAGCTATTAGGGTTTCCTTGATGTATAAAAAGAACTCTACGGCATTGTGTTTTATACATCATCCAAGCTTAATAGAAAACTAGCAGGGTTCCCGCGCGATGCAGCTGCGGGCACCCTGTAATTTAATTGTTTCGGCTAATAATTTATTTTATTTGTACATTTTTTAGCAATAGCTTTGCTGATTAGTTTTTTATGGCAAACGTTTGATGAAATTTTGCTTAATTTGTATTATTTTATGTATTTTTTTTGTTTAGTAGTTTGCTTGTTTGTACAATATGTGAACATATTTTAGTTTATTATGTTCTTTTTGACAATAAATTTATGAATATCAAAAATTTCGTTTAGCTCGTGTCCGTTCGGGCTCGAGCCCGTTTGACCCGTTCCCGTTCGGGCTCGAGCCCATTTGGCCCATTGCCCGTTCGGGCTTGAATATTTGTATAATTTGCTTTATTATTTGTATTAGTGACATTTAATGCATGAATTGCATTTAAGTTGGTTGTACAATATGCTTGATAATTTGTATTTCTTATGTAAATGGTGTTTTAATAAGTGCATTAATTGTATTTATTGACAAGTTAATTAATTCTATTTAATGTACATAGTGATTTATTTATTGTATTTAATGTTAGTATTAATTGTATGTTAGAATTAAATATGAGAGGAATTTTTATAAGTAGCATTTGTTGTTGTACTTATAGCGTTAGAAGTTGTATTGCTTAATTTTAAGTATTTTTATTAATAGTAGGCCTTCATGCTTTATAATATAGTATGATATAAAGTTAGTTATTATCATTGTGTTCTTCATACTGTTTGTGTTAAGATTCCGTATTAACACTTAAACGTTATTGTTAGAGTTTCTCATAAAGTTAATTTGGACTTATTCAAGTTATCTATTATCTATTAAAGGCTGTTTAGATTCATTACTTTGGACGTACAATTCCTATTACTTCTGCATGACTCGATAGCCGTCCCAGCAGAAACAATGATTGAAGTGCACATATGAGGGAAATGTGTATCCTTTTCCTATATATTAACCATTTTTTTCGGAAAGTATTTTTTTATCCTGTTTGTTACGAAACAGAAACCAAATGAAACCCTGATAGTGTTATACATGAGTTGCATGTTTCATGTCATTCCTGCTTCTTGGTCGTTTGAATAAATTTCAATACATTTAGATATGAAAGGTTTGATTAGGATCATGTATTAGAAAAACTACACCACAGTTTTTATACCCGAGCTCCTGAACCACTGTGAATACATTCTTCATTTTTCAATAAATGTTTCTCATAATACTCTCGCAGCAACGCGTGGGTTACCCAACTCATTTGTGTATATCAGTCACACTTGATGTACAGATGTTGTTTGCATTATGATCTCTACTGCTTAGTGAGAATTCTCTAGTCGGTATCACGAGGCTATAAAAGAACATAGTATAGTAATACGATCTAGAGTGTTTGTAAAATTAAGCAGTCCTATAAATAGTTTAAAAATCGCTTAAACAACTTAAAGCGGCCCTCAAAATCTGTTTTAGAACAAGATACGAGTATGCGAACACTAGTGATTAGTGATCCACGTTACAAAGTTCTAAAGTCTTTCATACATTTGATACTTGACTACAAGTCCCCACAAAAATATATTTTTTGCTCTCAACAAATCACCCAATTAAAGACCAAAACATCTTGCGATTGGTGTGAATATTTCCAACAAATTATGTGGTCAGTTTTGATTTCATTTGATACATAAAATTTTACAATAGCTTAGTTAATTTAGTTCCTTGGCTTACCTTAATAAACAGCAATCAAACTACATGTTTATTTTGGAAAGGAAAATGATAGGAGATTTAAACATTGCGTCTAATTTCACGGCTAAACTTGCATGGTACTATCATGCTTGTTGCAACTACGGAAACCACTATTTCACAAACCAATAAACCATTGACACACATGTTTAGCCATGAAATTAAACACATTTTTAGTTCTCTTAATCATTTCTCTTTTAGAAATTGTGGGCGACAACTGAACGTTTGGACGAATACATATCTTCAACAAAAAATTCTAACTCGTTTTAATTAGGTTACTGGTAATAAGGAGTCACACAACAAACTTTATTATCGTCATTTCAGTGTTACATCAGTTTTCTCTCTCTACAACCTCACCATCAATTTAGTGCAAGGGTAAGCACTATGGTGGTGATCCACCACCTGGTGGTGTGAACCACCATGCGCGAACACTATAGAGTGGAGCCGAAGATGAGGATAAACCCGACAGGCACTCGACGAATATCATGCTAAGCATTGAGTTCCTTTTACACTTCTTCATGTGTGGAAAGTTTTAAAAGATGCTCCGAAAAAGAAGAATGTGGAAACTCCAAAATTAAAAAAAGTGAAACAGGAAAAGTTCAAGAGATATAAGTCATTGAGGTCTACCGAGTTCAACACATCGCAATCATCAGAGGGTAGTTTTAATTTCAATCAATTGGCTGGAGACGAGGAGGAAGAGGAAGTGCAGGAAGTTTAACCAATGGGCAGGGACAAAGCGAATAAGAAAGCGTCGCATCATATATTCTGTCAGCAGCTGGCAGTGATGAAGCGTTGGCTTGGTTGTTGGTTAACGAATTTACCAGTCAAATATCGTCGTTTATAACAATGAAGAAAAATGATAGTGACACCTTTTTGAAGATTAAGAGGGAGGAAATGGAAATGCAACAAAAGAAGTTCAAACTAAAATAACAAGGGATCGTCTTCCAATATAAAAAAAAATAACGACAAGATGACGAATTGTTCTATATGAGCCCCGTTGATCACCTGAGTGGAATCCACCTGGAGAAGGTATAGTATACTTATAAATATAGCATGTATGGTTTATGTGTTATTGATCAAATCAAGTAAGAGTTTTAGAGAGAGGAAGAGAGTGAGAGACTTCTAGAGAGAGAGAGTAGAATGTATTAGATTGAGATGAAGAGAAGTTCCAACCCTTTCCCACGGGTTGGAAAGGGTATTTATAGCGTTACATAAAACGCCCACTTATGGGCTGTGGATCGGTTGTATAGTGGGTAAAGACCCGTCCGTCCTCCACAAATACTACGCTAACTAAACTAATATTAGGATAACTAAACTAATACTAATAAGTCCACAAGCTACATAAATGCTAAATAGATACTCGGGGTGACCAAGTCTTTCATATAAATATTTATATTCCTAACAATCTCCCCCTAAGGGAGGTCACCCCGAAAATTATAACTTGAATTCTAGCATTCTATTCTTTGAAGTAAACTTCATAGCTCACAGTATTTGATTCTTCGTAGTCTTAAATCTTTGTGCCTTTAGCAGTGGACATATTGATGACTGTTCTTTTTGCTTGGATGATCTTTGAAGTCATAATTATGTCTACAGGTCATCTTTTTGCAGTATCGTCTCTATGTGATGTTGTGATCTTTGTACCAGCATGCTCACACTTATCTTGGATCATAATTTATCGGCATCAGAGTTGCGGAAGCATTGTTAAAGGCCTTACACTTATCATGATTTCTCATATTATAATGTCGAAGTGTGAGCATGGGGTGATGGATCAGCATCTTTTCTACAATCAGCTGCAACCGCCAAGGATTCCTACATAAGAAAGTTAGCAATAAAACGTCTGGTACTTACAGGTTCGGACTTCGAGATTGTTAACAACATAGTGTGAAAACTTCTCTCTAATCCATACCAAGGCCGTTCCTGAATCAGATACCCTGAGAGGGCTTACAAGATCTACCTAAGTAGATCAACGATTAGGTGAGTCGCTGGAGTTTGCTCCACGACTGTAGACCGTTTGAAACCGCCGTGATCACTAAGCGTAATCCACAAGGAATTACCGAAGTGACCTGCTTTCATAACTGTTTGATGTTGACCCTGACAGGAATTTCCATTTAATCACTGAGAATTACATTTGTAACTTCCCTCATAAATGTTCTGAAAAATTGCTAAGATCTGCGTAGGACTCAAAACTTTACAACTGGTGTCCTTAATGTTGAACAACCAGTGTAGAAGTAACACGTGTTCCTATGAGATCTTTTGATGCATATCGCGGATTTAGACTCGATAAGTGCAATATTTGGTAGTCGGAGACTGGAGTGGTGTCTCCTATTTCAATATCAACATAACTCTTAATGAGCGGTCGATAGATTATGCAGGGTTCCCCGTGAGAATGAAACAAGTCCTTTTAAGAGAACTTGAGTGGCTAGAAGGTTTAGTATAGTGTGTCATTGGGTCCATGACGTCTTTTCTTCAATACCGGTTTCACCTTAGTAACCACCAGTAGCATATGAGTTGAACCCGGTTTCTACCCTAAGGTTAAACAATTGGAGGCTATTTCTTTTCACCCTTTCTCATTACTTTTCTTTTAATTCTTTAACCCCTTATTTCTCCTTTCTCATTCTACTCCTTTTTTCATTATCACACCTAAGGACTTTCTAATACTATCTATTTGGTATTGTCCTTGGGTAGATCCCTCCGGCTCTGGCGGATCATAGGACGGTTTTCCTAACCTTAGTTACTTTATAACTCTATGACTATCCTATGTTGCCGAAAACCAAAACTTTGAAAAATCTTCTCAAAGTGTTTATGATTATGAAACATATTTTGTTAACACTTTGAGAGTTTTTTTTATTTTTCAAACACTCCCCCTTAACATGTGCTCATATGATTTTATTTAAAATTTGCGCATGAAGGCGAGATTTTGCACTTTTTGAATTGATCCACCTTCAGTGAACATGACCGATTTGAGACACGCTTACATCACTAGATAAACTAGCTTGAAGTTATTACCCGGCCTGGTCAAATCCACCGAAGGTTTCCAAAAACGGTACACTCTACTCATACAAGTCCTCTTCGAGACACGCTTACATCACTGGTTAGACCAGCTTGAAATTATTACCCGGCTAGGACAAGTCGTTTCGATTAATGACAGTTTTTGTTTCGTCAATTCATTGTTGAAGTCTGAGTCGCGCTCACATGAGATTCCATATCCTTTTGTTACCATAAACCATTTGCTCCCCCTCAATAAGTGAATTGATATACGAAAGAGTTTAGCACATATGGGAGAGCATATGTTTAAGTCCAAACAATCACATTTTTATTAGATTTCATATTTAAATCACATTTTCTACCATGATCAAAAATTTCAAACCATTTGAGATTTGTGATCCCAAGTGATTTAAATAGGTTAGAAAAGTTTGGGAGAAAAATGTGGTCTAATTAAAGATTTCTGATAATGAGACGATACATTACTCCCCCTCAATCCTTGAGGGAGCATGTTATGTGTCAGAAATGATGAGTTTATAAATGATTAAGAGTTTACCGAGAAACTCATGAAAAGTTCATATTCTGACACATAACAATCACATTTTATTAACTGCTTGATATGAACAACGAAACTTGTGTTGATGATATAGAGTTTTTGAGATCATTCTTCCCCTCAATCGATGACCCATTTTCTATTTAACATTTTTAATGAACAACTTAACATTTAGTCATTGATTGAGTGGCAAAAAGAAATTTTATACAAAATTTCAAGTCTTATTGATTTTCAAAAAATTCGTGGTACCACCAAGTTTAGCACAAATACTTTCCTGAAGAATCATAGAAGTGAAAGAATTTGTTTAAGGACACAGATAAGAAGCTTTCGCTTCTTTTCGCATGAATGAGGCACTGAAGCGTACCTCTAGAAATGATGGGAAAGTATTTGCGATGAAAAGAATCATAGATGGGAAAATATTTGCGATGAAAAGAAGACTTCTCTGTTTTCAAATGCTTTCCTCATTTTAAAGAAAGGGTTGCTATCTAAAGTAATAGCAAGCCATTTTTAAAGAAGATTTTGAGAAGCGACATGTTTTAGAAAAACATTACTTGGAATAAATAGAAAAACTCTCGCTCAATCATATGTATGTTTCCGTGTCATTATTGAATGACATTTCTAGAAACGTACATAATATTGATTACACGAGAGACATATCATGAAAAAAATATTTTTGTATTTTTTAATGATTTTTCATATTTTAATGGGTTTTGATGAGTTTTATATTTTTGTATTTTCTTTTAGTTTTATGTTATGTACACAGGATACATGAAGCAAATCCATTACTCCTCATTCTCTTCCTGAAGACATTTAAGTGATTCTGGCGTAAGACTCTTCATTCCAAGACGCGGGAGAATAAATTGAAACCGTTCTCTCGGAAGTGCCTTAGTAAAGAAATCAGCCAACTGATATTCAGTCCTCACGAAGTATAGTTCCACCACACTTTTCTCAACTTGTTCCACCACACCTTTGGAGAATCTATTTTCCAGGAGAAACTTTGACAGTGTATCGTACCATGCCCTAGACGCTTGCTTTAGGCCATAGAGAGCCTTTTTCAAACGGCAGACTTGGGTTGGACGATCAGGATCAACAAATCCTTCAGGTTGACCGGCATAAACAACTTCATTCAGATCACCATTTGGAAATGCAATTATCACATCCATTTGATAGACTGTCATGTTCTGACTTTCAGCATTAGCGAGAAATATTCGAACAACCAGAGTGAAAGATTCCTCAAAATCAATGCCTTCCTTTTGATGATATCCCTTAGCAACAAGCCTTGCCCTATTTTCAGAACGTCACCATTCTCATCAAGATTCACTTTGAAGATCCACTTAAGAGCTATAATCATTTCACAGTCTGGAGGTGGTACTAATTCCCATACTTCAAGACTATCGAACTCGTGTATTTCTTCTTGCATCGCATTAAATCAACAGTCTTCAGAGATAGCAGTCTTGAAATCTTTGGGTTCGACTTTGGATAGTACGGAATTAAAGAAGCATGACAAAGCATCAGTGGCAAGTTGCTTATGTATGGACACTGGTCATGAGGGATTCCCAATGATGTTGTCAATAGGATGATCGTTGGTCCATTTTCTGAGATGTTCATGTGGTTGAGGGTAGGGAATTGATGTTGCTATATTATGATCTCCTGAGGAAGCCGTATCATTAGAAGGTTCAGGGATAAAAATAGTTTCGAACGGAGCATCTTCATGAGGAGCAAGAAGGTTTACTTCTAAAGAATAGTCTACTGCTGTGCTTTGATCTATGGAAGGAGACTGAAGATTCGATGATAAAGATAACAGACTTGCAGATGGTGCATCATGATCAATTGAGACAGAAATAGATAGACCATTTGAATTTTTAGGAAAAGGATCTGCAACAAATGGTGGAACAGTAGTGTCAACAGTCGGTGGCTTGAAATATTCATCATACATTGGATCAAACAAACTCTTCCAATCCTCACTTGTAGGAGGTACATAAGGCACTACAGGTGTGGAATACTGTACAAGACCTAAATATTGGTCCAGGAGACAATAGATTAGGTGCGGGTCTATAACTTGTGTTCAGGAGCCGTTTGCTCAATCAGCTCATCGAATGTTACGTGAGTGGTTTCCAATATTTATCGGTTCGTTTGATGTAGGTTTGGTGTCCTTTACAATCTGGAGCATAACCAACGAAGAATCTGTTACAAGAACATATTTACTCCCATTTATACTCTACACTCTCATTGGTCCGCATAGATCCATGTGAAGGGTGTGAAGAACTTCCATGATGGTATTGACACTTTTGGGGTTTGTGTGTATGCTTCGTGCTTTTGCCCAGTTGACAAGCCGAATAAAGATGATCTTTTTTGAATTTCAGTCTTGGTAAACATCTGACAAGGTCCTTGCGGGCCAGATCATTAATGGTGCCGAAGTTCAAGTGATTTAAACGTCGATGCCATAACCAAGATTTGGTCTTTGAGGCTTTAGACAACAAGCAAATAGGAGAGGACCGCATCATGACTTCAATAGAGATGGTGTATAGATTAGTGCCACTAGAACCTTTAAAAAGATCAACACCATCCAATTCTCTGATGAAGCATGTATGTTTACTGAAAGCAATTTCTAGATCGGAAACATAGAATTGACCAATCAGAAAACAAATTATAACGAAGTCCTTCGACGTATTATACCTCGGAGATTACACTTTCACCAAATACATAGTCTCCATAACCCATAATTGCCCTAAAATGGTCGTTCTCGAATCTAACTGTCTCGATAAACTTATTCACGAAATTCTTGAGCCATGAACGATCCCCATTCATATGTTATGAACAGCCTGAGTCCAAATGTCAAAGGACGATTTGTAGATCTGCATTTGAAAACAGACGAAAAGAGAGAGTTTGAAGTGCCGGATTAAGTTGGGTTCCAGTTGGTTAGTGTAAACAATCTCAGGACCTGCTGAAACCTTAGGTGCCTTGGTCCTAGTTAAAGGGCATTGAGCAGATAAAGGAAAAACTCTATCAGTTGGCTTCCATTCCTTAACAGGCACTACTCTAGGCATGGTAATCCTCGTTAAAGGGCAATGTTCGCCTAGTTTGAACCCGTGGGCTTCCACTGAAAGCCGACATTGGTAAAGTTTTTCCCTGTAGGTTTCCAAGATTGCTTAATTTGTTTAGCTCTCCAAACTTTCTTAACTAGGGTTTTGTTGAATGACTTCAAAAATTTCTCAACACATTTATCATGATTGCCTGAAATTAAACATTCATTACATGTTTTGCAAAGTGAATTAGTGATGCAGGTTTTACCGACCATGTTTTAATATTTATAAAGTGTCTCGTTTACCAAAGGTCTACCTAATGCACTATCAGGTAGTGTACCCGGTCGTGTGAGGTATAGCTAGATGGTAAAGCCGAGGTTGTCCCAAGAGCTATGCGTGTGGATTTTATCTAAGTTTGGTGTCACGTGTAAAAGGCGTTTTATGATTTGAAAGATTAATTAACTAGGAAATGTAAATGACAAACCGAATAAGTAAATAGAAGGAAGTCAATAAAGAGAGATAGTGGTAACCTAATTACTACTCTTGTTATTATTATCATTATTTTTCTATAAGTGCATCCTATCATATCGTCTGGGGGTTATATTCATTCAGGATCAGAGGGTTAAATCACCTAAATCTATCTTACAGCTTGTCCTATCCCCGACTATTGTAAAGCCGAAGGTTCATCGGGCGGCGTGAACTTACGAAGATGTAAGAGTCATTAAGTACCTCTACTAACATAGATAAATCTAGCAGGATGCGGAATGGTTAGATCTTACACCCCCTCTAACTCCTTCAAGCGTATCGCATCGGTAGGTGGTCCTAGGTTTAATTCGCACATGTATGGTGATATTGCTATCACTAAGTCAGATCCCAATCGGCTTGGTTCCTAGGGTTAATTCCCCAAGCCTCCAAGGAACTACCAATTGTCAACACTACCAGAACTAGAGTGTCCTAAGACTCGCCATGAAAGTATACAAACAATAGACAATAGATGCGAAGAAAACTAAATCATAACAACAACAATTTCATAACTAGGCTAACACCAAGAGGTGTTTAGCCACTCATATTCATAGTTGCAGTAAAACAATGTTGAATTATACAAATTTAAACATGAATCAAATACAAGACAAAGGAAGCGATAAAATTATGATTGGTGTGTGAATCATCCCTTGGAATTGACTTGCATGTGGCTAGAACTTCGTTCCTTCTGCTTCCTAAGCTTCTCCCAACTTTTGTGCGGTGAAAAGTGAAAGAATAAACTCGGAATTAGGGCTGGTATTTATAGGCCCGACTTTGCTACGGCGTAGCTGATTGAGTTGCTACGCCGTAGCCTTTGTAAATCTGGACTACGCCGTAGCTTGATCAAGTGCTACGGGCGTAGTTTCTTCATTAGATGCTTCTACAATGTAGTTGCTAGGGTAACTACGCCGTAACTTCTTCTTTGGCCTCGTGAGTTCTTTACTGCCTCAAATTAGGGTCTACACTGTAGGTGGATAGTTGCTAATCCGTAGTTCCTTTTAGTAAATCTCTACGCCGTAGTCATGGAGTGAGCTATGCCGTAGTCTTCATAAATCTTTGCTACGGTGTAGATAGATGAACCTCTACGCCGTAGTTTGTGTAGAATCCACATTTTTCATGTATTTTCACTTAAGTCCTTCCATATCCGCGTTTCTTCGTTCCTTTGCTCATCTTTGCCCTGAAACCAGAATATAAACAAATAAGAGTATATATCCTACATATGAATAGAAAAGATGAGCAATTAAAGGGGAAATTAACACTTAAATCATGGGTAAATTTGACGTTATCAAATATCCCCCACTTGAACTCTACTTTCCCTCAAGTAGACCTTATTAGAATAATTTTTTAAAAAGATATTTCCCAAGAAACTAGAAAATATGAGTCTAAAAACTTCCTATGTGATGAGTGCTCAAACACTCATCAGTTTTGGTCAAATCTGAGCTGCAAAATATTTAAAAACACCAAAAAATGCATCAAAATACTGAAAATATCCCAGGGATTGTGTTTGTATGTTTTAGATGCAAAATGAGTAAAAACAGACAAAAAATGATCAAAGTTTGCATAATTGGCAGTTTCAGTCCCCCAAGTTTCAAAACTTGTCAAAATTAGTCCCTATGCATTTATTTTGAAAGATAAGTCAACCCAAGTCCTTTAAAAGTCAAATATTATCAAAAATGGTCCTTGGGTAAAAAGTTTTGAAAATTTACACTTTTGGTCCCTGAAGTTTCACACTTGGTAGTTTTGGTCCTTGGATGCTCAATTTTGGAAAATTTCATTTAAGGTTCTTGGATTATGGAGTATGGCAAGTTTGGTCCTCACTAGTACTTTGGGAAAGTTTCATTTGCAGCCCCTGGATTTTTTAGATTTTACATATATGGTCCTTGTGGTTTCTTAAGCTTAATAAACAAACCAACCCAAAAATAATACAAATCCTAATCCACTAAAGCTACCCAAGTCCACTCCAAAAGGCCCATTCCCGTTTTAAATATATCCCGGTCAAACACCCAGTCAACCCTACTGTTCATCCCCTACCTCCCCTTAATTCCTGCTTCCATGTCTCCCCCCCTCCTCCATTAATTATCTCCCCTACTTTCTCACCAACCTCACCTCCACCACTCCTCATGTCCCCTCCTCATTTATTACCCCTAACCTGCCTCACCTAAACCACTCAAACTGCGAAACTTAATTTTCCCGCCAAAAATAAAAGCAAGGGCCAGGATCATTTTGGTTCATCCAAGGGCTCAGGAAAGTGGTGGGAAATTTAAGGAATTACCCCAGGGCTTATTTAAGTCAAAGAGAATGGAAGAAAGAAGTCATTAGTTAGCTTAGAATAGTGTAGTGTCGTCTAGTTTAAATCGTTTTAATGTAATTTCTTTTTCCAGTTGCTAAATTTAGCCAAAAACAGTTGTAATCCACATTTTCAGTTGTTTGTCAAGTTTATTTAATAATTATTTCAAGGTTTTTTGGTTTGAATCAGTTTGTACCATATTTAGCGAAAATTCCTTTTTAACTAAAATATTGTTGGAAGTTGTTAGTTTCTGCTTCTTTGGACTCATTCAAGCTTATTTATGAGTTTCTATAAGTTAATTAAGCATTAGAATTAGTTTCCATTCAAATTACCAAAAATAATCAAAAATCATAAAAATAGTGAAAAATAAGAAAAATCAAAAAGAAGAAAGAACAAGAAAAGCAGTTGAAGAATTGTCCTGGTTTAGAGCTCTTGGTGAGCATTAGGACTGGTTTAGAAACTGATTTGGAGTAACACATAGTTGCCTTTGTTTGTAAGTCAAATCTTCCATTAGCTTATTTCCTATTTTCTACTGTACATCTGCTTATTTAGTGCTCCATTCCTATTTTTTTAGCTTAATATCTCATTAGTAGGTTAAATATGCTTATTTGGTATAGAAGTGATCATTAGTTTGTAAATTGCTTATTAACTGCCTTAATTTGGTCATTTCTGCTTATTTGTGTTCTGTCTATTTGGAGTGCTTATTGTTGTTTGGTTGCTGCTCATAGAGTTCTATTGGACTTGTCTCAACCTTATTTGCTCACTTGTACCTCAAAACTCCTCATTTTCTTTTGAAAAACCCAAGCAGTCCCTGTATTAAGGGGTGTTTGGTTCAAGCTATTTCTCTATGGTAAACTTTGTTTCAGAGGTTGTTTTTAGTTATAATAACTCACATTAGGTCATATGAGGTTAGTTAAGTCATAAAATCAAGTGGTACTTTGAGAAAAAGTCAAAACTCACTTAATCCTCTCAATTTTTGTTCACTGTCAAAATTTCAATTTGCAAAATCTTATATAAGGTGTTAAAATTGGTTAATATAGTTGAATAATCGCTTAACATAACATATTCAGTAGATTAGAAGTGATCAAATCTCATCTAAGGCAACTTTTGTCCAAAATCTAAAAAGTCAAAATTTCAAGTTTCTCAGTTTTTCCAAATCTTGGGAGAATTTTCATGACTTCATGCTTGATCCTTAGGACCTGAAATTTGGTTTACAACTTCTTGGTTAGCTTGTCTTCAAGTCCATATTTTTACTTTATTTTTGTGAATTTTTTTGTTAGCCTTTTATGCCCTCAAAGTAGCCCCACAAGGGCTGTTTTACCCAAGTTCCAGCAATTTAGTTTTTGATTTTTCATTTCTTCGTTATAAGTCCGTTTTATCTGAAATTTGGTTTGTAGCTTATTTTGTTGCTTATTTACTTAGTGGTATTTTTATTTTAATTTTTATATTTTTTACAAGGGTAAATCACCCATTTTTGGGCTGCAAAAACACGTATTTTACTGCAGAAAAAGTTTTTGATTTTTCATTTCTTCGTTATAAGCCCGTTTTACCTGAAATTAGGTTTGTAGCTTATTTATTAGATTATCTAGTTGCTGTTATTTTTGGTTTATTTTTTATGTTTTTTTGGTTGACTTCTAAGGTGCCATAAATAGGGCCTGTTTGGTTTTTAGTATTTGGATTTGCTTAATTTGCTTATTCTGCTTATTCCATTGTGCTTTTCTGTGTATTTTAGCTTATTTTCAGTGTGTTACAATAGTATTTAGCTTAATCTAACCTTAGTTGCAGCTTAATAGCTTTTGTGGTAGCTTTTTCCAAGTTAAAAATCTCATTTGAGCTTAAAAGCCCATCTGTTGAGCTAATAAGCTCTTACAGAGCTTATTTTAAGATTTCAAAAAGTTTTCCTTCACAAAAGTTGTTTAATATTAGTGTTATAACAGGTTTGTAAAGTAAATATTAAAAAGGAAAATAAAAAGAAGAAACGGCACATTGTGGGAATCGAACCTGGTTCCTTTTGGTTCCATGTGACAAACCAAGGCTACCCCGTGCACCATCACCTAGTGTTGTTATGTGTTTTTCTTTTCCTTTCTTATTTATATAGTACTCAGGTCCATTTCAAGCTTATATAAGCTTATTAGCTTATTTTCCATCTTTTTAATAAGCTTTTTGTACCTTTTATATTTTTCTTAGTTAACTGATAATATAAAGTATTTTTAGAAAATTTTTTGTAATTTTCAAAATTAGTTTAGTATTTTTAATAATTCAAATTAGTTTTAATAGTTATTAATTAGTAATTAATTAATAATAATTAATTAAATAGTCAAATAAATAATTTTCTTTCTTTCTAAAATTTTCTTTTATCATTTGGATTCTAGAAATATAATTTTCACATCCGTAGGATTTATATTGCTCAGAATTCACTTTTTATTTCGTTCGTTTACGTTATTTTAATTTAAACGTATGCGTTTTCAGTTTTTAAACGTTTTTAAGTTATTTGCTTTCACGTTCTTGTCATTATAGCTTGTTTAAGCTATTCCATTTTATATTTCCTTAGTCTTACTCACTCACACCCTTTTTCCATTCAAAATCACCCGATGACAAACCCGTCTTGATACTATCACATCTCGTCGGGACATAACGACCTGGGGAAACACTGTATTCCACGGAGCATTGACTCTAGGCAGTCTGAACTTGTTGACCATTCACATTGGTTGATTTAGGTTGACCGTTTAGAGCCAATCACTATGCTAGAATATATCAAAGCCGAACACCTCACGAAACTGGAACAAACACTCATCTCTCTCTCCTAATATAAGTGTTAATTTCGGGGTGATCACTCAATGCACAGTCATAGAATGTATTCTATCATAGGCTTTGAAATTACACAAATCTCTACCACTAGAGCTAAGGTCGAAACAATTTTTAAAGGCAATATTGGGTGAACACATATTATTGGCTTGTGGGTGTAGTGTTATTACTAACATACTACGACAAAGGCGACAAAGGCAATGGTACATGACCGGAACACCGGGCAAAACACCAATGACTGCTCAAATCCTTCACCTAAGCATGATTCATAACTAAAAGGGTAGGATAAGACATGGGATGCACAATAATGGTGTAAAAGGAAAAAGAAAGCAAATAGTCTTAGCCTATAACCGAGTTGCTACCACTTGCTGTTCATCCAAAGTCCAAGCTTCAAAACACAAAAATTGGATCATGTAACAAGTGTGTGCCATTAGCGGATGTCATGATGGGCACCACACTTGGTCTTCATGTTGGTGATTAAAAACCAACAAATTCATTCTTCAAATATGACTGAAGTGGCCTCTTCGATACTAATTCTTTCAAAGCTCATATTACGGTGCTATACAAGGTTGCGCCGAAGATAACATATCTACATACTGAAATTCACATTTTTTTCACTAAGACAAGAAATAAATATATCCCCCCACTTGGGATGAACTATACATGCACAATAGTGGGTTTCTGATGATCTTCTAGGATTTGTCTTCAACATAGGTGTGATTCTTGAATCTCTTGACTTGAACCTCAAACTAGAACGAGTGGAAACTTCCCAGCCATAAACCAAGACTATATGGTAGGCTAAGGTGTATAGGTGTATCGAAACAATAATATGGGTAAGAAACGAAAGGATAGGCTCAAAAAGGTGTATCTAGGGATATCTTGCACTAAAGGTGAGTGCAAGAAAGGGTTTAACACGGGGGTCGAATAGCCAATGTGACTAATCGATAAACACACACATAAAGGTTATTTGGGTGATAATCCTAAAATATTGCCTTTTTAAAAAGTTTCTTCCAAATGTATCAAGAAATCTCAATACACTACTCGTCTATGGTTTCAAAATGATTTAAAGGCCAAGTTTTAAAGTTTACAAACTACCGGCACAATCATAATTTAGGTGGATTTGGGATAAAACAGGGGAAACTAAAATAGGCTAAACCTTACCATGGTATTAAGGTTTAATGTGTTCGGCTAAGGTCTATTCTAGTTAGGTTCAGAAAAACATGTAAAAAGTTTTAAATTGGCATAATTTTTCAAAATAAACTAGAAAAAATGGGGGCAACATAAAGTTCAAGTAAATGATTCTACTCCCGTCCCCCACTTGAGTTGTACAAAGTACCTTTTGTATATAAAATAAATATAAAGAGGAAAGGTAGAATTAGAACGAGAACTTCCCTGAAATTTGCTTTTGAAAATGATAGATGGATCATGTTGAAAAACATGCCTTCTCTTTGCGTAATGAGCAAACTTCAATTCCCTAAAATCACACAACTACCAAAAGCATAAAACTTAAAAAAAAAAAGAAAAATAAAATAAAAAACCTAACTCACCTTTGTAGGAATCACGGTTGCATTTAGCGTATGCATCAAGCCTTTTAAACCACTTGGTGTCCTAAGTGGACGAGTGAAGTCTCGTTAGGGTTTACAGGGAACACACCCACAAAGTCCATTTAAAAACTAATACAAGTTTAAGTAATGATTTGTAAAAATAATAAGCTTTTAAGGTTCTGAAGGTAGCTACGGCGTAGCTGAAATGGGTTGCTACACCGTAGTTGCTAAAAATTTCTAGAATGACACCTGAGGGTTGCTACGGCGTAGTCATGGTAGGAGCTACGCCGTAACTAAGTCCTAGGGGATTTTTCTTGGTGTAAAAGTCCAAAAATTAGTTCCCCAATGCAAAGCTTCCTCTAGGACCTGCAAATTATCAATACAAAGCACACCAAACCAACAAAATAAAGGAAAAATAAAAGGAAAAGGATAAGCCGGGTTGTCTTCCGAAAGAGCACTTTTGTTTATTGATGAGGCGAAAAATGATCCGTTTTTAGGGGGTCATTTAAGCCCGAATCCGACTTTATTTGATCAAATATTGCCCTAAATCGTTCCTTTTGTGATTTTAGGTACTTGGAGAGTGAATTCTGGAAAAGAAGCCATTTTGGACGTTTTTGGAGCATAAAAATGAAGAAAACGGCAAAGTCTCCAAATTCTATGCTGTGAACAGTGCATGAAGGCGTCAAGACTTGCTCTTGACGGCGTCAGAGTCCAAAGAATAAAATACCGTGGTTGGTGATGGCGTCACATAGGCCGTCATAAGTAGATCAAGGCCGTCCGAGGAAGTATTTGGCGGCGAGATGACGGCGTCACACCATTGCTCTTGACGCCGTCACCCCAGTTTTCCTATATATAGTTTTCTAGTTTTTTCATTAAAGAGAGAGAAGTTTTGGTGAAACCCTAAAGACGAATTTGGTGCATCTTTTACAGGTTTTTCAAGGGTTCCAAACCCTTGATACCTTGCATTGTAATTGAGATAAGTGTTCTTCTAATTCAATCAATATGTCTATGTGTTGGTTGTCTATATCTTGTTCTTGTCTCAATTCCATTATGCTAGGCTAGATCTCTTTTGTGTTTGGTTAGATCTAATGAAACCTAGATGTTGATTATGTGTTGATTACTTGTTTATTCTTGTCTTGGATGAATGATTTTATATGTTAGGCTTAAGAAAACTGGCAGATCTCCAAATGGTAACATGCTTGAACGTCTTAAGAAACATGAACCGAGGCGTACTAGGTCTTTATTGGTTGTATTTAATGCATGAGCCACTGTTTACAATCCCTATAGTTGTGCTGGGTCATGGTGTAGGAGGAGATAAGAGCTCATAGAATTGGGGAGTTATGTATGCCACCCCATGAATGGTATTAAGGAATACAATCCGTCATCCATACAATTATAACAAGTAATTAACGTGTAAAAGATATCTAGGGAGTAGTGAAGTCTAAGTAAACACAATTTCTCCAATTACTGCTCAAAACCTTAGTTTAATTAGTTTATTTTCATTTTTAGTATTTTATTTTGATTATATCTTAGTTTTGGGTTAGTTGAATAGCAACTAATTCCGCCCACTCTTTCAAAACCCGAGATTTTACTTGCTTTCTAAAAAATATAAAAACACAAAAATAATCTTCCGTCATCTTTAGAACTAGTAATTAGGTTTTCTAATCCTAGCGACACTATTCCTAAGCTGAACGATCAATCCCCCGGTACTTGTCACTATACTATACTACAACGATCAGGTACACTGCCTGGTGGGGGTTGTAAGCTTCTCGAGATCCCTCGAGAGGTAAAGCCTGTTGCGATTCCCACACATCATTTATTATCGAGTCTTTAAGTTAGACTCACTACCAAACTAGTCAACCGGTTGCACACAAAGTTGGGTGTGCATTTCTTCTCTTATCAATTTTTTGAATTTTTCTCCATTCATTCATCCTACTAGCACTGTTTGTCGATTGTTTTATCTATACTTATGAAACTTCCTACTCCATCCATTGTGTATTTTTGAACCTTGAAAGTTTTGACTTTTACTTCTAGAGGATCATACCTTCTTCCTTCCAATTGGCATTCGTGTACTTCCATAGCTTCCAATTCAACCCCATGCCAGAACTTTCGCCCCTTTTTGAAGGTTCTTTCACATTTCTCCCATATATCATGGAGCATATACCCTTTTACTCCTATCTTGAGTTCATATTCGTCAAGGAGTTGCAATACCTCTCTTTCGAATTCTAACTTAAATCTTTCAAAACTCCTTTCGAGAGGGTCATCATACTCCTCTGGCTCGTCGGATTTGTCTGAATAACTCTCGATCATCCATTCCAGAAATACTTTAGTCTGGTTTCCTTTTTGATATTTGTGGTACCAAACCTTCTTGTAATCCATTCATCAAACAAATAGTCGCACCCTTTTGGTCTCTTTTCCGGATTAGTGCAATTTATTTTGAAGTGCTGATCAGTTTCTTTAGGGGGAGTGTTTTTAGAGCATTCCCCTGTTTTAGCTGAGTACACCTTTTCATTATTAACCTTTTTTGGTAGATTGCTTTCGCGTTCATCAAATGAAAGGTTTGAGCGATAGTGGTCATAATCGTGTTGGAATCCTTTTATCACATGCTCAATAATTATATAATTTCAAAACCTGACCTTATACCAATCATGAAATGACAGGTTTTCGAATTCAATATCACGTCTTTCGACTCCATGAAAGCATGTCCATTCCAAATGAACTCGTTCATCTTGGTCTAATTCTCTGTTATCTCCTCCGTCATAAATGTAATGGAAAGGATTGCAGGATGGCCAAGCTTGTTCAAACCCTCCCAGACCCTTCGCTAATCATAATTATTGGGTTACAAAAATGGTTTTCGAAAGTGGGGTTTCTTGCATCCATGACCCTGCTCATAATTTGATCATGCCTAATCTGAGTCTGCTTAGAATAACTAACACGTTCTTCAAAATGGATAATATTGCAATTCTCACAGGATTCCGAAACACATAAAATAGGGTTAGTGTAAATATCCATATTCGTGGGAACACTCATAATACTGGCTTCCTTAATCATGTAGACTTCTTCTAAAGAGGTATTAATGGATTTCAAGGATCCATTATGATTAAACGTAATTTTTTCCTTCCCATTTTCTAGAGTTATTTCTTTTTCAAAAACTTTTATATTAGCATGTGAAGTGGCCAGAAATGGTCGTCCAAGAATTAGTTTGTTATTACGTTCATCAATCATGTCTATAACCAAAAAGTCGCCAGGGAATATAAACTTATTGACTCTGAGTAAAATGTTATCCACTGTTTCCTTAGGTGTTGCTCTAGACATGTCCGCCATTTCGACCATTGATGTTGTCTTCTTAAGGTTAATAAGATTTAATTTTTTAAATAATGAAAATGACATCATGTTAACACTGGCTCCTAAATCAGCTAGAGCAAACATATCAAAATTACCAATAGTGCATGGGAGTAGAAACTTTCTTGGATTTGGTTCTTTCTCTGGAAGCTGGCTGGGTATCCTTTCGTAAGCAACATTGTTCTCTCGTAGATAACTAACCCCACAAAATTTGCTGCCAATAACCGTATCCCTTTGGATTTCTTGACTTTCCTCACTTAGGGACAGAACCTTGCACTCCTCATGGTCAACTTCATATTTCTTCATTTGGATATTTTTTGTTAATTGTCCGATTTGAGTTTTAAGGTTCTTAATTGCAGCGTTCTGATTTCGTAAATTTCTTTCGGTGTCCACTTTCATCTCATTCATCCATTCTTGAAACCTTTCATTCTTCCTTGAGGACTTCTCGATGTGCTTATTAACCATTTCCTCTAGGCTAACTTTTCTGTTTTTATAGACTGGCCGACTTTCAATCTTAGTGTACCACCCCTGAGGTCCCACACGATATTTAGCTCCACTTCCTGGTCCTATGTATTTTTTACTAGCTTCACCGGCCATTGCTTCCTCTACTCTCTTGACTTTGTCCCTAATCAGAATATTTTCCTTTCCGTGTTCATGTTTAGACCTGATGGCATTCACTTTTTCCTTATGTTTTTTAATGTCGTGTCCTAAGCTTTCGATCTTATTAGTGATAAGGGTGATTCCTTCGGTGCTACCAGCAATGCTCCTACTACTCCCACCCTCATGCCACTTTTGAGAGTGGTTTGCTATATCTTCAATAGCCTTTAAGGCTTGAGCAGGGGTCATTCCAGGGGTTGGTCCCTGAGAATCTAGCATTTGTCGAGTGGAGATATTGATTCCTTTGTAGAAAATGTTGACAATTTGTTGCTTGTTGAGATCATGATTAGGGCACTTGTATAAAAGATCATTGTACCTATCCCAAGCTTGGTACAATGTTTCATCTCCATCTTGCTTGAAGTTGTGAATATCTTCAAGGTGCCTTGCCGTCCTTGAAGGAGGGCAATATCTTTAGATGAAATGCTTCTTTAGGAGGGCCCAAGTGTTAACCATTGATACGTGGGAATCACACCAGGCTTTACCTCTCAAGGGATCTCGAGAAGCTTACAACCCCCACCAGGCAGTGTACCTGATCGTTGTAGTATAGTATAGTGACAAATACCGGGGGATTGATCGTTCAGCTAGGAATAGTGTCGCTAGGAATAGAAAACCTAATTACTAGTGCTAAAGATGACGGATGATTCTTTTTGTATTTATATAATTTTTTAGAAAGCAAATTAAAATCTCGGGTTTGAAGGATTTGGGCGGAATTAGTTGCTAGTCAACTAACCCAATACTAAGATGCAATCAAAATAAAATACTAGAAATGAAAATAAAACTAAATTATACTAAGGTTGTGAGCAATATGTGGAGAAAATGTGTTTACTTAGATTTCACTACTCCCTAGACATCTTTTACATGTTAATTACTTGTTATAGTTGCGTGGATGACGGATTGTATTCCTTAATACCATTCATGGGGTGGCGCACTTACTTCCCCAATCCTATGAGTGCCTACTTCACTCCTATCTCGAGCCGTTAAAAACTCCTAACATGGGATCATTAGAAATTACTCATGCATTAAATACAACCAATAAAACCTAGTGCACATCGGTTCATGTTTCCTAAGACGTTCAAGCATGTTACCATTTGAAGATCTGCCAGTTTTCTTAAGCCTAACATCGAAATCATTCATCCAATACAACCATAAACAAGTAATCAACACATAATTAACATCTAGGTTTCATTAGATCTAAGCAAACACAAGATAGATCTAGCCTAGCATGGTGGAATCAAGACAAGAACAAGATATAGACAACCAACACATAGACATATTGATTGAATTAAAAGAATACTGATCTCAATTACACTTGTAAGGTTTCAAGGGCTGAAAACCCTTGAAAAACCTATGAAAATTGTATAAAGTTCGGCCTTAGGGTTTCTCCAAAACATCCTCTCTTTATGTGTAAAAATTAGAAAACTATATATAGGAAATAGGGTCTGACGGCGTCAAGAACAAATTTGTGACGCCGTCATCTCGCCGCCTAAATACTTCTCGGACTGCCTTGATCTACTTCTGACGCCGTCAAGTGTTATGTCTTTCCAGGCCGTCATGCATTTTACTCTTGACGCCCTTCCTTGTGACGCCGTCAATTCTGTACTGGGTCGTCATGGAAATTCCTCTTGACGCCGTCAAGATTGACGCCGTCACCTACTGTTCCCAGCTTGGAAAATTGAGACTTTGCCGTTTTCTTCACTTTTATGCTCCAAAAACGTCCAAAATGCCTTCTTTTCCAGATTTCACTCCCAAAGTACCTAAAATCACAAAAGGAACGATTTAGGGCAATATTTGATCAAATAAATTCAATTCCGGGCTTAAATGACCCCCTAAAAGTGGTTTATTTTTCGCCTCATCAACCATTCCTGCTACTAACCTATCAATCTATCTGTTGGCTGCTCCAGTTAATGTCATCGGGAACACTCTAAGCATTATCGCATCATGAGATACTCCCGGAATGTTGAACAAACCAACAATGTAAAGAACATTGTCAATGTGCTCGTGAGCATCTTTAGTCTTGCTTCCCGAAAATGGGTCTTTTCAGAGGTCCCTTATGAATTGATTCTTGATTTCAAACTGTACGTCATCCCCAATGGCAAGCCTAACCAAACCAGGCCCTTGCTCTTCTCACGTAAGAGCCAAATATTCCTCAAGCGTGAGGGTGTCAATGTAAACTTCTGCCATGGTACCTGAAACATGAAAATGATCGTGAGTACTGAAAATAAAAATAAAACTAAAATTAAAAACTTAAACAAATTCCTAATAGCTCCCCGTTAGCGGCGCCAAAAACTTGATGCAGGTTTTACCGACCAGGTTTTAATATTTATAAAATGTCTCGTTTACCTAAGGTCTACCTAATGCTCTATCGGGCAGTGTACCTGGTCGTATGAGGTATAGCTAGATGGTAAAGCCAAGGTCATCCCAAGAGCTATGCGTGTGGAGTTTATCTAAGTTTAGTGTCACGTGTAAAAGGGGTTTTATGATTTGAAAGATTAATTAACTAGGAAATGTAAATGACAAAGCGAATAAGTAAATAGAAGGAAGTCAATAAAGAGAGATAGTGCTAACCAAATTACTACTCTTGTTATTATTATGATTAGTTTTCTATAAGTGCATCCTATCATATCGTCTAGGGGTTATATTCATTCAGGATCAGAGGGTTAAATCACCTAAATCTATCTTACACCTTGTCCTATCACCGACTATTGTAAAGCTAAAGGTTCATTGGGCGGCGTGAACCTACGAAGATGTAAGATTCATTAAGTACCTCTACTAACATGGATAAATCTAGTGGGATGTGGCATGGTCAGATCTTACACCCCCTCTAACTCCTTCAAGCATATCGCATCGGTAGGTGGTCCTAGGGTTAATTCGCTCATATATGGTGATATTGCTATCACTAAGTCACATCCCTATCAGCTTGGTTCCTAGGGTTAATTCACCAAGCCACCAAGGAACTACCAATGCTCAACACTACCAGAACTAGAGCGTCCTAAGACTCACCATGAAAGTATACAAACAATAAACAATAGATGCGAAGAAAACTAAATCACAACAACAACAATTTCATAACTAGGCTAACACCAAGAGGTGTTTAGGCACTCATATTCATAGTTGCAGTAAAACAATGTTGAATTAATACAAATGTAAAATTGAATCGAATACAAGACAAAGGAAACGATAAACTTATGATTGATGTGTGAATCCTCCCTTGGAATTGACTTCTATGTGGCTAGAACTTCATTCCCCCCGCTCCTTGAGTTTCTCCCAACTATTGTGTGGTGAAAAGTGAATGAATAAACACAGAATTAGGGCTAGTATTTATAGGACCAACTTTGCCACGGCGTAGCTGATTGAGTTGCTATGCCGTAGCCTTTGTAAATCTGGACTATGCCGTAGCTTGATCAAGTTTCTTCATCAGATGCTTCTACAATGTAGTTGCTAGGGTAACTACGACGTAACTTCTTTGGCCTCGTGAGTTCTTTGCTGCCTCAAATTAGGGTCTACGCTGTAGGTGGAGAGTTGCTACTCCGTAGTGCCCTTTAGTAAATCTCTACGCCGTAGTCATGGAGTGAGCTATGCTCTAGTCTTTATAAATCTTTGCTACGGCGTAGATAGATGAACCTCTACGCCATAGTTAGTGCAGAATCCACATTTTTCATGTATTTTCACTTAAGTCCTTCCATTTTCGCGTTTCTTCGTTCTTTTGCTCATCTTTGCCCTGAAACCAGAATATAAACAAATAAGAGTATATATCCTACATATGAATAGAAAAGATGAGCAATTAAGGAGGAAATTAAGACTTAAATCATGGGTAAATTTTACATTATCAATTCGGCTTTGAATTATGATTCTTTTTAGCTGGTCAAGTCCTATAATTTTTTATATTTCTCCTAGGTTTTGACTCGCTAGCTTTAGTGACACTGTTAACTCCTGCAGAATTACTGATGGGAATCTAGTCTTTTTCACTTCCAGCTGCTGAATATGTTTTGATGTGTTGGGATCTGAAGTTTCAAAGGGTGCCTCAAAGGTTATATGCTTGTTCTTAGTTATTGAGGATGGTGCAATAAACCTATCTCACTTGTTATCAGTATTAGGATATGTGCCAATGACGTATTCTAAGAGTTCCTGTGATCGCTTAGTGTACATGCAAGCATAGGCAACAACACTATCAAGAGGTTTCTCAATTCTATCATCTTCTACGATGTCACGAAGAGAATCTAGGCTATCCTTAAGATATGTGAGATAATCATGATGAGCTGATCAATTGTTCCTAAGAGGAAGCGGAATAGTAACAACATCAATTGCATATTTCTTACAAGTAGAAACCTTTTGAGCAACATTATCATTGGTGATGATTGGCATTTTCCCTTTCACCTGAGTCCTTAGATTCTTAATCTCTTTAAGCAAAGAAGTTATCTTTTCATTGCTTTTATCATGTATGATCTTAATTGAATCAAATAACTCTTTGTAATGCTGTTTAACTTTCGAATTTTCAGCTTGAAACCAATCATTTCATGTTGCAATTATTGATGGTATCTTGAAATTGAAAATTCTGAGAATCTATAGACTGTGGTTTTTGGGTGCCAATCACATCACTCTTGTTTGACTTCAATTGAACAATTTGTGCCCTCAATTTTCAAATCGTGTTATTGTGAGCTTGAATTTTTTCATCACGTTTAGCTAATTCAAAATATGCATCAAATCCAGGAGCATCCGAAGATGTCTTGGCATTTGAGATTTTAATTCGTTCCTCTAAATGTTGATACTTTAATTGCAAATTAAGATTATCAAACTCTAATTTTGAAAAGTGCCTGACCATGTTATCATGGTCATCGTTTTGAATTTTCTTATGCAATTTTAAATTCTCCCCCTCAAGCTCAATAACACGATCCTGGAAAACATTCAATGCCATAGATATTTCATGAAATTGACAAGCAGATAGTACAGAGTTAGTAGCAGTATAAAAAACATCTTGAGCAATACATCTAGCAATCAAATTCTCATTAGTGAGGATGACATTTTTCCTTTCAATTTCACTGCATTTAAGATTAATTGCAATTTGTTTTCCTTCGTTTTCCACATTTTTAAACACTTCTTTCATCTCTTTCAATTCAGTTTCAAGGGTTTTTTGCATGCCCTCAAAATGTTCTTTAAGAAGTTTAAAAAATGGAATAACCTCAGTTAAGTAACACTCTCTTGTTAGTTCAAATCCCCTTTCCCATTCAGTAATTCCTGTTGGTGTAATTCTCTTCTTACATGTTTTATCAAAATCGGCAACCATTTGACAAAGAACATAGATACTAATAAGAGTTTTACATTGCGTGGGGAGTGTTAGCTGAACTAAGTGCATTGGTGTATTTGGTGGGTACACCGTTGGTGCAGCTATCCTTCCTGGAGTTTTGGCCTTAAGTTCTTCGGTTTTCATTTTTTCTACGTCTAAAGACCAAAATATTTGCTCTGGGGTCAGCTTAGTTTGAGGTGTAAAAACAGTTAACATGTTCTCCTTGTAATAATCATGGGGTTTAATTATGACATGATTAGCTATACATTTAGGATCCTTTATTTTTTCAGCTAATCTCTCTCTATTTGTTACTTATATCTCATCACTCTCTTCAAATGATGTCACATCATGAGGGGCATAACCAGGTTTAAGCATAACATTTGCATCATATAATGCAGGTTGGGCAACTCTAACTCTCCTAAGGCAATAAGATTTGGGTTCACCTACATCCTTTTCATTGTTTTCATCACACAAATTTTTATGTTTTTGAATCATTTGAGCAGTTTGAATGGTTTGGCCTTGTGTGTACAACTTGTTTTCAACCTTGTTCTTTAATGCTTTAAGTCTGGAAAAATCATTTAAGAGTTTTGTTTCTTTTTCTTTGAAATCATGTTTCAGTGTAATTACACTTTCCTAGATCTCCTGTTTTTGTTTAACTGTTTGATCAAGTTGTTTTTGTAAAGAACATAACTCCTTTTTCAAAGTTTCTTCCCTTAAATTGCGTTCCGTTATGAATGTACACATTTACCAATCCATTTTCTGCTCATGTTCGGTTAGCTTAAATTTTGCACGTTCTTCATATATGGTCACCTGATCCTTAAGGATGTTAAGTCTAGTGGTCAGAGTGTCATCAGGGATATACACAGTGTTTTCATGCAATTCACAATCATTAACAATGACAGAAGATGCACTACTAGGTAAAAGATAGGCTCTAAGGGGTGTATTAGGGGTATCGTGTACTAAAGATGAGTACATCGAAAGGGTATGGGAAAATTACTTGACCAATGAAGTCAATGTAATTATAATACATGTTTAAAACAAGGGTTATCCTAATGCCTCTTATCATATAGTAAATCCTAACTACACAAATGTAGTCTCACTAGCGGTCTCGGGATGCTTCACAAATGCAAGTTCTAGAATCTAAATACTACCGGCACACTCATAAGCATCAAAGACGAATGCTTTTTCCTAACAATCTAAAGGCGAACATCACATTTTTGTGGTGGAAATTTTTGAGTGGTACGGTTTTTATGCTAGTCATATAATTCCTATCTATGAGACGCTTATTAAAACTAAAATTTCACTCCTATATGTTGCAAAAAATTTTAAATTTAGGGCCAAAATTGCCCTAATAAGTATTTCTCTTAGTTTTATTACACATTTACTCTAGAACCAACCGAACATCAAGTGGAGTTATAGTTTCTAAGGTATCCCAATTTACCCTCCCTACAGTTAAACCAAACATTGTCCCCAATGTTCCTAAAAAGTATAAAAGTAAAGATAAAAGAGAATGAAAGAAACTAATAGTCCCCTGATTCGCTCGGCATGGACGATGTGGAAACATGGTTAAATCTTCCTCCAAGAAAATGAACTTGAAAAGCTTCACTCCAAAAATATAAAATCATATTATTGTCTAATATAACCTGTAAACAACTAAGAAAACAAACACAAAAACCTCGCATAAATTCGGCGGCAAAATCTACATAACAAATTAAATCATAGAAAACAATGTAAGATATAATGCTTGCTAAATAAATGTCTATAGGTTCCTGGAATTTTAAAATTAAAGATCTTTCAGAATTAAAAGATTTCCAGCAGAAAAACAAAACCTGGAAAATTTTACAAATACATTACCTGACGCCGTCAGGTTGTAACGCCTGACGTTGTAAGAAATGATCTGACAGAATTTTTTTATACTTTGTTTCTAATAAATGAGTTTTAACACATGAAAATTTTGTAGAACATTCATTATGACTCGATACAAGCATTTGAGTCAAACAAACATACTAATATCTATGCTGAATCAATATTTGTTACTATTCATGTCAAATCCGTTCTTAAAAACAAATATAATCTTCCCTACACTTATATTTTTGCAAAAACCTTTATATGTGATTTAGGCGAAGTTAAAAAAATAAAGCATTTTCACAAAGTATGCAAGACATGAATAAGAAACAAATACAGATGGAGCATATATATGAAATCAAATAAAAACAAACAAACAAGCAAACAATTAAAAATATTGGGTTGCCTCCCAAAAATCGCTTTTCTTTATTAACGAGTCTTGTAGCTAGACTTAAAGTCATGCCCAATTACGTGACTCCATTTTCTGTCACGTTCCTTGTAAATTCAATAGGGTTTTCGATTTGTTGATTGGGTACTATTGTGAATTGCCCCATAAAGTTCCTATTCTTACGTGTACTATTCCCTACCGCATTTCTTGCATGCTTAATTTTTGCTTCCCATGCAGGGATTTTTTTTCTGATCAGATCTCGGGGTATTCCTAAGTTAGCCTCAAGTTTCCTTTGTCGCATGCTTTCTCTCACATAACGGGGAACCATAGGGAACTTATCTTTTTGTTTCCTGCCTTGAGCACTATTATCCCTTTTTCGCATTTGATGATTGCCCTAGTTGTAGCAAGAAATAGTGCTCCAAGAATTATTGGCATATATTCATTTTCTCTATCATCAATGATTACGAAGTAAACTGGATATACAAAACCTGCTATGTTAACTAACACATCTACTATTCCTAAAGGGTATACATATGAGTGATTTGAAAAAGAAAGCCTAACGTGAGTGGTGGCAGGCATCTCATCAGTTAACTGGACATAAATGGATAATGGCATCAAGTTTACTTCGGAACCGTGGCCGGCCAAAGTATCTAAATACTTTAGATCCTCTATGCCACATGGTATCTCAAAATTCCCATAAAGCATTTGTTTCTTAGCTACTTTCTGCTTAAGGAGACTCTCGTACAATGGTCCTCCGGAGAACGTATCATACTCTTCTTCTATTCTTTTCCCTCTTAAGACTTTCTTAGATGGTTAGTTACGTCCATAGTTTCTCATCCAATCATTTATAGTTTTCTCATTAATTCCGTGTTTAGATAATACCCTAAGGGTTGAGACTTTGATGGTTCCTCTGTTGTTTGTGCATCAGGGGTTATCTTCTTTCCCTTTTCTAGACATAGTTCATCACCTACAACTTCCTTGCCCATACCATTATTAACCATGTTAAGGTTGACTACATCACTCTCTTCTTTATTGATCGCGTTTTCTTCATCCTTATTGTTGTTTCTAGGGATAATGGATATATCATTGACAAACTTGGTAATGGGGGTGTCGCCTTCATTTCAAATCAATACCTTTTCTGGAGCTCTCATTTTAGTATACTCCTTTAATTAACTCATCATATCAGTCATCTTCTCTTGCATTTCCGCCTTTTGTCTATAGATGGCTTGATGTGTTTCGAAAGTTTTAAATTTATAATAACAAGTTCTATTGATAACATCAAATAGTACCCGGTTTTTAGTGTTAATTTCCCCCTAAATTGCTCATCTTTTATGTTAATATGTTAGGATATATTCTCTTATTTGTTTATATTCTGTTTTCAGGGCAAAGATGAACAAAGGAACAAAAAGACGCGGATTTGGAAGGTTTTAGATGAAAATCATTGAAGTATGCGGATTCTGCACTAACTACAGCGTAGATGCTCCATCTACCTACACCGTAGCAATTATTTATGAAGACTATGGCGTAGCTACATCCATAGCTACGGCGTAGTAACACATTAAAGGGCTCTACGGAGTAGCCTCTCTCCACCTACGGCATAGACCTTAAAATCAAGCCAAAGAGAACTTTCGAAGCCAAAGAAGAAACTACGGCGCAGTCCCATCTTAATTACGCCGTAGATGTGACACCTAATGAATCTATGACCGTAGCACTTGATCAAGCTACGACATAGTTGATATTTACAAAGGCTACGGCGTAGCTGACCATAGGGCTACGCCGTAGCAATGTCGGGCCTATAAATACCAGCCCTAATTCCGAGTTTTATCTTTCACTTTTTACCACGCAGAAGTCAGAAGGAATTTAAGGACCAAGAGAGAGAAGTTCTGTTAAGCATACAAGTCCATTCCAAGGGAGAATTCACCCGATAACCATAAGTTTATTTATTCATTTGATTTGTATTAATTCAATGTTTACATTTGTTATGTTAAACACTTGTTTTTCTGCATTATTGAACATGAGTGGCTAAACACCTCTTGGTGTTAGCCTGATTATGAAATTGTTATTGATATGATTTAGTTTTCTCGAATCTTTAGTCATTTTATTTGTATACTTTCTTAGCTTGTCTTTGGACACTTTAGCTTTAAGGGTTTTGATATTGGGTAGTCCTTCGAGGGGAATGTACGATGTGACCGTGCCCGCATTTCATTAGAAGGTTGTGACTTGGTGATGGTTAAGACAAACTGCAGATGCTTCCATCACCATACACGTGCGAATTAACCAAAGGATAACCTACCAAATAGATTTACTTAAGAAGTTAGAGGGGAGGTGTAAGTGACAACACTTCTCGTTAGGCCAGTCTATGTTAGTAAAGGCACTAAATGACTCAACATAGTCAACCGGCGACCTCTGTTCATCACTAAGGTTAAAATCCTTAGATATCGGAGTAGGGGATTATGGGAAATAGGATAGGCGATTTGACCAATTGAGCCTATTGAATTGAACCCCCAGATAAAACGATAGGATGCATATATAGAAAACTTGTTATGTTAATAACAAGAGTAGTAGTTAAGTTAACATTACTTTCTAGTTTCTCCTACTGATTTCCCTTTACTTGTTATTTACTTTGTTTATTTATTTTCTTTAGTTTAATTCAATCAATTAAAAAACTCCTTTTATTTAGTGACAATTTAACTTAGATATTGTCCGCACCTTAGCTCATTGGACGAACTCGGCTTTACCATGTAGCTATACCTCACACAACCGGGTACACTGCCTGTTAGTGCATTAGGTAGACCTAGTAGACGAGACTATTATAAATTTAAAACCTGGTCAGTAAATCCTGCATCAAGTTTTTGGCGCCGCTGCCGGAGAGCTATTATGATTTTCCACTGGGGACAAAAGCATCCTTTTCTGAAAGTAACCTTTTTGTCAGATGTATCATACCCCATTGATGAGATGTTTGTGAATATCTGGATTGGGCAATGTGATGATACCATTGAAATAATAATTGGAGAATTCTCCCCAAGGATGATTCAGTAACATCAATAGTTACCCCATCCATTATGGCTCTAAAAGTATCCCCAGTTTCATGTGTGTCTCCTTGTTCAATGGTTATAAACTCTATAGAGTTCCAAAACTGTTTGATTTGAGAGACATAGATTGCGGGATTTGAGGTTAAAGCATACCTAATGTGAGTAGTATTGAGAAAGTCCAGAAACTGATGAAAAACAGGGCCACTCTTTTCGTTTGACTTCTGCAAGTAGGCTACTTGGTTGTGCTCATCTGCAAAGTTTAATCTTGCCATAGTTTTTGTGAGTAAAGAATAATTGTGTGAGTATGAATAGAATGGTGAACACGCCGATTGAGAGAAAAATAATATATACTATCAAGGTTTGAGAATGATGCGCAACAGAGATTATCTTTAGTAAAGATTTATCTTTAAGAAAAGAATAAATTAAAATAAGTAAGAAGATAAGCCTCCAAAAATTCACCCTATTAATAAGGAAAAAACGGTTACTCTCAACGGCTAATATAAATATTGTTACTGACACAACGGTTGTTAAGTCTTTACCAGTAGCCGTTTGCTCTGGACTAGTTGATTCTTATGTGGATTAGACATGGTGAATCAAAAACCATTTGTTGTGTGTCTCAGTTACACACCATTTATGATTAACTCCCAGCAAAAATTTGGTTATTTACCTGCACATGTTAGTATAAAGCAAATAATATGAATAACCAAAATTTCTAACCAAAATTACTTTTTGACCAAGCCACTATCCATAAAAATATTTCCTTAAAGTCAACCCGATATAGTAAATAATATCCATATTTACTTCCCCAAAAAACCAAAACAGATAAGAGTTATTACTTCTCTTAATTGTACCTTGGGATTGACTTTGCCTATAAAAAGGGGTTCAAATCACCAATAGTCTTCACCAAAAATTTCTTTATCATCACAGAATCCTTAATCACCATGAGCAATTTCCCAAACATCATATACATCTATTCTGATTCATCCTCAGATGAGATAAGTTACATGTCTGACTCTTCAGCAGCATCAGGATGGGGTGATCACTTTCCACCATGTGCTTCAAGCTCAACAACAATGAAGCCAAACAAGAAGATTTCAACACCTGCTCCATCACTTGAGTTTTACTCCAGCTCTTCTGATGATGATAATGAGCCATACACCCTCTCCAAGGAGTTGCCAAAGGAACTAACACAAGCTCTAGGTTCTGCTCTAGCAAACATGAAGTGGCCTATTCCAGAGAAGCTTGCAAGACTCCCAAAGCCTCCAAAACAAGTTCTAGGTCTTGCTTGCCCAAGAAAGTGGTCAACCTTTGAGAAACAGAAGAAAAGTGCTCAAAAGGCCAAGCATAACTACAAGGGGAAGGGCAAGAAGCCAATGGAGTAGCTGGTGTAGGGTGTAGGTTGTTAGGATTTGTGTTCTGGTGTTTTGATGGTTTTACTCTCTGTGTTTGTAATGTAACTGATGAATGGTTGGAATTAATAAAGTTACATTGTTTTTCCTTTTTCCACTGTGAGAGCAAAATTTACCACTGTTTGATCTATATTTTCCACTGCTGTCTTTATCCGTTGCATAAAAGTTAGTAGACAAACATATACAAACATATATGACAATTTAAGTACCAAAAACCTCCCCTCAATACAAAAAATTATTAGACATCAAAATCTTATGGGTAAAGCATTCAAATACCTGTTACCAAGTATTGAAACCTTCCCACATCTAGTCCTTTTGCTAATAAATCAGCATAGTTGTCATCGGTATGAATTTTGACAACTTGAATAAGCTTTTTCTCATAACAATCTTTTATAAAGTGATGTCTAATTTCAATATGTTTAGTCTTAGTGTGTTGAACAGGATTTTTAATTATGCATATGGTATTGCTATTGTCAATAACGATAATGGTGTTCATGAAATTGTACCCATAGTCTAAAAGTTGGTTTTATAGCAATAAGACCTAAGCACAACAGCTTGCAGCAGCTACATACTCTGCTTCAGTTGTTGAGGTAGCCACCATTGTCTGTTTCTTGCACTGCCATGACACCAATCTACATCCAAGGAATTGACATCCTCCTGTGGTTGACCTTCTATCCAAACTTGCACCAGCATAGTCATTATCTGAGTAGGTGACTAATTCCATAGGTGATTCTCTTGGATACCACAATCCTAGATTAGGATATGTCTTCAAATATCTGAAAATCTTCTCCACTGCAGTCAAGTGTGATGTCTTTAGAGTGAATTGATACCTTGCAGAAGCACACACAGCAAACATAATGTCTGGTCTGGATGATGTAAGATACATCAAAGAGCCAATCATTGATCTATAAGTGTGAACATCCACTTCTTCTCCACCATCATCCTTCAAGAGTAAGTGTGTAGTCTTATCAGCAGGAGTGCTTGAAGGCTTTGCATCAGTAAAATGGAACTTTTTGATTATCTCAGTCACATATTTTTCTTGATTGATAAAGATTCCATCTTGTCTTTGTTGTACTTGAAGTCCCAAAAAGAAAGTAAGTTCTCCCATAGAACTCATTTAAAACTCATCCTTCATCAGCTTCTTAAATTCTTTGCACATCTCTGGCTTTGTGGATCCAAAAATGATATCATCAACATAAACTTGAACCAATAAGATATCAGCTTTGTCTTTCTTGATGAACAAAGTTTGATCAATTTTCCCTCTATGAAACCCATTATTCAATAGATAAGCAGCAAGGGTTTCATACCATTTTCTAGGAGCTTGATGTAAGCCATAAAGAGCCTTGACTACTTTATATACTTTATTAGGATGTTCAGGATCTTTAAAACCTGGAGGTTGTGAAACATAGACCTCATCATCAATCTTTCCATAGAGAAAAGCACTCTTGACATCCATTTTATATACAGTAAAACCCATAAAAGATGCATAGGCCAGACATAATCTAATAACCTCAAGCCTTGCAACAGGAGCAAAAACTTCTTCATAGTCAATACCTTCTTCCTGAGTGTATCCTTGAGTAACTAGCCTAGCTTTATTCCTGATAATTATGCCTCTTTCATCTTTCTTATTTCTGAAGACCCATTTTGTACCAATAACCTTCATCCCATCAGGCAAGTCACAAAGAACCCAAACCTTTTGAAGCTTGAATTGTAGCAATTCCTCTTGCATTGCTTCTACCCAACTTGATTCTTCTAGTGCTTTTTGCACATTTTTAGGTTCCAATTGTGATAGAAAACAGAAAAACAAGCACTCATTCTTGTTTGCATGCTTCTTGGACTCATAAACATTACTAATGAATCCATGATCATTGGTCATCTTTGTTTGTTTTCTTGTTTTCACTCCTGATTGTAGATCACCAATCACATTGTCAAGTGGATGCACTTTGTGAATTGAAGCTTGAGGAGTATGTGAAACATCATATGTAGAAGGCATATTTGTGATTTCCACATCATTGATGATAGTTTCCTGAGTAGCAGAGGTAGAATTTTCCACATTTAGTTCATCAGTGGAAACTTCTGGTATAGCAGTGTTCTGTTTCTTCTTTTAGCTACACCATTTTGCTAAGGGGTTCTTGCAACACTGAATTCTCTCTTAATACCCTTCTCTCTGCAGAAATCATCCATAACTCTGTTCTTGAACTCTGTCCCATTGTCACACCTGATAAACTTGATCTTCTTATCAACTTGGTTTTCAACTTCAGTAATAAAAGTTTTAAGGATGGCAGTTGTTTCATCCTTAGTTCTTAGAAAGAAAACCCATGTAAACCTGCTAAAGTCATCAGTTACAACAAGACAATACTTCTTCAAATTTATGCTGCTCACAGATGTAGGACCAAATAAGTCCATATGCAACAAATAGAGAGGATGAGCAATAGAGTTATAGGCCTTGTTCTTGCAAGATGCTCTATGTTGCTTGCCTTTAAGACAGGCAACACAGGTTTGATCATTCTGAAATCTCTTCTCTGGTAACCCTCTGACTAGGCCATCTTTTAAAATTTTGTTGATGGTCTTAAAGTTAACATGACCAAGTCTTCTGTGCCATATCATTGATTCATCCAAAGTGGCTTTTGGAATTAAGCAAGTATCATTTTCGTTAGCCACAATTTTCTTCATGTCAATGCTATAGAGATTGCCTTTTCTAGGGATTTTAAGTAACACCTCACTTTCATCAGGTAACTTATAATCCTTAGATAGGACATAACATTCATCTTCTGAGAAAAGAACTCTGTGCTTCTTTTCACACATCTGTGACACACTGAAAAGATTATATTTGAGTTCTTTCACGTAGTACACATTCTCAAAATCCAAGTTTCTAGCCTTGATTGTGCCTTTGCCAGAAACTTTGCCACCAATTCCTACTCCAAAGCTGACAAATTGTCCATCAAAAGGTTTGAAATCTGAGAGATAGGACTTGTTGCCAGTCATGTGCCTAGAACATCCACTATCTGAATATCCTTGATCTTCTTTAGTCTTTGTATGTCCCAGCACAAAAAATAAAGGAATTAGTTCCTTTTGGGGACCCAAGCCATAAATGACTTGGATCTGCCTTGTGTATCAATATAGTTATATCTATCAAAGGTCATTGATACACCATTGGGATTGACTGAGGTGTTAATTCCCTTAGGTTTCCATTCCCAACGTGCTGAGGCCTTCATAGCATTTCCCAATTTTACCCCATTTTTTTTACAGAACCACCTTTAGAAACTTTTGGTCTAGCAGTTGCAACTACTGGCTTTGAAATTTTAGTTTTTGGTGCCCACTTATGGTTGTAGGAAACCTTCTTTTCATAAAAGGTCTTATTGCCTATTTGTGCAGATTTAACAAAAGTTGTAATAGGTTTTGCACTTTTAACAGGTGGCTTTGGGTAAACACTGTTCACTTTTCTAGCAGTTGTAAGAGGTTTAATGCCAGATTTTAGTTGAACATCCCTGGGAATCATTTTACTTAGAGGATTTGGGTGAGTAATTTTCTAAACTTTGTTTTCATTCACCCTGGTATTCCTAAAAGCTTCCCTTCTTCTCTTGTGATAGTTACAGTAAGCATGAAGATGATCAAAACTACCATAGATGTGACATGCTTTGTTGTTAAACTCAAAATCACTACCAAATTGTTGAGATTTTACATGATTCCAACTCCTCCGATTGCCCCTAGGAGTTGATGACTTACTCCTATACATCTCAGCATATTTAGTTGTGGGCCTAGCATGATTAGCTTGTTTCATAGGATTTTCATTTTCAATCTCAACAACATCAGGAATACTTGTTTTAACTTCCACTTTAACTATTTTAGGAACACTTGTTTTAGATTCAGCTTTCACACATTCATCTTTAAGATATGAATCACTAGCACTTTCAAATGCATCAGCCTCAACCTTAACTTTTTCATTAGTAATTTCTTTCCCAAATTTAGGGCCATAAGTCCTAATTGGTTCCTGAAACTCTTCTAACCCTGTATGTGCTAAGTCAATACTAGGAGGTGATGGAACACCTCTTAGAGGTGGTGGAACAGTCTTGTATCCTACACCTGATTTGACTTTACTAACAACTCGTGCCTTTAAAATTTTGTCAATGCACTTAGACTGGTGAGCTAGTGTATTACAAGTTATTTGAATGTTTTCATTTGCCTTTTAAATCTTCTCTAATTCTTCTCAAAGATCCACATTCACAACTATCTTATAATCCGACTCTATTCTTAAAACAACAATATCATCACTAAACTTAGATTCATTAGCTCTAAAGTGTTCTATCCGTGCTTCTAAAATAGCAAGACCTCTCTGATGATTAGCTAGATTATAACTAGTTTGATTTAGCTCTAACCTCTGTTCATCATATTGCTCTTTTAGTTTTTCATATTCTTTTAAAGCTTTACAAGATTTAGAACAACCATTATTAGAATGTACCTCAGAATCAGAGAAAGCCATAAGAACGAGTTCAGTTGCTATCATTGCAGATTCCTGAGATGCTTCTTCTTCATCTGCCATGTAGCTCCAGTCATAGTTCACACTATCGATGGCCAACAACACCTTTGGTTCTTCAACTGTAGGCTCCTTCTTCTTATCCTGCTTATACCAAGTAGATATATTATCTGGCTTCTTTGGCTTCCTGCATTCCATGGCAAAGTGTCCCATCTTATGACAGTTGTAGCATTCCACCTTTTTTCTTGTCAAAGCTTGCAGTCTCATTACCATTAATAATGATCTTCCTCCTAGTCCTTTTCTAGAATTTATTTGCCTTCAAACTTAGCAATGCAACTTGCCACTTTATATCCATATCTTCCATGTCCTCTTCATCAAATTGATCCAAGTCTTCATGTGTCAAAATTAAACCATTGATTTGACTTGAGAGATAAGCATAAAAAGTAGAATCTCCAAGACCAGCAATCTGCTTTTTAGAACTAGCAGTGGAAACACTTGCACTGCCAGTGGAAACAATAATGTGAACAACATCCTCGTCATCATCACTTTCATCATCAGAACTATCAATCACAGATGATGAGATAAGAGCTAAGTTCCCCGAACTTGTACTTAACTTCCCAGCCTTCTTCAGTCTTTGTTCAATAACTTTAAAGTTATTGTAAAGATCATTGAGCTTCATATTTTCCAATTTAGGCTTGTCTTCCCAAACAGCAACATTTGTGTGAAACTCAGGAGATAGACTTCTTTAGAATTTTGAATTGAGGTCTTCCCTTTCTACCTCATTTCCAAACACAGTGAGTTGTGTTCCAATCTTCTGAAGTCTAGTGAAGATGCTGTCAATTGATTCATTACTTGTTGAAGAGAAATTTTCATAGGTTTGTTTCAACAAGGTCTTCTGTGTCTTCTTGGTAGAATCATTACCACCAAAAACAGAGCAGATCTCTTCAAATAAGGTCTTAGCAGTTTTGTACTTACTGAAAGCAAAGATCTGATCCCTAGGAAGGGCCATTAGCAATAAACTTCTAGTTTTTAGATCGTTCTTCTTCTGTAGTCATTCTTCAGTTGTAATTGGACCTGTATTCAACTTCTGCACTTCCTTGCCATCAATAGTTTCTTTGGAAGTGCCTAGCATGAAAGAATCACCATACATAATGATTTCCCAAAGTGCATAGTCTTGCACTGATGCGTGGGAATTGCACCAGGCTTTACCTCTCGAGGGATCTCGAGAAGCTTACAATCCCCACCAGGCAGTGTACCTGATCGTTGTAGTATAGTATAGTGACAAGTACCGGGGGATTGATCGTTCAGCTAGGAATAGTGTCGCTAGTATTAGAAACCTAAATACTAGTTCTAAAGGTGAGAGATGATTATTTTTGTACTTTTATATTTTTTAGAAAGCAAGTAAATATCTCAGGTTTGAAGGATTTGGGCGGAATTAGTTGCTAGTCAACTAACCCAATACTAAGATGCAATCAAAATAAAATACTAAAAATGAAAATAAGCGAAATTATACTAAGGTTGTGAGCAATAAGTGGAGAAAATGTGTTTACTTAGATTTCACTACTCCCTAGACATCTTTTACACGTTAATTACTTGTTATAGTTGCATGGATGACGGATTGTATTCCTTAATACCATTCATGGAGTATCGCACATAACTCCCCAATTCTATGAGCTCTTATCTCCTTCTACACCATGCCCAGCACAACTATAGGGATTGTAAACAGTGGCTCATGCATTAAATACAACCAATAAAGACCTTAGTGCAATAGGTTCATGTTTCCTAAGACGTTCAAGCATGTTACCATTTGGAGATCTGCCAGTTTTCTTAAGCCTAACATATAAATTCATTCATCCAAAACAAACTATAAACAAGTAATCAACATATAATCAACATCTAGGTTTCATTAGATCCAAGCAAACACAAGATAGATCTAGCCTAGCATGATGGAATTAACACAAGAACAAGATATAGACAACCAACACATAGACATATTGATTGAATTAAAAGAACACTTATCTTAATTACATATGAAAGGTATCAAGGGGTTGGAACCCTTGAAAAAGCTGTAAAATTCGCACCAAAATCGTACTAGGGTTTCTCCAAAACTTCTCTCTCCTAATGTGTAAAAATTAGAAAACTATATATAGGAAATAGGGTCTGACGGCGTCAAGAATAAACTTGTGACACCGTCACCTCGCCGCCAAAATAATTCTCGGACTGCCTTAATCTACTTCTGACGCCGTCATGTGTTATGCATTTCCAGGCCGTCATGCATTTTCCTCTTGACGCCCTTCCTTGTGACGCCGTCAAATCTGTACTGGGTCGTCATGGAATTTGCTCTTGACGCCGTCAGGATATTACTCTTGACGCCGTCACCTACTGTTCCCAGCAAGGAAAATTAAGACTTTGGCGTTTTCTTCACTTTTATGCTCCAAAAACGTCCGAATTGCTTCCTTTTCCAGATTTCTCTCCCAAAGTACCTAAAATCACAAAAGGAACGATTTAGGGCAATATTTGATCAAATAAATTCGAATTCCGGCTTAAATGACCCCCTAAAAGTGGTTCATTTTTCGCCTCATCATATACCCTTACACTTGAGATTTGCTTGTCCTCAAGCAAATGCGCTTTTATTCTAGTCAAAATACAAGTTAGGGGTCATTTAACACTAACATAAAAGTAATTACAACAAATAATCGTTCCACTAAAGACCAATAGACAAGCACGGAGGTCATATACTAGCACCTCACAAATAGTGTTTAGACACTCACATCTCTCGGGTGTAATAAAGTATAAATTACAATATGGAAACGGAAGATATCTTTCACTACCTGTCATAGCAAAATAGATTACCATAGGCTTGGGAAAGGATCAAACCTCCACCACATGACCTAAGCACCTAGGATAAACTATCAAAGAGGTCTTTTAAAGGGTTGTAACGTTAGGTGTAGGGATATGAAATACTCGGTTTTGTTGGATAAAGGAAGTTTTACTGGTGGCGAGTTAACAATCTTAGTCAATTACATGTACAATATGGCGTTGCTAAGCCAAGACTAGACTCGACTTAAGCTAATAAATGAAAAATAACAAAAACATAAAATAAATATAGAATAAAACGGGATGGTAGTCCGTATGTTTTTTTTCTCTTTTTTCCTTTTTCTATTTTTTTTCTTTTCTTTTTCTTGATTTTTTTTTTTTTTTTTTTTTTTTTTTTTTTTTTTTTTTTTTTTTTGCGTACACTCTTACCCTACCATCCAAAATAATACATCATAGGGAATGAACATTCCCCTTACACTTGAATCTTTACATACTTTACATTAAACTAATCTAATGACTCGAATTAAGAAAATCAAAACACTTGGAGCACTTTTAAGATTAACGTACATATGGGGGTAATATATGATGTTCTTCCCCATTACTCCATAAAATAAGTACTTACCCATGAGTCCCAATTGTCCCAAAACAATATGTACAAGGATATGACTCGACTTAGCAACCATGTAATCAATTAGATAGTTAACTTAAGGTTTAACAAATAACAATAATGCACTAAAAATGAGCGCATACACGGAAGGCTAAGGCGATTTGGTTGTACATTTAAATGGGGTGTAACAAATTCTTCCTTTAAGTAAAATGCTTAAAGTTAGAAACAAAAAGATAGGCTCGGAGGGGTGTACTAGGGGTTTCGTGTACTAAAAATGAGTACAACGCTAAAGGTGTGGGAAAAATTAGTTGACTTAACTAGCCAAGTAATATGACTTAAATGGTCAAGTAATTATGATACGGGTTTAACACAAGGGTGATCCTAATGCCTCTTATCATGTAGTAAATCCTACTACACGAATGTAGTCTCACTAGCGGTCTCGGGATGCATCACTAACGCAAGTTCTAGAATCTAAATGCTACCGGTACACTCATAAGCACTAATAGTAAATGCTTTTTCTATCAAATCTAAAGGCGAACCTCACATATTTGGGTGGAAAATTTTTCTGAATATACGGTTATGTGCTAGTCATACAATCTCCTATCCATGAGACGCTTGCTATGGCTAAAGTTTCACTCCTAAATGTTGTAAAAAATTTTAAATTTGGCGCTAAAATTGCACTAACAAGTATTTCTCATAGTTTTATTACACATCTACCATTAAACAAAACAAACTCAAGCGAAAGTGCATATGTAAGGTATCATCTTTTTACCCTCCCCTTACGCTTAAGATGAACATTGTCCCCAATGTTCAAGTAAAGAATGTAAACGTGAAATAAGTAAAAAGAATGAAATCAAATACTCCCCTGATTCGCTCGGTATGGATAATAAGGTGGCCAGGTTAAATCTTCCTCCAAGAAAATGAACAATCAAAGCTTCCCTTCCAGAATATAAATCATCTTCTTGTTATACATAACCTGTAAATCCTGATAAAATAGACAAAACAACCTCGCGTAAAATCGGCGGCATCCTATATAAGTTACTAAATCCTAGAAAACAAGATAAGATATAATGCTTGTGGAATGAAGTTTGCAGATTTCCTGGAGATTATAAAACTTAACAATTCACAAAAACCATAAGACTCCGTTTGAAAAACAAAACTGGTAAAATTTCCAGATTTTTACACTTGACGCCGTCAAGAGTAAACTCTTGACGCCGTCAGGATTGACCTGCAGAAATTCTTATGTTAAGTTTCCGGAAAATTTCTAGAAAAACTTGGTCCTACTTCCTGGAAAATACTGCAAAACTTCATTATGACTCAATACAAGCATTTGACTCTAACAAATACGAATATACATGTTCATTTAATATTGTGGAGAATCATGATCGGTTTGTTTCTTAAAAACACATTTGGGGTTTCCCCTTACACTTATCTTTTGCAAAAATACCTTTAGGTGGAGTTAAGACTAGGCCAAAACAACAAAGTAAAGTATTTCCACTATTTAGTTTAAAAACATGATCTACCAACAATAAAAATAAAGCATGCATACGGAAGCAAATAACAAACAAACAAAATAAAATCACACAAAGCATGGGTTGCCTCCCAAGAAGCGCTTTTCTTTATTTACGAGTCTTGTAGCTAGACTCAAGGTCATGGGTTAACGTGTATCGCTTATGCTCACATAACCAAGTGTGAGCCATCTAATAGTCGCCTCATCTTTCTTATAATCATCCCCTAATTCTAAGCACCCGCGATAGTATCTTTTATTCTTTTCATGAGTATACTTAAGTCCTTTTCTCTTATCATTTTCACTTAACATCTCTATAGGCAGATACCTACTACACTTTTCCATGGAGAAATCCTTGAACCTAGGGTGTGTGCGGGGCATTTGATAGACAAAATCTTCATCACCATCTGAGAATGTAATTAACCCTTCCATGAGTTTTTCATCAAGGTTGGTCAACCGTTTGAAAGGTCTTCCAAACACAACTTGGGTCAACTTATCATCAATAAACTCTCCTAGATTCTCCATAACCATGAACTCAACAAGATAAACCAAACTTCCTACAAACACGTGCACAGGTATTGCCCTAGCAATAATGTTTTCCTCTTTGTATTCTAACTCATCTACCATGATTTTATTATATTCATTACGCGAAATTATGTTCATTGGGAGAGATGAGTTAGGATAGGCGTTAAAGCTCTTAAATCCGATCTTACAAGGAAATTGCATGTTAAATGAACTATCACACTCAATCCTAGTCCTAGGGTCGACATACCTAAGAGGGTTTATTTCCTCTTCCATCCTATTCTCATTAATCACATCACCATCATCAAGATCCTCGTCGGAGTCTGAATAGTAAAAGGGACTAGCCCTTCGGTCATCATCATGATCAGACTCCTCTAACTCAGAATTATTATCAAAGTGGTGGTTGGGTGAGAGGTTAAGTGGGTTCTCATTTTCTGCTAAAGGAAGTGGGGCGGGCATTTGGAAGATCCTACGACGAAAAACACGAATAACAGGAATCAACCGATCAATGTTATTGTGATCCATCGAAATATTTTACGAACAAAGGCACAAAGAAATAAGATAGACTAAAGAGAACCTAAAAATAAAAATAAAATCTTACTAGAAGGGAATCTAGCAAGTAGACCTAATAAAAAGAAATTCTAACCTAGACAATAACTATTCCCCAGGCTGCGGCGCCAAAAACTTGATGCGTGGGAATTGCACCAGGCTTTACCTCTCGAGGGATCTCGAGAAGCTTACAACCCCCACCAGGCAGTGTACCTGATCGTTGTAGTATAGTATAGTGACAAGCACCGGGGGATTGATCGTTCAGCTAGGAATAGTGTCGCTAGGATTAGAAAACCTAAATACTAGTTCTAAAGGTGAGAGATGATTATTTTTGTATTTTTATATTTTTTAGAAAGCAAGTAAATATCTCGGGTTTGAAGGATTTGGGCGGAATTAGTTGCTAGTCAACTAACCCAATACTAAGATGCAATCAAAATAAAATACTAAAAATGAAAATAAGCAAAATTATACTAAGGTTGTGAGCAATAAGTAGAGAAAATGTGTTTACTTAGATTTCACTACTCCCTAGACATCTTTTACACGTTAATTACTTGTTATAGTTGCATGGATGACAGATTTTATTCCTTAATACCATTCATGGGGTATCGCACATAACTCCCCAATTCTATGAGCTCTTATCTCCTCCTACACCATGCCCAACACAACTATAGGGATTGTAAACAGTGGCTCATGCATTAAATACAACCAATAAAGACCTTAGTGCAATAGGTTCATGTTTCCTAAGACGTTCAAGCATGTTACCATTTGGAGATCTGCCAGTTTTCTTAAGCCTAACATATAAATTCATTCATCCAAAACAAACTATAAACAAGTAATCAACATATAATCAACATCTAGGTTTCATTAGATCCAAGCAAACATAAGATAGATCTAGCCTAGCATGATGGAATTAAGACAAGAACAAGATATAGACAATCAACACATAGACATATTGATTGAATTAAAAGAACACTTATCTTAATTACATATGAAAGGTATCAAGGGGTTGGAACCCTTGAAAAACCTGTAAAATTCGTACCAAAATCGTACTAGGGTTTCTCCAAAACTTCTCTCTCCTAATGTGTAAAAATTAGAAAACTATATATAGGAAATAGGGTCCGACGGCATTAAGAATAAACTTGTGACGCCGTCACCTCGCCGCCAAAATAATTCTCGGACCGCCTTGATCTACTTCTGACACCGTCATGTGTTATGCATTTCCAGGCCGTCATGCATTTTCCTCTTGACGCCCTTCCTTGTGACGCCGTCAAATCTGTACTGGGTCGTCATGGAATTTGCTCTTGACGCCGTCAGGATATTACTCTTGACGCCGTCACCTACTGTTCCTAGCAAGGAAAATTAAGACTTTGGCGTTTTCTTCACTTTTATGCTCCAAAAACGTCCGAATTGCTTCCTTTTCCAGATTTCTCTCCCAAAGTACCTAAAATCACAAAAGGAACGATTTAGGGCAATATTTGATCAAATAAATTCGAATTCCGGCTTAAATGACCCCCTAAAAGTGGTTCATTTTTCGCCTCATCATGCACCAAAAAGAACTGTTCAATCATTATTCTCCACATCTCATAGTCATTCAGTTTAAGCTTAGGAAGCTTAGCAGCAATGTTGGACTGACTGTTCTCCACCTCCATTGAATCTTGTGAGAATGAGTAAACTTCGGATCTTCTAACTCAAAGTATCAGAAACCTGTCTCTGATACCACTTGATGGATCTTAACACACGCCTTGTGTTATAGTAATACTTTGAGTAATACTAACAAGTATGCGGAATATACTTAGTAGTACTTAGAAGGTTTGTTTGTATGTTTGTTTATGAGTTTGTTTGTGAGTGAGAACAGTTGTATATGAACACAGAATATAAACCAAGCGTTAAGCTCCAATATTATTAAGAATAATAATACGAGTGATCTAGCTTATCACTAGGGTTACACCTTGAAGCTCTCTAATTGATACATGTATAAACCTAAACCTAGGACCTCCTTTGTTGGGAATTACATTAACAGTTACCACGGCTAGTATGAAGATTACAACTGCTCAAGAATGCACTAGTAGTGGAAACTCATTACCACTGCTAGTACATATTATTGACACTGCTGTTAGGATAACTGTTAGGAAACTTGTATAGATAAATATAGAATAGATTTGATGTATATCTTATTCTATTATCATTATACGTATCTTGTAGAAGAGGACTCCTTGTGCTATAAAAGGAGGTCCTAGGTTTAAGTTAGATATACGTTTTCTCAGAGCTTAAAGGTTGTAACCCTAGTGATACAAAGATCACTCGTATTATTATTCTTAATAATATTGGAGCTAACAGTTTGACTCATTCATTATTCTCATTCATATACAACTGTTTTCATTCACATACAAACTTCTAAGTATTACTAAGTAGATTCCGCATACTTAGTGGTATTATTCAAAGTATCATTCTAACACAGATCAAGGTATTTAGATCCATCAAGTGGTATCAGAGACAGGCTTTGATACTTTGATTTAGAAGACCCCAAGTACACTCAGAAGATTCAATAGAGACAGAGACCAGTCAGTCCAACGTTGCTGCTAAGCTTCCTAAGCTTAAGTTGAATGACTATGAGATGTGGAGGCTAATGATCGAATAATTCTTTATGGTGCAAGACTATTCACTTTGGGAGATAATTATGTTTGGAAATTCCTTTAAACCTGGTACTACCTCAGAAATTATTGATGGCAAGGTAGTACAAAAGATTAACACTGGACCAGTCACAAATGATGAAAGACTTCAGATGAAGAATGATCTGAAGGCCAGAGGCTTGCTGTTGATGACCCTTCCCAGAGATCAAATTCTAGCATTCAGCAAGTACAAGACTGCACAGACCTTATTTGAGGAGATCTGCAATGTTTTTGGTGGTAATGATTCCACCAAGAAGACTCAGAAGGCCTTGTTGAAACAGACTTATGAAAACTTTGGTTCAACATGTAATGAATCAATTGACAGCATCTTCACAAGGCTTCAAAAGATTGTTACTCAACCCACAGTGTTTGGAATTGAGGTGGAAAAGGAAGACCTCAATTTAAAGTTCTTAAGAAGTTTACCCTCTGAGTTTGGTAAAAATGCTGCTGTGTTGGAAGACAAGCCAGAACTGGAGAATATGAAGATTAATGATTTGTACAATAACTTTAAAGTTGTTGAACTGAGGTTGAAGAAGGCTGGCAAACTAAGTTCAGGATCAGGGAACTTAGCACTTATATCATCATCTGTTGATGATAGTTCAGATGAAGAGAGTGATAATGATGATGATGCTAACATTGTTGTTTCCACTGGCAGTGGAGGAGTTTCCACTACTAGTTCAAAAAGGCAGGTTGCTGGTCTTGGAGATTCTACTTTTTATGCCTTTCTTTCAAGTCAAATGAATGGTTCAATTCTGACACATGAAGACTTGGATCAAATTGATGAGGATGACATGGAAGAGATGGACATTAAATGGCAAGTTGCATCGCTAAGCTTAAAGGCAAAGAAGTTCTAGAAGAAGACTGGTAGGAAGATCATCATTAATGGCAATGAAACTGTAGGTTTTGATGAGAAGAAGGTGGAGTGCAACGACTGTCATAAGAAGGGGCACTTTGCCAGAGAATGCAGAAAACCAAAGAAGCCTGATAACAGGTCAACTTGGTATAAACAGGACAAGAAGAAAGAGCCTGCAACTGAAGAACCAAAGGTGCTTTTGGCCATTGATGGAGTGAGCTATAATTAGAGCTATATGGCTAATGATGAAGAAGAAGGTTCAGAGTCTGCAATGATTGCTACTGAGCTTGCACTTATGGCTTTTTCTGACTCTGAGGTACAAATTAATAATGCTTGTTCTAAAACCTGTAAGGCATTAAAAGATTATGAGAAACTTAAAGAACAATATGATGAACAATTGTTGGAGTTAAATCAAACTAATTATAACCTAGCAAATCATAGAAGAGGTCTTGCTGTTTTAGAAGCACAATTAGATCACTATAGAGCCAATGAATCTAAGTTCAATGATGATATTGCTGTTTTAAAAAGAGACTTAGATTATAAGATTGCTGTGAATGAGGCTCTTAGGGAAGAGTTAGAGAAGGTTAAAAAGGCAAATGAAAATATACAGATAACTTGTAATACACTAGATCATCAATCTAAGTGCATTGACAAAATTTGGGAGGCCCAAGTTGTAAACAAAGCCAAATCAGGAGTAGGATATAAATCAGTTCCACCACCCTTAAGAGGTGTTCCATCACCTCCTGGTATTGACTTAGCACACACAGTGTTAGAAGAGTTCCAGGAACCAACCATGACCTATGGCCCAAAATTTGTTAAAGAAGTTGCTATTGAAAGGGTTAAGGTTGAGGTTGACACATTTGATAGTGCTAGTGACTCATCTCTTAAAGATGAAAATATGAATGTTGAGTCTAAAACTAGTGTTCCTGAGTGTGTTCAAGTGGAAGTTAAAAAGAATATTCCTAAAGTTGTCAAACAGAAGCCTAAAACACAAGCTAATTATACTAGGCCCACTACTAGATATGCTGAGATGTACAGAAGCAGGTCATCAACTCCAAGGGGCAACAAAAGGAGTTGGAATCATGTTAAATCTAGACAATTTGGTAGTGACTTTGTGTTCAACAACAAACCTTGTTACATATGTGGTAGTTTTGATCATCTTCACTATAATTGTAACTATCACATGGGTAGAAGGGAAGTGTTTGGGAATACCAGGGTGAATGGAAATAATGCTAATAATTTTACTCACCTAAATCCACTAAGTAAGATGATTCCCAGGTCTGTTTTGTTAAATTCTGGCATCAAATCACTTTCCACTGCAAAACCAGCAGTTGCCACTGCCAGAAAAATAAACAGAGTTTACCCTAAGTCTCCTGTTAAAAGTGCAAATCCAATTACAACTTTGTTAAATCTGCACAAACAGGGAAAAAGACCTATTTTGAAAAGAATGTTTACAATAACCACAAGTGGACACCTAAAATTTCAAAACCAACAGTTACCACTGCTAAGCCAGCAGTTACCACTGCAAGGCCAAAAGTTTCCACTGGTGGTTCTGTGAACAACAAAAGGGTAAATGTGGGTCATGCTGTTAAGGCCTCAGCACGTTGCGAATGGAAACCAAAAAGAACTATCACCTCAAACAATCCCAATGGTGTATCAATGACCTTTGACAGATATAATTATATTGATACACGAGGCAGATCCAAGTCATTTGTGGCTTGGGTCCCCAAAAGGAACTAATTCCTTTATTTTATGTGCAGGGACATTCAAAGCCTAAAGAAAATCAAGGATATTCAGACAGTGGATGTTCCAGGCACATGACTGGCAATAAGTCCTATCTTTTAGATTTCAAACCATATGCCGGACAATTTGTCAGCTTTGGAGGTGGTATTGGTGGAAAGGTTTCTGGCAAAGGAACTATCAAGGCTGGAAACTTGGACTTTGAGAATGTGTATTATGTGAAAGAACTCAAGTATAATCTCTTCAGTGTGTCACAGATGTGTGACAAGAAACATAGAGTTCTATTCTCAGAAGATGAATGCTATATCTTGTCTAAGGATTATAAGCTACCTGATGAAAGTGAGGTTTTGCTTAAAATCCCTAAAAAAGGCAACCTGTATAGCATAGATATGAAGAACATAGTGGCTAAAGATGATGTTACTTGTTTGCTTGCAAAAGCCACTTTGGATGAATCCATGCATTGGCACAGAAGACTTGGTCATGTTAAATTCAAGACCATTAACAAGATTGTGAAAGATGGTCTAGTCAGAGGTCTATCAGAGAAGAGATGTGAGAATGACCAAACATGTGTTGCCTTTCTTAAGGGCAGGCAACATAGAGCTTCATGCAAGACAAAGGCATATAACTCTATTGATCATCCACTTTACATGCTGAATATGGACTTGTTTGGTCCTACATATGTGAGCAGCATAAATTTGAGGAAGTATTGTCCTGTTGTAACTGATGATTTCAGTAGATTTACATGAGTTTTCTTTTTAAGAACCAAGGATGAAACCACTGGCATCCTTAAGACTTTCATCACTGAAGTTGAAAACCAAGTTGATAAGAAGATCAAGATCATCAGGTGTGACAATGGGACAGAGTTCAAGAACAAAGTTATGGATGATTTCTGCAGAGACAAAGGTATTAAGAGAGAATTTAGTGTTGCAGGAACTCCTCAACAAAATGGAGTTGCTGAAAGAAGAAGCAGAACACTAATTGAGGCTGCTAGAACCATGTTAGCTCATTCCAAGGTACCAGTGACTTTTTGGGCTGAAGCAGTTAACACTGCTTGTTTTATTCAGAACAGGGTTTTAGTGGTGAAAACAAAGAACAAGACACCTTATGAGCTATTCAAAGGAAGACCCCCAATTTTGGATTTTATGAGGCCATTTGGATGTCATGTCACAATTTTTAATACCATTGATCATCTGGGAAAGTTTGAAGAAAAGTCAGATGAAGGCTTCTTTGTTGGATATTCTATATCTAGCAAGGCTTTTAGAGTCTATAACTTGAGAACAAAGAAGATTGAAGAAAATTTGCGCGTTTAGTTTCTTGAAAATAAAACTAACATAGCAGGTTCAGGACTAGAATGGTTATTTGATCTTGAAACTTAATAAATACAATGAATTATGTACCTATTACCTTAGGTACAGGAGACAATAACCTTGAAGAGTCAAAGGAATTCATTGATGAAGATGAATCTTGCAAAGATGATGAAGATGATAAAGATCAAATTGTTATGCCACTTTGGGACTTTGTTGACAACAATGAAGACTCACAACCTTCAAAGAATTCTGAAAAGGAAAGTGATGCAAATGTTGTGAATTTTGATGTTTTGAATAAAGAAATTCCTGCCAGCAGTGGTAATCCAATTCCCACTGCTCCAACAGAAGTTTCCACTGATGGTCCAAGAGTGGAAAGTTCAACTCAGGAATCACCCAGTGATGATGTTGAGATCATTAACATGCCTACAACATATGTGATGCATAGGGATTGCACCAGGCTTTACCTCTCGAGAAGCTTACAACCCCCACCAGGCAGTGTATCTGATCGTTGTAGTATAGTATAGTGACAAGTACCGGGGGATTGATCGTTCAGCTAGGAATAGTGTCGCTAGGATTAGAAAACCTAAAGACTAGGTCTAGAGATGAGGGATGATTCTTTTTGTATTTTTATATTTTTATAAAACCAAGTAAAAATCTCGGTTTTGAAGGAGTTGGGCGGAATTAGTTGCTAGTCAACTAACCCAATTACTAAGATGCAATCAAAATAAAATACTAAAAATGAAAATAAACTAAATTATACTAGTGGTGTGAGCAATATATGGGAGAATTGTGTTTACTTAGGTTTCACTACTCCCTAGATATCTTTTACAGGTTAATTACTTGTTACAGTTGCGTGGATGAAAGATTGTATTCCTTAATACCATTCATGGGGTGGCGTACTTACTTCCCCAATCCTATAAGCGCCTACTTCACTCCTATGTCGAGCCGGCTAAGAAGCTCCTAACATGGGATCACTAGAATTTGCTCATGCATTAAATACAATCAATAAAACCTAGTACACATTGGTTCATGTTTCTTAAGACGTTCAAGCAAGTTACACAATGGAGATCTGCCAGTTTTCTTAAGCCTAACATTGAAATCATTCATCCAATATAACTATAAAAAAGCAATCAACCTATAATCAACATCTAGGTTTCATTACATCTAAGCAAACACATGAATGATCTAGTCTAGCATGTTAAAATCAAGACAAGCATAAGATATATTCAAACAACACATAGACATATTGAATGAATTGAAAGAGGACTTATCTCAATTGAACATGAAAGGTTTCAAGGGGTAAAAACCCTTGAAAATACTGTTACAAACGACCTAGGATTTATTAGGTTCGACCCTAGTATTCTCCACACAAGTTCCTCTCTTAATGAATGAAAAATAGAAAAGTATATATAGATTTTGTGAGGTGACGGCGTCAAGAACAAATTTCTAACGCCGTCATCTCGTCGCCAAATAATTTCTCGGACTGCCTAGATCTGGGTTTGACGCCGTCACGTGTACTCCTTTTGCAGGCCGTCACGAAAATTACTCTTGACGCCCTTCTCTTGACGCCTTCAGGTTTTCTCTGGGTCGTCATGGATTTTACTCCTGATGCCGTCACAATTTTCCTCTTGACGCCGTCAGGTACTGTTCTAAGCATGGAAAATTAAGTCTTTGCCGTTTTCTTCACTTTTATGCTAAAAAAACGTCCAAAATGCTTCCTTTTCCAGAACTCACTCCCAAAGTACCTAAAATCACAAAAGGAACGATTTAGGGCAATATTTGATCAAATAAATTCAATTCCGGGCTTAAATGACCCCCTAAAAACGGTTCATTTTTCGCCTCATCATATATCCTTACACTTGAGATTTGCTTGTCCTCAAGCAAATGCGCTTTTATTCTAGTCAAAATACAAGTTAGGGGTCATTTAACACTAATATAAAAGTAATTACAACAATTAATCGTTCCACTAAAGACCAAAGACAAGCACATAGGTCATATACTAGCACCTCACAAATAGTGTTTAGATACTCACATCTCTCGGGTGTAATAAAGTAATATCACAATATGGAAATGGAAAACATCTCTCGCTACATGTCATAGCAAAATAGATTACCATAGGCTTGGGAAAGGATCAAACCTCCACCACATGGCATAAGCACCTAGGATAAACTATCAAAGAGGTCTTTTAAAGGGTTGTAATGTTAGGTGTAGGGATATGGAAAACACGGTTTTGTTGGATATAGGCAGTCTTTACTGGTGGCGAGTTAACAATCTTGGTTAATTACATGTACAGTATGGCGTTGCTAAGCCAAGACTAGACTCGACTTAAGCTAATAAATCAAAAATAACAAAAACATAAAATGAACATAGAATGAAAAGGGATGGTAGTCCGTATGTTTTTTTTTTCTTTTCTTTTTTTTATTATTATTTTTTTCTTTTTCTTGATTTTTTTGATTTTTTTCCCCCTACACTCTTACCCTTCCATCCAAAATAATACATCATAGGGAATGAAAATTTCCCTTACACTTGAATTTTTACATACTTTACAATAAACTAATCTAATGACTCAAATTAAGATAATCAAAATACTTGGAGTACTTTTAAGATTAACGCACATATGGGGGTAATAATATGATGTTCTTCCCCATTACTCCATAAAATAAGTACTTTACCCATGAGTCCCAATCGTCCCAAAACAATATGTACAAGGATATGACTCGACTTAGCAACCATGTAATCAATTAGATAATTAACTTAGGGTTTAACAAATAACAATAATGCACTAAAGATGAGTGCATACACGGAAGGCTAAGGCGATTTGGGTGTACATTTAAGTGGGGTGTAACAAATTCTTCCTTTAAGTAAAATGCTTAAAGTTAGAAACGAAAAGATAGGCTCGGAGGGGTGTACTAGGGGTTTCGTGTACTAAAAATGAGTACAACGCTAAGGTGTGGGAAAAATTAATTGACTTAACTAGCCAAGTAATATGACATAAATGGTCAAGTAATTATGATACGGGTTTAACACAAGGGTGATCCTAATGCCTCTTATCATGTAGTAAATCCTACTACACGAAAGTAGTCTCACTAGTGGTCTCGGGATGCATCACTAACGCAAGTTCTAGAATCTAAATGCTACCGGTACACTCATAAGCACTAATAGTAAATGCTTTTCCTATCAAATCTAAAGGCGAACCTCACATATTTTGGTGGAAAATTTTTCTGAATAGTACGGTTTTGTGCTAGTCATACAATCTCCTATCCATGAGACGCTTGCTATGGCTAAAGTTTCACTCCTAAATGTTGTAAAAAATTTTAAATTTGGCGCTCAAATTACACTAACAAATATTTCTCATAGTTTTATTACACATCTACTATCAAACAAACAAACTCAAGCGAAAGTGTATCTGTAAGGTATCATCATTTTACCCTCCCCTTACACTTAGGATGAACATTGTCCCCAATGTTCAAGTAAAGAATGTAAAAGTGAAATAAGTAAAACGAATGAAATCAAATACTCCCCTGATTCGCTCGGTATGGATAATAAGGTGGCCAGGTTATATCTTCCTCCAAAAAAATGAACAGTCAAAGCTTCCCTTCCAGAATATAAATCATCTTATTGTCATATATAACCTGTAAAACCTAAGAAAATAGACAAGACAACCGCGCATAAAATCGGCGGCAATCTATATATGATAACAAATCCTAGAAAACAAAATAAGATATAATGATTGTGGAATGATGTTTGTAGATCTCCTGGAGATTATAAAACTAATGATTCAACAAAAACTTTAAGACTCCGTTAGAGAAACAAAATTGGTAAAATTTCCATAATTTTACACGTGACGCCGTCAAGAGCAAACTCGTGACGCCGTCAGAAGTGATCTGCAGAAATTCTTATGTTAAGTTTTTGGAAAATTTCTAGAAAAACTTCGTCCTACTTCCTGGAAAATCCTGCAAAACATCATTATGACTCGATACAAGCATTTGACTGTAACAAATACGAATATACATGTTCACTTAATATTGCGGAGAATCATGATCGATTTTTGTTTCTTAAAATCATATTTGGGGTTTCCCCTTACACTTATCTTTTGCGAAATACCTTTGGATGAAGTTAAGACTAAGCCAAACAACAAAGTAAAGTATTTTCATCAGTTTAGTTTTGAAACATGATCTACCAACAATAAAAATAAAGCATGCATACGGAAGCAAATAACAAACAAAAAAAATAAAAATCACACAAAACATGGGTTGCCTCCCAAGAAGCGCTTTTCTTTATTTACGAGTCTTGTAGCTAGACTCAAGGTCATGGTTAACGTTTTCCTTTCCCACTTTTGTGCCGACTCAAAACATCTAACCCAATTCTCATCATGCTTGTATTCCGGGCCTAGATTCATACAATCCGAATAGTATGTTCGCCTCCTCTCATAATAGGCGTCATCATCAATTCCATCTTCCTTAACCTCATAGGGTCGAATCTCATCAATTTGTAGATTCTTGATGCCCTTTAATTCTTCCTTCATGTGAGACTTCATAAAAGTAATCTTCTCTATCCCATCAGTAAACTGAACTATCCCCTTCTCATGATCATAATACATCTTAGTCTTCTCAACAAAAGGTCATCCAAGAACCATCTCTCCTAGATGTGGATCTATAATGCCTCTAACATCTTCTAGGATTACAAAGTCGCATTGATAAGTAAAATTTCCTATAAAGATGTGTACCCCTTTAACTCTCCTGACAAAATTACATAGCCTATTAGAGTTGTAAGGGTCTTTTCTAGGGCTTAACCTTTCGTTCATTATCCAGTTGTAATAGAGCCTAGACATAATATTCACGGGAGCTTTTAAGTCAATGTATGTATGCTCTCTAGACATGTACCCAATCATGCAAGGAATTTGTATGTTCCTAAAGTTATGCCTCCTAATCCATGGTGTCTTTCTATATTTTGAGGGGCAGTGGTGTTGTAAAAGGAACCTATGGTAACTCAATTCATCCGGGGTTGGAGCGAAGTCTGTAAACTCAATTTTTATTTGGAGAGGCTTAATGAATTCCTTAAATGTGTTAACTTCTCTCTTTCTTCTTTTATGCGCTATAAGCCTCTTGCTAACTTCTAAACGGCGACTCTCTAAATCCATAAAGATCAAACTAGTACAAACAAAAACACGAAGAAATAAGATAGACTAAAGAGAACCTAAAAATAAAAATAAAATCTTACTAGAAAGGAATGTAGCAAGTAGACCTAATAAAAAGAAATCCTAACCTAGACAATAACTATTTCCCCGGGCTGTGGCGCCAAAAACTTGATGCGTAGGGATTGCACCAGGCTTTACCTCTCGAGGGATCTCGAGAAGCTTACAACCCCCACCAGGCAGTGTACCTGATCGTTGTAGTATAGTATAGTGACAAGTACCGGGGGATTGATCGTTCAGCTAGGAATAGTGTCGCTAGGATTAGAAAACCTAAAGACTAGGTCTAGAGATGAGGGATGATTCTTTTTGTATTTTTATATTTTTATAAAAGCAAGTAAAAATCTCAGTTTTGAAGGAGTTGGGCGGAATTAGTAGCTAGTCAACTAACCCAATTACTAAGATGCAATCAAAATAAAATACTAAAAATGAAAATAAACTAAGTTATACTAGTGGTGTGAGCAATATATGGGAGAATTATGTTTACTTAGGTTTCACTACTCCCTAGATATCTTTTACAGGTTAATTACTTGTTACAGTTGCGTGGATGACGGATTGTGTTCCTTAATACCATTCATGGGGTGGCGTACTTACTTCCCAAATCCTATAAGCGCCTACTTCACTCCTATGTCGAGCCGGCTAAGAAGCTCCTAACATGGGATCACTAGAATTTGCTCATGCATTAAATACAATCAATAAAATCTAGTACACATCGGTTCATGTTTCTTAAGACGTTCAAGCAAGTTACATAATGGAGATCTGCCAGTTTTCTTAAGCCTAACATTGAAATCATTCATCCAATACAACTATAAACAAGCAATCAACCAATAATCAACATCTAGGTTTCATTACATCTAAGCAAACACATGAAAGATCTAGCCTAGCATGTTAAAATCAATACAAGCATAAGATATATTCAAATAACACATAGACATATTGAATGAATTGAAAGAGGACTTATCTCAATTGAACACGAAAGGTTTCAAGGGGTAAAAACCCTTGAAAATACTGTTACAAACGACCTAGGATTTATTAGGTTCAACCCTAGTATTCTCCACACAAGTTCCTCTCTTAATGAATGAAAAGTAGAAAAGTATATATAGATTTTGTGAGGTGACGGCGTCAAGAACAAATTTCTGACGCCGTCGTCTCGCCGCCAAATAATTTCACGGACTGCCTAGATCTGGGTTTGACGCCGTCACGTGTACTCTTTTTGCAGGCCGTCACAAAAATTACTCTTGACGCCCTTCTCTTGATGCCTTCAGGTTTTCTCTGGGTCGTCATGGATTTTACTCCTGACACCGTCACAATTTTCCTCTTGACGCCGTCAGGTACTGTTCTCAGCATGGAAAATTAAGTCTTTGCCGTTTTCTTCACTTTTATGCTCCAAAAACGTCCAAAATGCTCCCTTTTCCAGAATTCACTCCTAAAGTACCTAAAATCACAAAAGGAACGATTTAGGGCAATATTTGATCAAATAAATTCAATTCCGGGCTTAAATGACCCCCTAAAAACGGTTCATTTTTCGCCTCATCTATATGATATTCCTAGCACATCACAGACTTCAATTCACAAAGTGCATCCACTTGAAAATGTAATTGGTAAGCTACAATCAGGTGTGAAGACAAGAAGACAGACAAAGAAGAATGATGTTCATGGGTTCATTAGTGAAGTTTATGAGTCAAAGAAGCATACAAACAAGAATGAATGTTTGTTTTTCTGTTTTCTATCACAAGTGGAGCCTAAAAATGTTTATAAGGCTTTAGAAGAATCAAGTTGGGTTGAAGCAATACAAGAAGAGTTGTTGCAATTCAAACATCAAAAGGTTTGGGTTCTTTGTGATTTGCCTGATAGAATGAAGGTGATTGGTACTAAGTGGGTTTTCAGAAATAAGAAAGATGAAAGAGGTATTGTTATCAGGAACAATGCTAGATTGGTTGCTCAAGGATACACTCAAGAGGATGGTATTGACTATGAAGAAGTTTTTGCTCCTGTTGCAAGGATTGAGGCTATTAGATTGTTTTTAGCCTATGCATCCTTTATGGGCTTTACTGTCTATCAAATGGATGTCAAGAGTGCCTTTCTGTATGGAAAGACTGATGAGGAGGTCTATGTCTCTCAACCCCTAGGCTTTGAAGATCCTCAACACCCTAATAAAGTGTATAAAGTGGTTAAGGCTCTTTATGGCTTACATCAAGCTCCAAGGAAGTGGTATGAAACCTTAGCTACTTATCTGTTGAATAATGGGTTTCATAGAGGAAAGATTGATCAAACTTTGTTCATCAAGAAAGACAAGGGTGATATTCTACTGGTTCAAGTGTATGTTGATGATATCATCTTTGGATCTACTAGACAAGAGATGTGCAAAGAGTTTGAAAAGTTGAATTCCAAAGGAGTTCTATGGGAGAACTTACTTTCTTTTTGCGACTGCAAGTACAACAAAGAAAAGATGGCATCTTTATCAGTCAAGACAAGTATGTGACTGAGATTATAAGGAAGTTTAACTTTACTGATGCAAAACCTTCAAATACCCCTGCTGATAAGACTACTCATCTATTGTTGAAGAATGCTAGTTGAGCAGATGTTGATGTGCATACTTATAGATCTATGATTGGTTCTTTGATGTATCTTACTTCATCAAGACCAGACATTATGTTTGCTGTATGTGCTTGTGCAAGATTTCAAGTTACTCCAAAGACATCACATATGACAGCAGTAGAAAAGATCTTTAGGTATTTGAAGACATATCCTAATCTAGGATAATGGTATCCAAGAGAATCCCCTATGGAGTTGATCACATACTCAGATAGTGATTATGCTGGTGCAAGTTTAGATAGAAGGTCAACTACCGGAGGATGCCAATTTCTTGGATGTATATTGGTGTCATGGCAATGCAAGAAACTAACAATGGTGACTACTTCAACAACTGAAGCAGAATATGTAGCTGCTGCTAGCTGTTGTGCTCAGATCTTATGGCTTCAGAATCAATTGTTGGATTATGGGTACAATTTCATGAACACCATTATATATATAGACAATAGTAGTACCATATGCATTATTAAAAATCCTGTGCAACATACTAAAACTAAACATATTGAGATTAGACATCATTTTATTAGAGATTGTTTTGAGAAAAAGCTTATTCAAGATGTCAAAATTCATACTGATGACAATTATGCTGCTTTGTTAACAAAAGGGCTTGATGTGGGTAGGTTTCAGTACTTGGTAACAGGTATTGGAATGTTAAACCCATAAATCTTTGATGTCTAATAATTTTCAGTGTTGCAGGATAGTTTTTAGGTACTAATATTGTTTGTATATGTTTGTATGGTTTTCTACTAACTTGTATGCAAAGGAATTAAAGCACAGTGGAAACCATGGTACATACAGTGGAAAGATTTGTTCTCTCAGTGGTAAAAGAAAAAGATTAAAGTACTTTCATTCATAAATCCAAAAGAGACAGAGTACAATCATTCAAAGAGACAAACACAAACACCATATCACAAAACACAAAGCTTCACAACCTAACACCTAAACCTTCAGACAAGCTACTCCATGGGCTTCTTTCCTTTACCCTCATAGTCATGCTTTCCCTTAGAATCTTTCTTTCTCTTGTCATCAAAAGAAAGTTGCTTTCTTGGACAAGCAAGGCCCAATACTTGCTTGGGTGGCTTTGGAAGTCTTGAAGGCTTTTCAAGTGCAGGCCACTTCATGTTGACTATGGCTGACTCCAGAGCTGTAGTGAGGGCTTTTAGAAGCTCCTTGGACAGGGTGTAGGTAGGATCATCATCATCTGAAGAAGAGCTTGAGTAAAATTCCAGAGATGGAGCAGGAGCAACTGAAATCTTCTTGTTATGCTTCATGTTGGATGATGTAGCTGTTGCAGCACTTAGAGGAAAATATCCACTCCATCCAAATGATAGTTCTTCTAAATCAAAACAATAGCTGATTTCCTCATCAGATGTGTCATCGGATGAGATGTAGATCAATGGAAACCAACTCATGATGATGTTTAGGGTTTGTGATATTGAAGATTCATTTTGATAAAGTCTTATGTGTTTTGAGTCCCCTTTTATAAACAAAGTCAAGGCCAAGGGTTAATTAATGAAGGTTATTTACTCTTATCTGTTTTGGTAGGTTGGAGGAGTAAATTTGGATATTATCGGGTTGACTTTGGAGAGATATTTTTGTGAATAGTAACTTGGTCACAAAGTTACTTTGGGTTAAATTATATTGGTTAAGTTTGGTGTTTTCTACTTAAGCAGAGTACATACCAATATTTTCTGGATGATTGGAGTTATAAGGTGTGTATCTAAGACACACAACAAATGGTTATTGATTCACCATGTTTAATAAACATAAGAATCAACTAGTCCAGAGCGAATGACTACTGGTAAAGACTTATCAAATCCGTTTATGGTTGATAGTTTTCCAAAAACTATATGGTCAGCAACTCACCATATTTCAAGTGATGAAGAGTTGGCTAGTCCATAACAAACGGCTCATGGTAAAGACATATCAAATCTGTTGATAGCTGATAGTTTGCTAAAAACTATGCTTAGAGCAGCTGAATTTTACTTGCTTTACTTACCACTACTCTTTGAAAATTTTGTAAAAATTTACCACTGCTAGTTCACAATTACCACTGCAAGAATAATTTTTACCACTGGTGAACTAGCCGTTACAACTGTTGTGTCAGTAATCTAATTTTTTTTAACTAGCCATTGTAAATAACCGTGTTTCCTTATTAATAGGGTAAATTTTTGTGAATTATCCACTTACCTATTTTAATTTATTCTTTTCCCAAAGATAAATTCATTCTAATTTACATTACACATACTCCTCAAAACCCTATTAGTATATATTTATCCTCATACGGCTTGATCATTATTCACGATTAGTAACACTTATAAGTTTTTGTCACAAAATTATGGCGATTCTTGAATTTGCAGATGAGCACAACCAAGTGGCCTATTTACAAAAGTCAAACGAAAAGAGTGGCCCTGTTTTTCATCAGATTGTGGATTTTCTCAATACTACCCGTATAAGGTATGCTTTAACTGTCAATCCCACAATCTATGTTTCTCATATCAAACAATTCTGGAACACTGTGGTGTCCATAACTATTGAACAAGGAGACACACAAGAATTTGTGGAAGCTCTTAGAGCCATAGTGGATGGGGTAACTATTGATTTTACTGAGTCATCCTTGAGGAGAATTCTCCAATTGGATGATCTCAATGGTATCATCACATTACCTAATTCAGACATTTTCAAATATATTGCTACCATGGGGTATGATACATCTGATCAAAAAGTTACTTTCAGAAAAGGATGTTTTTGTCCCCATTGGAGATTTTTCATACATACTCTTTTACATTGTCTAAGTCCTAAGAAAACTTCTTATTAGCAATTTGCATCAACTATGGCTTACCCTTTGGTTTGCTTGGCAACTGATAGGACTTTCAATTTTTCAAAGTTTATTTTCAATAATATGAAGGGCAATGTAAAGAGTTCATATAAATTTTTGATGTATCCAAGGTTTGTGCAAGCAGTGCTAAATGAATTTCCTCTGCAAACACACAAAAGAGTTTATAAAACCCCCTGTCTTAAGCCAAAAGTTTTTCAAAATATGTGTAAGGTTTCAGAACTTTGGAATGGGGAGGTTAAACCACTTTTTCCTGAAATGCTTTCAAAGATTTCACAGGTACAGGGTGAAGATGCAACCATCCCAGTTGTATCCCATCACACACCCTCTATTGTTGTTCCACCTATTCAACACACCCCTGCTGTTACTCACACCTATGAGAGGAGGCACAAACAGCCACCTCCTCCCATTACAACATTGCCTGTTTCTGAGCCTTTTGGTTTAGGAACAAGCAGTGGTGGTTCAAGGCTTCATTTTAGTCCAACTAGAGAAGAGCCTGAATCAATGCCTTATGATTTACCTCTCCAAACAGGTAGCACAGTTGGAAGTGTTGAGGGCAGTGTGCAACTAAATGATTTGATGGGACTTTGTACCAATTTAGTCAAGCAGGTTAAAGCTCTGGAGAAAGAACTGGCAAAGACTAAGCAACAACATGCTACAGAGCTTACCCAAATGAAAGCAGAGATCAAGAGTTTACAGGAAGAAGTTGAGAGTCTAAAGAAGCACAGATCTGCCAAAATTGTGTTTTCATCTTCATCTTCACCTTAAGAAAATTCATTAGCAGGCTTTAGTGATGCTTTGGGAGATTCTTCCAAACAGGGAGGAAAACAGATGCTGAGACTAAAGGGAGGAAGATAGATTTTGGAGATGATTATGGTTTGGATGCTGATTTTGATGATACAGTTGGAATTACTCAACCAATTTCCACTGCTGAGTTTCACATTCCCACTGCTAGTCAAGATGTTACCACTGCAGAAGAAGAAGCTACTAGAATTGGAACATAAAAGGGTAAAGCAGTTATGACTAGTTCAGAACAAGTGCAGCCAAGAAAAGTTTCTAGAAGGGAACAAGCTCAGATTAGTTATGATGCAGAGTTGGCAAAGAAATTAGTGGAAGATGAAACTGCAATGCTAAAGAAAAGATAAGAGGAGGAAGAGATTGCAAGTTTTATGGAGGCTAAGAGGTTGGATAAATTGGAAACAGTGCTTGAAGAACCCATCTCAACTGTTCCACTAATAGTGCTGAAAGAGAAACCTCCAATGTTCACTTATGTGCCAACTGAAGAAGAGATAGAGTATATGATTAACAATGATCCAATAGTCAAGAAGAAGGCAATTAAGCTTGTTGCTAACAAGACTTTGACAGAAGAACAGAGAACAGCTCAATTAGCTGACTTTATTCAAATGAAGAATCAACAAGCACTTGATGAGGTAATTGGTAAAGTAAGAAAAAGTCAAAAGAAGTAGAGACAACCAACCAAGGCACAAATTATTGCTGAGATGAAGACATACTGTTGCAATGTTGGAAATTGGAAGATGACTGATTTCAGAGGCATGTCTCATGATAGGATTGAAGGAATCTATTACAGGCTTAAAAGACAAGACAATGATTTCATTCCTATTGACATTGAAGAAGTTGAAAGAAGTAAAAGGAAAGCTACAACAACCGAAGAGAATGTCACTAAAAAAGCAAGGTTTACTCAAGAGAAAGAATCTCAATCTGAGAAACTTTCAGGAGATCAGCTAAGTGGTATAATTGTTATTGAAAAAGAAAATTTCTACCCAGATCCTATACAAACAAGGCATCCAATTATTGATTGGGAAGTATACACAGCAAAGAATTTTGCTCCAACATGGAAAATTACAAGATTGGGAGGAGAAACTTCATCATTCATTCAATTTGAAGATCTCATTAAAGCTTGTGACAGAGATGATCTTGATACACTTTGGAAGTTAGTTGATGAAAGATTCAAGGCTGATACTCTCAAGGATATGAAAGAAATGCAGCTATGGGTTGACTTGAAAAGACTGTATGAACCAGATCTTAATGATAGCTATTGGAAGTTTGAAGCTTCAGATTTAAATACTACATGGACATACTATGATTCATGTGAGGCTCATCATGTTTCTACAACAGCTGGAGTGGATGTATTTATGTTTGCTGAGAAGGAATATCCACTTAGAGCTGTAACTCTTACAGCAATGTTGACATCAAGGTTGCGAGTTTATGAAGATAATGAAAAGGTTAGAGCTTTGATTCAGAAGATACAAGATCAGTGTTCAAGAGCTATGCAAGAGTTGAGAAAAAGAAGATAAGTGTTTGGAAGAATTCCCATATCCTTATATATGCTGACAACTTGAAGAAACTTATTGATTTACATAGTAATCATAAGTTTAGGGGAGGATTGTTGGGAATTACATTAACAGTTACCACGGCTAGTATGAAGATTACAACTGCTGAAGAATGCACTAGCAGTGGAAACTCATTACCACTGCTAGTACATATTATTACCACTGCTGTTAGGATAACTGTTAGGAAACTTGTATAGATAAATATAGAATAGATTTGATGTATATCTTATTCTATTATCATTATACGTATCTTGTAGAAGAGGACTCCTTGTGCTATAAAAGGAGGTCCTAGGTTTAAGTTAGATATACGTTTTCTTAGAGCTTAAAGGTTGTAACCCTAGTGATACAAAGATCACCCGTATTATTATTCTTAATAATATTGGAGCTAACAGTTCGACTCATTCATTATTCTCATTCATATACAACTGTTTTCATTCACATACAAACTTCTAAGTATTACTAAGTAGATTCCGCATACTTAGTGATATTATTCAAAGTATCATTCTAACACAGATCAAGGTTTAGATCCATCATCCTTTTATAGGATACAAGAAGTCCTTTACAAGATAAGTATTAACTGAGAATAATAGAATATACACAAGATCTTTTCTATAGTTATCTAAATACACGTTTCCTAACAATTATCTTGCAGTAGTGGTAATATTACGTACTAGCAGTGGTAATGAGTTTCCACTGCTAGTGCATTCTTCAGCAGTGTCTTCTTCCATGCTTAACAGTGGTAACTGTTAGTATAATTCCCTACTTGATGGAAGTAGGAGCATCATTAGAAGTTCGGATGGAATCACTCTAATCACCAATAAGCTCAAAAATTTAAGGCATGACATGAAAAGGCTAAAGGAAAATTTGCACACCATTCAATCTGAGTATGATATTGGAAGAAAGACTAAGGTGGTAAAGGAAGTAGTTAAGGGAATCAATGAAACCTAGCTAGGTGAAACTAGTAGACATATCAAGGGCCGGGAAATGGAGCAAGGTACCAAGTGGGACATCAAGGATACTACACTCGAATCGATAAGCCCTTATATGAACAATGGAAGCCTAGTCTTGATGAGATGGTCAACAAGCATATTAAGGAGCCCTCGTATAGGAATGAGAAATTCCAACAATGGATGAACAAAATGAAAGAAGACAGCGAAAGGAACTTGAGAAATCAAAATGCTGCTATAAAAAACCTTGAAACACAAGTTGGGCAATTGGACAAAGATGTCAAAACAAGGAGACCCAAAGCAGTTTTAGTAGAATACAAGGTGTGTAACAATTCACATTTTCAGGATAATTACTATTCCCGGAAAATTTCACTATTCACTTTTACTATTCATTTTCCCGAAAATTTTCCCGAAATTTGATTTTTATTTCTTGGGCTCAAGTGATAAATCATTTCCATGGCAAATTAAAAGTATGACATTCATAAGCTCATTTTCGTGAAAGTTATTAAGGAATTACACGGAATTACACGTTTTAGGGTAAAACGTCAATCAGAAATTCTACGCACAACGAAATTCAACCCCGTCAGGTGACCCCACATCAGAAAAATGTTTGACACACTCATGATTTATTTGAGAATTAATCGTGACTGAGAAAAACATGACCAAAGACTTCCCGGCAGGTCACCCAAGCCTGTACTACTCTCGCATGAGCACGCTTAACCGTATGGCCGATTAACCGTTCCACCACAAAACGTGTTTATAAAAAGAATTGAGTTTTCAACTTATTAGAAAAAAAGTCAACATATTTTTCCCTCCTCCATTGACCAAAAATCATCCCTTGATGTTATAAGTCATTCCTTGATTTTTAGGCTTACGGTTTGATGTCTAAAAGACATTTAATACCAACCGACACTAGACTGAGCCCAGTCTAGACATTATAAGTCATTTTAAATCATTTTTATCACATTAGAAAAGTAACTTTTACTTCTCTCAATTTTACGCAATATTCGTACGTTTTACGTATTACGCGTTTTAGACCCGTGTTTCCAGTTTTTAGCAGGGTTTTACCACCCAAATGGAACCTACCACTCATTTTATATTTTATTATGGGACATATGGACATGTCTAACAATACTTTAAAGTTCCATAATTTTACGACACCCGGTTTTACGTTTTGAGGCCTAATCATTTACGGTTGTCATTTCCCGGAGTCAAAACTCTTCCTAATACTTAGGATAATACCAAGCAAAGTCCACACCTTGTCCCCCAAGCTTAGGAACTGACCTAGGGGGGGGGGGATTCAGCCTTGTGTGTCTTGATCTCAAGCTTGATGGTCTTAGATCCTTACATGTGTTCAACTTGGTGAGCAAGTGTTGACTAGTCAAGGTTCTAACCTCCTCAAGACCTTATTTAAGCCCTCTCCTTCCCCTCCTTGGCCATTCCAACGACCCACATACATAAAAAAACACTATCATCTCATCCTTAGCTCATTTACTTCAAGTTCCATCCAAGAAATCAAGTGCTATATCCATACATAAACCCTAGTTTAGTTTTGATTCATCAAAACTACTTCAAATCCTTAGAAACTTTGGTGATTTCTCTTGAGTTTGAATCCACTCAAGTCACCTCAATTTTCATCATCTCTCTTTCAAGATTACAAGAGTAGAAAGATTGCATGAAGTGAAGTGGGTTGAAGCAAGTCTATCAAAGTCCTATCCTTACATGTTAACTTTCCTTTCTTTGTTGAAAGCCAAAAGTTGTAAGCCAAACCCTAACATGATTCTTGTTAAATAATCATATTCATGTTATTTACATATTATTTGTGCTATATTATGTCTTGTATTCATGTCCATGATGTATAAAAGTGAGTAAAACAAGTTATTGTACATGATTGATAAGACAAGTTACTATAACAAGCAAATTAGTGACTTTCTTGGAAAACCACGACCAAAATGGTAAAATTATGATATTGGATCCTTACATATTACAGTAGAGGACTTAACAAGGAAACCATAGCAATTTGAACCACCTAAAACGAGTATACGAGTCAAAAGTTACGCCCATTTGAAGTTACCAAAACTTTTCGGCAAACTGCCAAATACCATTCTGATCAAATTTGGGTTTTGAAAGTCCCACTTCTGGTCCGATTCATCAAAAAGTTAAAACACGAAAGTTGTCCGGAACGACGTTTTCGTTCAGGAATAAAGAAGCTCGAGCCCTGAAAATGCTTTCCGAGTGATAAATTTCTTCAAATTCTAAACAGCCCATTTTTAGACAAAGTCATTACATATAGGTTATGGTTTATGAAGACCAAAGGGGTCTTATGACCTATAATCAAGACCACCACCATGGCTAGAGCCAAGGTTGTGTCTCATGACCTTGGAACAAGGACCAAAGGTCATGGCTAGGCCATGACGAAATGACCATACCAACTTACATAGGCGTAAACATGAAACAAAGAGTTGACGAGAACTTGAACAAGCAATTTGAATCTACTTCACTTAAAAAGGAACCATGAGATATTACAAAGAGAAAATGGTCATACAAGACTTATGAAACTACCCCTAATAACAATCTTCATGTACAAATAAACTTTCCTAAGTTTATTCAAGTATCGGACATGTAACTTTTCGGATCAAAACTTATATCTATATATTTCATCAACTACTACAATAGTAGGGAGCCTCATGTGAGGAGTTCATTATGTAAGCCGTCGAGTTGAGTTGTGGATTTACGAGTTAAAGTGTCCTGGCTCCTCGAACGCTTACTAACATGACTTCTGAATTATGTCGGCCCGAACGGTAGTGAACGATATACAAAACATACATGTTTCATGAATCTTTCTTTCAAAGACTTACAAATATACATCATACCACATCATGGACTAAATGCAAGATATATATATATAGGCACTACTTCATATTCTTTACTCCAATCCTAAGTCGCGACATTCTATTATAGGTTGCTCATAGAACCTTCACGATTCAACCGTTACATTCATTACTTGCTATCTTACTTAAGGTGAGTTCATAGCCCCACTTTACATTACTTCAATGTTTTACAAACCCTTGGGGGGAATACATGCTATTATTTTTCTACTCGAACACAATGCTTTCTACTGTATGCTATTTGACCATGTTTTATTATCACTAAGTAACATCCTTGCCAAACCAAGATCCCTTATTATGAACCATTTAATCACTTGCGAGGGTTACTTGCAAGTGAGCGCGAATATTGTGAATAGGCCTATTGGGATTGACGAATCCCATTTGTTTTGACTAAGTTCAAACAAATGCATTAATATTTGAGACATTAGGTATGATGGCAAAGTACCTACCGGGATAAATCTGCCGATCGATATTGGTACACGTTAACGTTTTGGTGTCATAAGCTTAGTGAATTAATAACCTTTCCGGGCATATAACAACGTAGCCTACATGTTTTGTTTTCCAAACTATGAGTGTGAGTCTATAGTCACACTACGATTATTGTGTTCAAACGATTTAACTACAAACACTACGATTATTGTGTTCAACGATTTACTACCAACACATTGTGTTCAAACATTAAACAAACTCTATGAATATCACTCAACCTTTGTGTTGACCTCTCAAGCATGTATTTCAGGTTCATGACGATCAAGGATGGCACGGAAGGGCACGGATACTCAAGAGGGCTATAAATTTTATTATCATTCGAAAACTCACTTAATGTGATTTGTAAACATGGAACCAATTAGGACCTCATTTTGTAATCTCTGATATTTATACAATTTGAATGATAAATCTTTTAAAACGACTCAATTGGAGTTCGTTTTCTATTATTGTGACTATTGTGCCGTCGAGTAACACCCAGTTTGAATTCCGCTGCATCCATGAATTGGGGGTGTTACAGATTGGTACCAGAGCCATGGTTATAGAGAAATGGGTCTAATTGAGACCTAAACTATAACTACACTCACAAACAAAAGCATTATAGCCTTCTGCTCTCCGTGTCTTCCATCCTCCAGACGATTATGGACTTAGTAAGCATGTTATGCTACACAAACATATTAGTATATTCATATATATATACCCCTTTTGAGCATTTCCCCGTAGATATTTTATGCTACACAAACATAATTGCATATTAATATATGTACCCTAAACATAATTGAGCATTTCCCTGTAGGCATTTTATGCTACATGAACACATATAAGTATATTGATATATACACACTAAGCATTTTGTGCTACATGAACACATATAAGTATATTGATATATACACACTAGGCATTTTATGCTACATGAACACATATACGTATATTGATATATACACACTAGGCATTTTATGCTACATGAACACATATAAGTATATTGATATATACACACTAGGCATTTTATGCTACATGAACATATTAGTATATTGATATATAAACTCGGTTTATTTTCAATCATTTATCTAAACAATGGACTAAACATATCTGTGTATGCCTATTCTAGGGCATTTCGGCACAGCCACACTCTCCCAATCATGTTCCTACTCCAACATTATATGTCCAAGACATTGTGAGATACAATGGTCTCATTCACTTTTCAAGACATTGTGAGATACAATGGTCTCATTCATTTTCCAAGACATTGTGAGATACAATGGTCTCATTCATTTTTCAAGACATTGTGAGATACAATGGTCTCATTCATTTTTCAAGACATTGTGAGATACAATGGTCTCATTCATTTTTCAAGACATTGTGAGATACAATGGTCTCATTCATTTTCCAAGACATTGTGAGATACAATGGTCTCATTCATTTTTCAAGACATTGTGAGATACAATGGCCTCATTCATTTTCCAAGACATTGTGAGATACAATGGTCTCATTCATTTTCCAAGACACTGTATGATACAATGGTCTTAATCATTTCTCAAATGTTTTGAGTCACACAATGACCTAACCTACTTCCCAGACATTGTGAATTGCACAATGGTCTAACCTACTTCCGAGACATTGTGTTTTGTGCAAATGGTCTCTAGAATTATTCCATCACATCATTAATATCATTTCTTATGATATCAAAAACCCGTCACAATCTATCGATTTCAAAACAATAAATATGAGATTTCTAAAGGACAAACTAATCCATCATCGACAAAAGCTGAACTTTCTCTACATTCATCAAAGTTTTCTTATGAAACCTTCATTATTAAAAGTTCGTGATCCTGGCCAAGTATGTTCTATTTTAGAACTACTTAAAAACTTCCTTTCCATACGTATCTACCCTTACTACCTTCTATGCAATGGAATATGAAAACATACGTTACAAGTCTTGTATGGGCGGGACTTGCAACTTAAGGGTTTGACATCGCCTTTGTTTAGTGGACAGTTTCCCGAAAGCAACGGACATATCAAAAGTATACCTAGTTTAGGTATTTGAAAATTTTATCGAACCTTGGCTAAATATAGACTAGTCACCTATATTTAACCTAGGGACAGTGGAATATAGTCTGACTAACTATATTCGACTTAGAATTTTCAAATACTGAGAATAGTTGTACTAGGGTTATGTTTAGATTGATTTCCTACATGAACATGATAAACCACCAGAATACATTAAAACAATCTAGAGACACGATAGTGCCTTACCACTTAGCGAAATCTTAACACCTTATTTGTGTTACCTAATTTCATTCTTGAAAATTTTCATTTATGAGATAATCCGAACTACTATCTTGGGATAGTTATCAATTATTCTCTTCATCCTGTAGAAGTACTATCCTGTTTAGGTCCTAAGGATACCATTCCATCATAAACTTTTAAAATCTCTTAAGATTTTTAAAGCAAACTCAACATCTATACCTAAGAGTATTAATGTTAAGCATACACTACACACTTTTGTTCATCAACATATCATAACATTATCTTCACAACCGTTGGAACCAAAAGCTCATTAACAGATCTTGATGCACTTTTAAAGCTCAAATCATCCTTAGTTACACCACAAGTACCCTCATCAGCTTTACAAGTTTGAATATTCATCTTGTACTTTTGGAACACCAGTATCATCTCGTAATACATTACCTTGTAACTCACCGGCTAAGTATGAATGTTGTGTCGGGAATTCTTGAGTAGGATGATTTATAATGTCCTTATTTGAATGGATTGGGATGCCTTTTCATTTAAATAAAGAAATTATAAATCATCCAACCATACGTCTATATTCCTTTAGTTACATTGTTTGGGATGCCTCTCTATGTAAATAAAGAATTATAAACAAGTGGGCTTATTTATATCCGAAATAACATAAGTATGAAGTCAATAAACACTAGATACAACAACAAATTACCTACTAGGCTATGATGGCAACGACTATCCCAATTTCCATTAGTACGAGGTTTACATTTTGGTTTTCATAATGATAGTGCAATAACAAACAAACTCATTGCGAGGCCATGTAACCGTATGCATGGGCAGTCATACCGAACTCATTGTGAAGCCATGTAGCCATATGCATGGGCAGTCGTACAATTCAAACAGGACTTGGTCCAACCACATGTTCAACGCTTATTCCATGATTCGATTCTTATATCAATTGCTATTGATACTTGACAACTATATCAAGTTCTATTTTGATATTCAACTACTATATCAATTCCTATTAATATTCGACTGCTATATCAATTTCCTTTGATATTCGACTATTACCATACCTTTCCTACATAAAAGTAAGCCTCATCCTACACCATACACTGAAATGACAAATCAAACTACATCACCGGTAATCCCAGACTTCAGTCCTCATAAGTAACCACATCTCTTCATCGACACCACTCCAACATATGACACACATAGAACTTCGGGACGAAGTTCCCCGTAAGGGGTAGAGACTGTAACAATTCACATTTTCAGGATAATTACTATTCCCGGAAAATTTCACTAGTCACTTTTACTATTCATTTTCCCGAAAATTTTCTCGAAATTTGATTTTTATTTCTTGGGCTCAAGTGATAAATCATTTCCATGGCAAATTAAAAGTTTGACATTCATAAGCTCATTTTCGTGAAAGTTATTAAGGAATTACACGGAATTACACGTTTTAGGGTAAAACGTCAATCAGAAATTCTACGCCCAACGAAATTCAACCCCGTCAGGTGACCCCACATCAGAAAAATGTTTGACACACTCATGATTTATTTGAGAATTAATCGTGACTGAGAAAAACATGACCAAAGACTTCCCGGCAGGTCACCCAAGCCTGTACTACTCTCGCATGAGCACGCTTAACCGTATGGCCGATTAACCGTTCCACCACAAAACGTGTTTATAAAAAGAATTGAGTTTTCAACTTATTAGAAAAAAAGTCAACATATTTTTCCCTCCTCCATTGACCAAAAATCATCCCTTGATGTTATAAGTCATTCCTTGATTTTTAGGCTTACGGTTTGATGTCTAAAAGACATTTAATACCAACCGACACTAGACTGAGCCCAGTCTAGACATTATAAGTCATTTTAAATCATTTTTATCACATTAGAAAAGTAACTTTTACTTCTCTCAATTTTACGCAATATTCGTACGTTTTACGTATTACGCGTTTTAGACCCGTGTTTCCAGTTTTTAGCAGGGTTTTACCACCCAAATGGAACCTACCACTCATTTTATATTTTATTATGGGACATATGGACATGTCTAACAATACTTTAAAGTTCCATAATTTTACGACACCCGGTTTTACGTTTTGAGGCCTAATCATTTACGGTTGTCATTTCCCGGAGTCAAAACTCTTCCTAATACTTAGGATAATACCAAGCAAAGTCCACACCTTGTCCCCCAAGCTTAGGAACTGACCTAGGGGGGGGGGATTCAGCCTTGTGTGTCTTGATCTCAAGCTTGATGGTCTTAGATCCTTACATGTGTTCAACTTGGTGAGCAAGTGTTGACTAGTCAAGGTTCTAACCTCCTCAAGACCTTATTTAAGCCCTCTCCTTCCCCTCCTTGGCCATTCCAACGACCCACATACATAAAAAAACACTATCATCTCATCCTTAGCTCATTTACTTCAAGTTCCATCCAAGAAATCAAGTGCTATATCCATACATAAACCCTAGTTTAGTTTTGATTCATCAAAACTACTTCAAATCCTTAGAAACTTTGGTGATTTCTCTTGAGTTTGAATCCACTCAAGTCACCTCAATTTTCATCATCTCTCTTTCAAGATTACAAGAGTAGAAAGATTGCATGAAGTGAAGTGGGTTGAAGCAAGTCTATCAAAGTCCTATCCTTACATGTTAACTTTCCTTTCTTTGTTGAAAGCCAAAAGTTGTAAGCCAAACCCTAACATGATTCTTGTTAAATAATCATATTCATGTTATTTACATATTATTTGTGCTATATTATGTCTTGTATTCATGTCCATGATGTATAAAAGTGAGTAAAACAAGTTATTGTACATGATTGATAAGACAAGTTACTATAACAAGCAAATTAGTGACTTTCTTGGAAAACCACGACCAAAATGGTAAAATTATGATATTGGATCCTTACATATTACAGTAGAGGACTTAACAAGGAAACCATAGCAATTTGAACCACCTAAAACGAGTATACGAGTCAAAAGTTACGCCCATTTGAAGTTACCAAAACTTTTCGGCAAACTGCCAAATACCATTCTGATCAAATTTGGGTTTTGAAAGTCCCACTTCTGGTCCGATTCATCAAAAAGTTAAAACACGAAAGTTGTCCGGAACGACGTTTTCGTTCAGATGTAAAGAAGCTTGAGCCCTGAAAACGCTTTCCGAGTGATAAATTTCTTCAAATTCTAAACAGCCCATTTTTAGACAAAGTTATTACATATAGGTTATGGTTTATGAAGACCAAAGGGGTCTTATGACCTATAATCAAGACCACCACCATGGCTAGAGCCAAGGTTGTGTCTCATGACCTTGGAACAAGGACCAAAGGTCATGGCTAGGCCATGACGAAATGACCATACCAACTTACATAGGCGTAAACATGAAACAAAGAGTTGACGAGAACTTGAACAAGCAATTTGAATCTACTTCACTTAAAAAGGAACCATGAGATATTACAAAGAGAAAATGGTCATACAAGACTTATGAAACTACCCCTAATAACAATCTTCATGTACAAATAAACTTTCCTAAGTTTATTCAAGTATCGGACATGTAACTTTTTGGATCAAAACTTATATCTATATATTTCATCAACTACTACAATAGTAGGGAGCCTCATGTGAGGAGTTCATTATGTAAGCCGTCGAGTTGAGTTGTGGATTTACGAGTTAAAGTGTCCTGGCTCCTCGAACGCTTACTAACATGACTTCTGAATTATGTCGGCCCGAACGGTAGTGAACGATATACAAAACATACATGTTTCATGAATCTTTCTTTCAAAGACTTACAAATATACATCATACCACATCATGGACTAAATGCAAGATATATATATAGGCACTACTTCATATTCTTTACTCCAATCCTAAGTCACGACATTCTATTATAGGTTGCTCATAGAACCTTCACGATTTAACCGTTACATTCATTACTTGCTATCTTACTTAAGGTGAGTTCATAGCCCCACTTTACATTACTTCAATGTTTTACAAACCCTTGGGGGGAATACATGCTATTATTTTTCTACTCGAACACAATGCTTTCTACTGTATGCTATTCGACCATGTTTTATTATCACTAAATAACATCCTTGCCAAACCAAGATCCCTTATTATGAACCATTTAATCACTTGCGAGGGTTACTTGCAAGTGAGCGCGAATATTGTGAATAGGCCTATTGGGATTGACGAATCCCATTTGTTTTGACTAAGTTCAAACAAATGCATTAATATTTGAGACATTAGGTATGACGGCAAAGTACCTACCGGGATAAATCTGCCGATTGATATTGGTACACGTTAACGTTTTGGTGTCATAAGCTTAGTGAATTAATAACCTTTCCGGGCATATAACAACGTAGCCTACATGTTTTGTTTTCCAAACTATGAGTGTGAGTCTATAGCTCACACTACGATTATTGTGTTCAAACGATTTAACTACAAACACTACTATTATTGTGTTCAACGATTTACTACCAACACATTGTGTTCAAACATTAAACAAACTCTATGAATATCACTCAACCTTTGTGTTGACCTCTCAAGCATGTATTTCAGGTTCATGACGATCAAGGATGGCACGGAAGGGCACGGATACTCAAGAGGGCTATAAATTTTATTATCATTCGAAAACTCACTTAATGTGATTTGTAAACATGGAACCAATTGGGACCTCATTTTGTAATCTCTGATATTTATACAATTTGAATGATAAATCTTTTAAAACGACTCAATTGGAGTTCGTTTTCTATTATTGTGACTATTGTGCCGTCGAGTAACACCCAGTTTGAATTCCGCTGCATCCATGAATTGGGGGTGTTACAAGGTGCTTTCTACTCAAGAGGATAGGGACGAAACCAGCTCCAACAAATTTTGTGGAATCAGCTATTTACCGGAGAATGATGGAAGTAGGATATTTGAATTTATACCTTGCCAACTACCGGAATAAGAACCAAACCCAGGGAAGTTTCTACTCCCATGAACTATTGGTACTCTTAATATGTTTTCTTTAGCTGATTTAGGGGCTAGTGTTAATATGAGGTCGTTTTCATTACTTAAAAAATTGAATCTTATTAACCTTAAGAAAACAACTTCTGTGATCGAAATGGTAGACATGTCTAGATCAACGCCTAAGGGAATAGTTGATAATGTTTTATTGAGAATTAATAACTTTATATTTCCAGGTGACTTTTTAATCATAGACATGATGGATGAGTGAAATAACAACCTAATTCTAGGAAGATAGGTTTTGGCAACTTCACATGCTAATATTAAGGTTTTTGAGAAAGAAATAACTCTAGAGAATGGTAAAGATAGAATTACATTTAATCATAATGGGTCCTTAAAATCCATTAGTACATCTCTAGAGGAAGTCTGCATGACTAATGAAGCTAATAATGTGTGTTCACCTAATAATTTAGATATTCACATTGACCCCGTTTTATGTGATTCGGAATCCGGTGAAGTCTATAACTTTAACCCTTAAAAAAATGAGTATTGAGCAGAAACAGGAAAGACATGATCGAACAATAAGCAGAGTCATGGATGAAAGAAACCCCATCTTAAAGAACCATTATTGCAATCCAACAATAATGGTTAGTGAAGGATCAGAACAAGCTTGGCCATCCTGCAATCCTTTCTGCTGCAAATGTGATGGGGTAGACAATGGGAACTGAATGAAGACGAACGAGTCCATTTGGAATGGACTTGATTTCATGGGATTGAACGATGCGACATTGAATTCCGAAATTTGTCATTTCAAGATTGGTACAAGGTCCGGTTTGGAAATACCATGATTAATGAGAATATATTAAAAGGATTCTAACATGATTAAGACTATTATCGCTTGAGCTTTTCATCCGAAGAATGCCAAAGCAATCTATCCGATGAGGGTCTTAATGAAAAGGTGTTCTTAACAGAGACAGGGGAATGCTCTAAAAATCTTTCTCCGGAAGGAGGCGATCGAAAGTTCAAAATAAATTGTAGTAATTCGAAAATGGGACCTAAAGGACATGATTATTCATTTGATGAATGGATTACTAGAAGGTTTGGTACCACAAATATTGTCAAATAAAAAATAAATAAATAAATAAAAAAAATAACAAACAAACAAACAAACTCAAGGTATTTGTGGAATGGATGATTGATAGCTATTCGGAAGAGTCCGATGCACTAGAGGAGTATGACGAACCTTATGAAAGAAGTTTTGAGAAGTGTAAGTTAGAATTCGAAAGAGAAGTATTTCAACTTCTAGATGGATATGGACTCAAGATTGGAGTAAAAGGGTACATGCTCTAGGATATCTGGGAGAAATGTGAAAAAATCTTCAAAAAAGGGAGAAAGTTTTGGCATGAAGTAGAATTGGAGGCTATGGAAGTACGGAAGTACACAACTGTCACTTGGAAGGAAATAGATATGATCCACTGGAAATAAAGGTTGAAACTTTTAAAGTTCATAAATACAAGATGGATGGAATAGGAAGTTTCATAATCATCGATAAGAAAATCGATAAACAATTACCGGTTGGACGAATGAATGGCAAAAAATTCAAAAATTTGATAAGGGAAGAAATGCACACCCAACTTGGTGTGCGACCTGCTGACAAGTCAAGGCAGTGAGTCTAACTTAAAGACTCGATAATAAACAAAAGTGCTCTTCCGGGAGACAACCCGAATTATCCACCATTTTTTATTTTATTAGTATAGTTTGGTTTTGCATGTTTTGTTCTAATGATTTTTGCAGGTAAAAGAGAAGGGGGATGATGAATTGAGCCAACAATGGAGTTTCTACTCCAGAAAATTCCCCCAGGAAAAGTCTACGGCGTAGCCCACTGGGTAGCTACGCCATAGCTCCCTCCAAATGTCATACTGTAAGAATTTTCCAACTACGGCGTACCCATAATTGCTACTACGCCGTAGTTTTCTCCTGTACCATCTAATTTCAAAAGATTTTTAGTACAAAACATTCATAAACCTTGTATTAGTTTTTGAATGAACTTTGTATGTGTGTTCACTGTAAACCCTCACGAGACTTCATTCGTCCACTTGGGACACCAAGTGGTTTAAAAGGCTTGTTGCATATGCTAAATGCAACTGTGATTACTATGAAAGTGAGTTACGATTTCTATTTTCTTTTTGTTTTTCTTTTTAGGTTTTATGCTTGTGGTTGTTTCGTGATTTCCAGGATACGAAGATTGCTCTTTATACGAAGCAAAGGCATAATTTCTCAAACATGATCCTTCTACTGTTTTCAAGAGCAACTTTCAGGGAAGTTCTAGTTCCTATTCTACTTATTTCCTATATTCTCATTATTTGCGTACAAAAGGGACTTTGTACATTTCAAGTGGGGGGACGGGAGTAGAATGTAACTTGAACTATTATTTTCCCCTTTTTTCTAGTTTATTTTAAAAAATCATGCCATTCTTAAAAATTTTGACATGTTTTTTTGAACCTACCTAGAATAGACCATAACCGAGCACATTAACCTTTATTCCCATGGTGAGGTTTAACCTTTTTAGTTTCCTATGATTTACCCAAATTCACCAGCATATGAGTGTGCCGATAGTTTGTAGACTTTAGAACTTGGCCTTTACATCATTTTGAGACCACAGACGAGTAGTGTATTGAGTTTTCTCAGTACATTTGGAAGAAACTTTTTGAGAAGGCAATGTTTTAGGATTATCACCCAAAAAGCCTGTATGTGTGTGTTTATCGATTAGTCACATTGACTTTTCGACCCCCGTGTTAAACCCTTTTGTTGCACTCATCTTTAGTGCAAGATACCCCTAGTTACACCCTTTTGAGCCTATCCTTTTGTTTCTCACCCATATTATAAATTGTTTCGATACACCTATTCACCTTAGCCTATTGTAACACCCCCAATTCATGATGCAGCGGAATTCGAACTGGGTGTTACTTGACGGCACAATAGTCACAATAATAGAAAACGAACTCCAATTGAGTCGTTTTAAAAGATGTATCATTCAAAATTATATAAATATCAGAGGTTACAAAATGAGGTCCCAATTGGTTCCATGTTTACAATGTATAATAAATGTGTTTTTGAATGATAAGTAAATTTATAGCCCTCTTGAGTATCCGTGTCCTTCCGTGCCATCCTTGATCGTCATGAACCTGAAATACATGCTTGAGAGGTCAACACAAAGGTTGAGTGATATTCATAGAGTTTGTTAAATCGTTTGAACACAATGTGTTGGTAGTTAAATCGTTTGAACACCATAATCGTAGTGTTTGTAGGTAAATCGTTTGAACACCATAATCGTAGTGTTTGTAGGTAAATCGTTTGAACACAATAATCGTAGTGTGAGCTGTAGACTCACACCAATGTTTGGAAAACAAAACAGGTAGGCTACGTTATTATACGCCCATAAAATGTATTATACACTAAGCTTATGAAACCAAAACGTTAACGTGTACCAATATCGATTGGCAGATTTATCCCGGTAGGTACTTTGCCGTCATACCTAATGTCTCAAATATTAATGCATTTGTTTGAACTAATCAAAACAAATGGGATTCGTCAATCCCAATAGGCCTATTCACAATATTCGCGCTCACTTGCAAGTAACCCTCGCAAGTGATTAAATGGTTCATACTAAGGGATCTTGGTTTGGCAAGGATGTTACTTAGTGATAATAAAACATAGTCGAATAACATACAGTAGAAAGTATTGTTTTCGAGTAGAAAAATAATAGCATGTATTCCCCCCAAGGGTTTGTAAAACATTGAAGTAATGTAAAGTGGGGCTATGAACTCACCTTAAGTTAAGATAGCAAGTAATGAATGTAACGGTTGAATCGTGTAGGTTTATACGAGCAACCTATAATAGAATGTCGCGACTTAGGATCGGAGTAAAGAACATGAAGTAGTGCCTATATATATATCTTGCATTATAGTCCATGATGTGGTATGATGTATATTGTAAGTCTTTGAAAGAAAAGATTCATGAAACATGTATGTTTTGTATATCGTTTACTACCGTTCGGGCCGACATAATTCAGAAGTCATGTTAGTAAGCGTTCGAGGAGCCAGGACACTTTAACTCGTAAATCCACAACTCAACTCGACGGCTTACATAATGAACTCCTCACATGAGGCTCCCTACTATTGTAGTAGTTGATGAAATATATAGATATAAGTTTTGATCCGAAAGGTTACATGTCCGATATTTGAATAAACTTATGAAAGTTTATTTATACATGAAGATTGTTATTAGGGGTAGTTTCATAAGTCTTAAATGACCATGTTCTCTTGGTAAAATCTCATGGTTTCCTTTTAAGTGAAGTAGATCCAAATTGCTTGTTCAAGTTATCGCCTAACTCATTGTTTCATGTTTACGCCTATGTGAGTTGTTATGGTCATTTCGTCATGGCCTAGCCATGACCTTTGGTCCTTGTTCCAAGGTCATGAGACTCAACCTTGGTTCTAGTCATGTTTGTGGTCTTGATTATAGGTCATAAGACCTCTTGTTCCTTTCAAAGTATAACCATAATCGTAGTGACTTTCGCCTAAAAATGGGCTGTTTAGAATTTGAAGAATTTTATCTCTCGGAAAGTGTTTTTAGGTCTCGAGCTTCTTTGTCCCTGAACGAAAACGGCGTTCCGGACAACTTTCGTGTTTTAACTTTTTGATGAATCGGACCAGAAGTGGGACTTTCAAAAAGTCAGAATGCGATTCAGGAGGTTTAGGCAGTTTTGCCGGAAATCTTTGGTAACTTCAAATGGGCGTAACTTTTGACTCGTATACTCGTTTTAGGTGGTTCAAATTGCTATGGTTTCCTTGTTAAGTCCTCTACTGTAATATGTAATGATCTAACATCATATTTTTACCATTTTGATCAGGTCTTACCAAGAAAGTCACTAGTTTACTTGTTTTAGTAACTTGTTGTAACAATCAATAACAATAACTTGTTTTGGTCATTTTTATACATCATGGACATGATAACAAGACAATATATAGCACAAATAATATGTAAATAACATGAACATGATTATTTAACAAGAATCAAGTTAGGGTTTGGCTCACAACTTTTGGCTTTCAAAGATGAAAGGAAGTTAACATGTAAGGATAGGACATTGATAGACTTGCTTCAACCCTTTTTCACTTCATGCAATCTTTCTACCCTTGGTATTCTTGAAAGATGGATGATGAAGGTTTAGGTGAATTGAGTGGATTTAAACTCAAGATAAATCACCAAGTATATGAGGTTATGGAAGTGTTTGATGAATGATAACCTATCTAGGGTTTCCACCTTGAAGAATCACTTGAATCTTGCATGAAACTTGGAAGGAAAAGAGCAAAGATGAGAGTGTTTGTGTGTGTGGAAGTGCACGGCAAAAGGAGGGAGGGGAGGGTATTTATATGAGTTTAAGGAGGTTACATATGTTGACTTGTCAACCCTTGGAGGCCAAGGTTAACACATGTTCTCATCCAAGAGTTCTAAGCATAAGATCATGACACCTAGTGTGAATCCCCCCTCCTAGTGGCGGTTCATCACCTTGGGGAACAAGGTGTGTAGTTTTGATGATATTATCCAAGATACTTGGTTAGTTTTGACTCCGGGAAATGCCAATCGTAAATGATTAAGCCTCAAAACGTAAAACCGGGTGTCGTAAAATTATGGAATTTGAAAGTTTTGATAAACATGTCCATATGTTCCATAATAAAATATAAAATGAGTGGTAGGTTCCATTTGAGTGTAAAACCCTGCTAAAAACTGGAAACACGGGTCTAAAACGCGTAATTCGCGTAAAACGCTGAATATTGCGTAAAATTGAGAAAAGTAAAATGTTACTTTTCTAATGTTATAAAAATGATTTAAAATGACTTATAATGTCTAGACTGGGCTCAGTCTAGTGTTGGTTGGTATTAAATGTCTTTTAGACATCAAACCGTAAGCCTAAAAATCACGAAATGACTTATAACATCAAGGGATGATTTTTGGTCAATGGAGGAGGGAAAGAATATGTTGACTTTTTCTAATAAGTTGAAAACTCAAATCTTCTTAGAAACGCGTTTTGTGGTCTCACGGTTAATCGCCCAAATGGTTAAGCATGCTCATGCGAGAGTAGTATAGGCATGGGTGACCTGCTGGGAAGTTTTTGGTCATGTTTTTCTCAGTCACGATTAATTCTCAAATAAATCATGAGTGTGTCAAACATTTTTCCGATGTGGGGTCACCTGACGGGGTTGAATTTCGTTGTGCGTAGAATTTCTGATTGACATTTTACCCTAAAACGTGTAATTCCTTAATAACTTTCACGAAAATGATCTGACGAATGTCAAACATTTAATTTGCCATGGAAATGATTTATCACTCGAGAATATCAAATAAAAATCAACTTTCGGGAAAGTTTCGGGAAAAATGAATAGTAAAAGTGAATAGTGAAATTTTCCGGGAAAAATTAATTAACCTGAAATTGCGAATTGTTACAGTCTCTACCCCTTACGGGGAACTTCGTCCCGAAGTTCTATGTGTGTCATATGTTGGAGTGGTATCGATAAAGATGTGTGGTTACTTATGAGGACCAAAGTCTGGGATTTCCGGTAATGTAATTTGATCAGTGTATGGTGTAGGATGAGGCTTCCTTTTATGTAGGAAAGGTATGGTAATAGTCGAATATCAAAGGAAATTGATATAGCAGTCGAATATTAATAGGAATCGATATAGTAGTTGAATATCCAAAAGAACTTGATATAGTTAAATATCAAAATGGAAATTGATATAGTTGTCAAGTATCAATAGCAATTGATATAACAGTTGAACAACAATAGCAATTTACATAGGAATCCAATAAATGGAAATTGATATAAGAATCGAATCATGGAATAAGCGTTGAACATGTGGTTGGACCAAGTCCTGTTTGAATTGTACGGCTGCCCATGCATATGGCTACATGGCCCCGTAATGAGTTTGGTACGACTGCACATGCATATAGGTACATGGCCTCGTAATGAGTTTGTTTGTTATTGCACTATCATTATGAAAACCAAAATGTAAACCTCGTACTTATGGAAATTGGGATAGTTGTTGCAATCATAGCCTAGTAGGTAATCGGTTGTTGTACCTAGTGTTTATGTCATGGTTTGAAGCGATGTTGGTGAAAAGATAGGATTTCTTGTGGCGAATATAATGTAGGTATCATGCCATACCCGAGCAATGTAATGTAGGTATCATGCCATACCCTAGCAATGTAATGTAGGTATCATGCCATACCCGAGCAATGTAATGTAGGTATCAAGCCATACCCGAGCAATGTAATGTAGGTTGACTTCATACTTATGTTATTTCGGATACAAATAAGCCCACTTGTTTATAATTCTTTATTTACATAGAGAGGCATCCCAAACAATGTAACTAAAGGAATATAAACGTATGGTTCGATGATTTATAATTTCTTTATTTAAATGAAAAGGCATCCCAATCCATTCAAATAAGGACATTATAAATCATCCTACTCAAGAATTCCCGACACAACATTCATACTTAGCCGGTGAGTTACAAGGTAGTGTATTACGAGATGATACTGGTGTTCCAAAAGTACAAGATGAATATTCAAACTTGTAAAGCTGATGAGGGTGCTTGTGGTGTAACTAAGGATGATTTGAGCTTTAAAAGTGCATCAAGATCTGTTAATGAGCTTGTGGTTCCAACGGTTGTGAAGATAATGTTATGATATGTTGATGAACAAAAGTGTGTAGTGTATGCTTAACATTAATACTCTTAGGTATAGATGTTGAGTTTGTTTTGAAAATCTTAAGAGATTTTAAAAGTTTATGATGGAATGGTATCCTAAACAGGATGGTACTTCTACAGGATGAAGAGAATAATTGATAACTATCCCAAGATAGTAGTTCGGATTATCTCATAAATGAAAAATTTCAAGAATGAAATTAGGTAGTACAAATAAAGTGTTAAGATCTTGTTGAGTGGTAAGACACTATCGTGTCTCTAGATCGTTTTAATGTATTCTGGTGGTTTATCATGTTCATGTAGGAAATTAACCTAAACATAACCCTAGTACAACTACTCTCAGTATTTGAAAATTCTAAGTCGAATATAGTTAGTCAGACTATATTCCACTGTCCCTAGGTTAAATATAGGTGACTAGTCTATATTTAGCCAAGGTTCGATAAAATTTTCAAATACCTAAACTAGGTATACTTTTGATATGTCTGTTGCTTTCGGGAAACTGTCCACTAAACAAAGGCGATGTCAAACCCTTAAGTTGCAAGTCCCGTCCATACAAGACTTGTAACGTATGTTTTCATATTCCATTGCATAGAAGGTAGTAAGGGTAGATACGTATGGAAAGGAAGTTTTAAGTAGTTCTAAAATAGAACATACTTGGCCAGGATCACGAACTTTTAATAATGAAGGTTTCATCAGAAAACCTTAATGAATGTAGAGAAAGTTCAGCTTTTGTCGACGATGGATTAGTTTGTCCTTTAGAAATCTCATATTTCTTGTTTGGAAATCGTTAGATTGTGATGGATTTTTGATATCATAAGAAATGATATTGATGAGGTCGTGAAATAATTCCAGAGACCATTGCACAAATCACAATGTCTCGGAAGTAGGTTAGACCATTGTGCAATTCACAATGTCTGGGAAGTAGGTTAGGCCATTGTGTGACTCAAAACATTTGAGAAATGATTAAGACCATTGTATCATACAATGTCTTGGAAAATGAATGAGACCATTGTATCTCACAATGTCTTGAACATATAATGTTGGAGTAGGAACATGATTGAGAGAATGTGATTGTGTCGAAATGCCCTAGAATAGGCATACACAGATATGTTTAGTTCATTGTTTAGATAAATGATTGAAAATAAACCGAGTTTATATATCAATATACTAATATGTGTTCATGTAGCATAAAATGCTTAGTGTGTATATATCAATATACTAATATGTTTGTGAAGCATAACATGCTTACTAAGTCCATAATCGTCTGGAGGATGGAAAACACGGAGAGCGGAAGGCTATAAAATGTTTTTGTTTGTGATTGTAGTTATAGTTTAGGTCTCACTTAGACCCGTTTCTCTATAACCATGGCTCTGGTACCAATCTGTAACACCCCCAATTCATGATGCAGCGGAATTCGAACTGGGTGTTACTTGACGGCACAATAGTCACAATAATAGAAAACGAACTCCAATTGAGTCGTTTTAAAAGATGTATCATTCAAAATTATATAAATATCAGAGGTTACAAAATGAGGTCCCAATTGGTTCCATGTTTACAATGTATAATAAATGTGTTTTTGAATGATAAGTAAATTTATAGCCCTCTTGAGTATCCGTGTCCTTCCATGCCATCCTTGATCGTCATGAACCTGAAATACATGCTTGAGAGGTCAACACAAAGGTTGAGTGATATTCATAGAGTTTGTTAAATCGTTTGAACATAATGTGTTGGTAGTTAAATCGTTTGAACACCATAATCGTAGTGTTTGTAGGTAAATCGTTTGAACACCATAATCGTAGTGTTTGTAGGTAAATCATTTGAACACAATAATCGTAGTATGAGCTGTAGACTCACACCAATGTTTGGAAAACAAAACAGGTAGGCTACGTTATTATACGCCCATAAAATGTATTATACACTAAGCTTATGAAACCAAAACGTTAACGTGTACCAATATCGATTGGCAGATTTATCCCGGTAGGTACTTTGCCGTCATACCTAATGTCTCAAATATTAATGCATTTGTTTGAACTAATCAAAACAAATGGGATTCGTCAATCCCAATAGGCCTATTCACAATATTCGCGCTCACTTGCAAGTAACCCTCGCAAGTGATTAAATGGTTCATACTAAGGGATCTTGGTTTGGCAAGGATGTTACTTAGTGATAATAAAACATAGTCGAATAACATACAGTAGAAAGTATTGTTTTCGAGTAGAAAAATAATAGCATGTATTCCCCCCAAGGGTTTGTAAAACATTGAAGTAATGTAAAGTGGGGCTATGAACTCACCTTAAGTTAAGATAGCAAGTAATGAATGTAACGGTTGAATCGTGTAGGTTTATACGAGCAACCTATAATAGAATGTCGCGACTTAGGATCGGAGTAAAGAACATGAAGTAGTGCCTATATATATATCTTGCATTATAGTCCATGATGTGGTATGATGTATATTGTAAGTCTTTGAAAGAAAAGATTCATGAAACATGTATGTTTTGTATATCGTTTACTACCGTTCGGGCCGACATAATTCAGAAGTCATGTTAGTAAGCGTTCGAGGAGCCAGGACACTTTAACTCGTAAATCCACAACTCAACTCGACGGCTTACATAATGAACTCCTCACATGAGGCTCCCTACTATTGTAGTAGTTGATGAAATATATAGATATAAGTTTTGATCCGAAAGGTTACATGTCCGATATTTGAATAAACTTATGAAAGTTTATTTATACATGAAGATTGTTATTAGGGGTAGTTTCATAAGTCTTAAATGACCATGTTCTCTTGGTAAAATCTCATGGTTTCCTTTTAAGTGAAGTAGATCCAAATTGCTTGTTCAAGTTATCGCCTAACTCATTGTTTCATGTTTACGCCTATGTGAGTTGTTATGGTCATTTCGTCATGGCCTAGCCATGACCTTTGGTCCTTGTTCCAAGGTCATGAGACTCAACCTTGGTTCTAGTCATGTTTGTGGTCTTGATTATAGGTCATAAGACCTCTTGTTCCTTTCAAAGTATAACCATAATCGTAGTGACTTTCGCCTAAAAATGGGCTGTTTAGAATTTGAAGAATTTTATCTCTCGGAAAGTGTTTTTAGGTCTCGAGCTTCTTTGTTCCTGAACGAAAACGGCGTTCCGGACAACTTTCGTGTTTTAACTTTTTGATGAATCGGACCAGAAGTGGGACTTTCAAAAAGTCAGAATGCGATTCAGGAGGTTTAGGCAGTTTTGCCGGAAATCTTTGGTAACTTCAAATGGGCGTAACTTTTGACTCGTATACTCGTTTTAGGTGGTTCAAATTGCTATGGTTTCCTTGTTAAGTCCTCTACTGTAATATGTAATGATCTAACATCATATTTTTACCATTTTGATCAGGTCTTACCAAGAAAGTCACTAGTTTACTTGTTTTAGTAACTTGTTGTAACAATCAATAACAATAACTTGTTTTGGTCATTTTTATACATCATGGACATGATAACAAGACAATATATAGCACAAATAATATGTAAATAACATGAACATGATTATTTAACAAGAATCAAGTTAGGGTTTGGCTCACAACTTTTGGCTTTCAAAGATGAAAGGAAGTTAACATGTAAGGATAGGACATTGATAGACTTGCTTCAACCCTTTTTCATTTCATGCAATCTTTCTACCCTTGGTATTCTTGAAAGATGGATGATGAAGGTTTAGGTGAATTGAGTGGATTTAAACTCAAGATAAATCACCAAGTATATGAGGTTATGGAAGTGTTTGATGAATGATAACCTATCTAGGGTTTCCACCTTGAAGAATCACTTGAATCTTGCATGAAACTTGGAAGGAAAAGAGCAAAGATGAGAGTGTTTGTGTGTGTGGAAGTGCACGGCAAAAGGAGGGAGGGGAGGGTATTTATATGAGTTTAAGGAGGTTACATATGTTGACTTGTCAACCCTTGGAGGCCAAGGTTAACACATGTTCTCATCCAAGAGTTCTAAGCATAAGATCATGACACCTAGTGTGAATCCCCCCTCCTAGTGGCGGTTCATCACCTTGGGGAACAAGGTGTGTACTTTTGATGATATTATCCAAGATACTTGGTTAGTTTTGACTCCGGGAAATGCCAATCGTAAATGATTAAGCCTCAAAACGTAAAACCGGGTGTCGTAAAATTATGGAATTTGAAAGTTTTGATAAACATGTCCATATGTTCCATAATAAAATATAAAATGAGTGGTAGGTTCCATTTGAGTGTAAAACCCTGCTAAAAACTGGAAACACGGGTCTAAAACGCGTAATTCGCGTAAAACGCTGAATATTGCGTAAAATTGAGAAAAGTAAAATGTTACTTTTCTAATGTTATAAAAATGATTTAAAATGACTTATAATGTCTAGACTGGGCTCAGTCTAGTGTTGGTTGGTATTAAATGTCTTTTAGACATCAAACCGTAAGCCTAAAAATCACGAAATGACTTATAACATCAAGGGATGATTTTTGGTCAATGGAGGAGGGAAAGAATATGTTGACTTTTTCTAATAAGTTGAAAACTCAAATCTTCTTAGAAACGCGTTTTGTGGTCTCACGGTTAATCGCCCAAATGGTTAAGCGTGCTCATGCGAGAGTAGTATAGGCATGGGTGACCTGCTGGGAAGTTTTTGGTCATGTTTTTCTCAGTCACGATTAATTCTCAAATAAATCATGAGTGTGTCAAACATTTTTCCGATGTGGGGTCACCTGACGGGGTTGAATTTCGTTGTGCGTAGAATTTCTGATTGACATTTTACCCTAAAACGTGTAATTCCTTAATAACTTTCACGAAAATGATCTGACGAATGTCAAACATTTAATTTGCCATGGAAATGATTTATCACTCGAGAATATCAAATAAAAATCAACTTTCGGGAAAGTTTCGGGAAAAATGAATAGTAAAAGTGAATAGTGAAATTTTCCGGGAAAAATTAATTAACCTGAAATTGCGAATTGTTACACCTATCATGTAGTCTTGGTTTGTAACTGAGAAGTTGCTACTTGCTCTAGTCCGAGGTTCGAGTAAAAAGATCCAGAAATCACGCCTACGTTGAAGACCTATATTTGAAGATCATTTGAGATCCCCCAATTTACTCCAAGTATGATTCATCTCAAGTGGGGGGGATACATTTCTTTTTCTTGTAATAGTTATTGATATGAAAAAATTTGAAATTCAGTATGTAAATAGTTTATCTTAGGTGCAACTTTGTATAGCACCGTATGTTGAGCTTTGAAAGAATTAGTATCGTAGAGGCCACTTCGGTCACATATGAAGAATGAAGTTTTTGGTTTGGAATCAACAACATGAAGACCAAGTGTGGTGCCCATCATGACGTCCTCTAATGGCATACACAATTGTTATATGATACAATTTTTGCGTCTTAGAGCTTTACCCTTGGATGATCGGTAAGTGGTAGCAACTTGGTTATAGGTTAAGACTATTTTTTTCATTTTACACCATTATTGTGAATCCCATGTCTTATCCTACCCATTAGTTGTGAATCATGCTTAGGTGAGGGAATCGAGCAGTCATTGGTGTCTTGCCCAGCATTCCGGTCATGTACCATTGCCTTTGTCACCTTTGCTATAGTATATTAGTAACAACACTACACCCATAGCCTTATTATTCACCTAATATTGCACTTGAGAATTATTTTGACCTTAGCTCTAGTGGTGGAGATTTGTGTAACCACCAAGTCTATGATAGAATACATTCTATGACTGTGCGTTGAGTGATCACCCCGAAATTAACACTTAGATTAGGAGAGTGAGGATGAGTGTTTGTTCCCATTTCGTGAGGTGTTCGGCTTTGATATATTCTAGCATAGGAAATTTTTAGATTCATATTTTCCAGTTTCTTGGGAAATATCTTTTTGAAAATTATTCTAATAAGGTCTACTTGAGGGCAAGTAGAGTTCAAGTGAGGGGATCCTTGATAACATCAAATAGTGTTGGGTTTTGGATTCTGTTGCTGAGTGAAACTACTGCTGAGTGAAACTGCTGCTAATATAAATGACTCTGCTGCTGATGACAAAGTGCTGCTAATGGAAAATGCTGCTGAAGGAAACTACTGCTAATGTAATAAGCATGTATTCGTAGAAGATAATTATAGAATATATTGTGTGTATAACTTATATGTCTGGAATATTCTTATCTTGCATAGAAAGTTAATGTAAACCTAGTAGTACTCCTAGGCTTATAAAAGGAGGATCCTAGGGTTAGATTAAGTATGTATTGTTTAGTTTTTCGTTTACACTTGAAGGTTGTAAAACCCTAGCATTGTCGAGTGCTCGTATTAATAATATTGAAGTGTTGATAGTAAATTGTTCTTCTTAAGTTAAGCTTTTACATTCCATATTCAAGCTTAAGTGTTTACATTAAGTCAACTTCTATATAAGATCGTTTGCTCAACTGGGATCAACAAGTGGTATCAGAGCTTGTGATCTAGAAGTTGTAATCAAGAAGAAACTGTTCCATGCAAGTTTGTTGTTCCTAATCAACTGCTAAAGATGGGTGATGACACACATATGGTGACTGCTTCAAAGGTTCCCATGCTCAACCCTGGTGAACATGAGCTATGGAAGATGAGAATCAGACAGTACATTCGCATGATTGACTTTAACATGTGGAATGTGATCATGAATGGTGACTCTTTACCAAAGAAGGGTACTGATGGAAAATAGATACCAATCAAGACTGCTGAAGAGAATTCGTTAAGGAAGATGGAGATCAAGGCACACAATATTCTCTTAATGGGAATACCTAATGAGTTTCAGTTGGACTTTGATAGCTGTGAGACTGCTAAAGAGTTAATGGATGCTATTGAATTCAGGTTTGGAGGGAATGATGCTACCAAGAAGTCAAGGAAAAACATGTTGAAGCATCAGTTTGAGAACTTTACTGCTGAAAGTGGAGAGAAGATTAATGGCAGCTACAACATGCTCAATCAACTGTCAGTCATTTAAAGCTTGTTGGCTATGTGGTTCCACAAGAAGATGTAAATCTTAAGTTTCTCAGAAGTCTTACACCTAAATGGAGTATGCACACTGTTGTTTGGAGGAATAAGCCTAACTTTGAAACTATGAAGTTGGAAAGTCTCTATAACAACTTAAGAGTGTATGAACCAGAGTTGTCCACTTCATCTACTTTTGGTACACAAAATCTTGCCTTTGTATCTTCAAAGTCAAAGGGGTCTAAAGAATCTCACTCTGCTGCTTATGGAGTATCTACTGTTGATGGATCTGCTGCTAGTTCTAATGATAATAATTCCACCAGTGATATTGCTTTATGTGCATTCTTGGCTGATCTAACTACAAGTATAAGGTCACAGGCACTTAATCAAGAACTGGATCACCTTGATCCTGATGATCTTGAAGAGATGGATCTTAAATGGCAAATGGCCATGTTGACCTTGAGGGCAAGAAAATTCTGGAAGAGAACTGGAAGAGAGGTCAAGTATAGACCTAAAGAGAATGTTGGATTTGATAAGTCAAAGATAGAGTGCTACAACTGCAACAAGAAGGGTCACTTTGCCAGAGAGTCTAGAGCTCCAAAGAAAAATGCTGAAGCATCAAAGAAGACTGAAGAAACCAAGAATACCACTACTGCATTGGTATCTTGTGATGGATTGGGAGACTATGATTGGAGTGATTTGGCTGATGAAGAACCAAATTATTCTTTGGTGGCTCAAGTCAAGTCTGAAGTGCATAACTTTGCACTTATGGCTTATTCATCATTATCTTCTGGATCTGACTCTGAGGTATCTAATGATTCTGATTTATCTGTGTGTTCTTTTAAGTCTTGTGCTGACACTATAGAAGAACTTAAGTCTAGGAATGAGAGTCTAATAAGAGAAGTTGAAAACCTAAAACTTGATAATCTAGGTTACAAAGTAGGTATTCAAAATGTTGAAAGAAGACTTGAGTACTTAAAAGAGTGTGAGCTGGAGTATGTAGATAGAATTAACCACCAAGATGTTGAAATTTTTAATAAAAACAGTGAAATTGAGTTTCTTAAAAATAAAATAGAAGAAGCAGAAAGAGATAGGGATGCAGCTCTTGCCGAAAAAGAAAACCATATAGTAAGAGTAAACAAACAACAATATGCTTCTGACTTGGTTAATAAATCTATTGAGAGTACCATCATGAGGAAAGGCAGTGGAATAGGTTATAAAGAGGTTGCTCCTCCTGCTAAAAGTGCCTTTGCTCCACCAGGAAAAGAGTTGTCCTTTATTAGTGAGCTTAATATTGAAAAACCAATAGGTGAGTCTAGTACAAGTGTCTTAGAAACACCTAAGGTGGAGGGCAGAAAATTTCCTGATGCTCCCATTATTGAAGATTGGTACTCAGATAGTGATGAGGAACAAGAACAGGTTGAACTAGAACAAAGTGTAGAAAAGGAAGAAATTCCTGCTAAAGTTGAACCTAAAATTGAACAGGTGAAGTTTGTGAGACCTGTGTTAGGTAAGGGTATCTCTAGGAGATTGGTTGAATATAATGAGATTTCTAGAGGTAGAATGAATGGTTTCAATAATAAGCCTAGGGGAAATCAGAGAAACTTTAATAACCTAGTTTCAAACAAATTAGGTAATGAGTTTCAGTTGAAGAAAAAGGCTTGTTATAAGTGTGGTAGCTTTGAACATTTGATTAATAGCTGTCCTGACCACAAGAAACCCGTTTGGAATCAATACACTAGGGTGAATCACAAATATGTTAATCAGAATACTCACCCTCATCCTAATAGAAACATGATTCCTAGGGCTGTGTTGTTAAGATCTGTTGCAACTAGATCCATTTATGCTGCTAAATCAAATGGTGTTTTTAAAACCACAACTGGTTCTGTTGCTGGCTCTACTGCTAGCAAGCACTCTGCTGCTATTAAGCAATCTGCTGCTAGTACAAAACTTTCTACTCCTAGGCCAAAAGTTTTATCAAATACAGTTGTTGGAAATCATTTTTATGCTGTTAAGGCCTCAGCTTGTTGGGTTTGGAAACAAAAATCAACTGTTACAAACAATGTTTCCAAAACCAACAGTGCATCAAGTGATTTAAAGAAATTTAACTATGTTGATGCACAAGGCAGATCCAAGTCAGTAATGGCTTGGGTCCCCAAGAGAAACTAATTTCTCTATTTTCATGTGCAGGGTAATCTACTGGATGATCTTAAAGATATGGTTATAGTTGATAGTGGATGCTCTGGACATATGACAGGGGATGAGTCTCAGCTTGAAGATTTTGAGGCTTTTGAAGGTGGTTATGTTGCTTTTGGGAATGATCCAAAAGGTGGAAAGATTGTTGGTAGAGGCACTTTAAGAACTAGAAATTTGGACTTTAAGAAGGTGTTTCTTGTGAAAGGTCTTAAGTTTAACCTCTCTAGTGTTTCACAAATGTGTGACAAAAGGAATTTTGTTCTTTTTAAAGACACTGAATGTATGATCCTTTCTCCTGATTTTCAGTTGCCAAATGATAAATTTGTGCTATTGAAGGTCCCTAGAAACGAAAATATATACAGTGACCATATTAAGAATATTGTTCCCAAAAGAGCTTTAACTTGTCTGATTGCAAAAGCCACTGTTGATGAGTCCAAATTATGGCATAGAAGACTTGGGCATCTGAACTACAAGACAATGAATAAGTTGGTGAAAGGAAATCTTGTGAGAGGCATGCCAACAAAGTTGTTTGAAAATTATGAGACTTGTATTGCTTGTCAAAAAGGAAAACAACATAGAGTCTCATTCAAGTCTAAGACAGTGAACACAAATACAGAGCCCTTGCATTTGCTTCACATGGATTTATTTGGGCCTGTTTTTGTGAAAAGTTTAAACAAGAAGTCATATTGCCTAGTTGTCACAGATGTCATCATTTAGTGGTATATTGATGTCATCATTTAGATTATTGAATATTCAACAAATAGCAATGACATTCGAAGTTCATCCACATCAAGTTCTGATATAATAAAAGACTGCTACACAACAAACTACTATTAAAATACTTAAAACATCATTTTCTAGGGCATGGAAGCCCAAGTACAATCTCTCTCTCCTTTGGCAGAGGAGGGTTTGACTTTCTTGCCTTAGTCGATGTCTTGGGTCTTGGCCTTGATGATGATGGTCTTTCAGGAGTGGATGGTGGATTGTGGTGTGGCTCATCCTCATCTGATGATGTATAGATGCAGGGGGAAACAAGCTCCATTGGAAATGGTAGTCTGATCGGGATCCAAGCAGGGTCTTCTGATGATTCTGAAGATGATGGAGACTTGGGTGTTAGGTCACCATTTTGTAAACACAAGTATAAGAAATGAGATGAGAATAAGAGATGGTTGATTATAAGAATGAGAGAAAAGTAATTGCAAGAGTTTCCTTAATGTATTCAAATAACCAACAATTATAATGTTTACATAAGCTTAGTATTTATAAGGGAGGAGTAGGGCAACACTCCCTTCCTCCCTCTTACTACTTAGACGTGGGCTTTCAAGGCCCATGGACATGCATACTTAAGCCTAGTAACATAAACATAGTGAAATAAATAACTAAGCAACCTATTACAAAAGGTAATGACCGAGACTTGACTAAAATACAAAAGTATGATCCCAACAATCTCCCCCTAAGGGTCGGTCAACACGGTTGCTTGACGTCTTCATCTTTGTCGTTGACTTGTGACATGTAAAACTTTGGACGTCTTCAAAATTGTAGTGTAATGAATGCACTTTGCTCTATGTCTTTGTTCTTTGGTGATGCTTTAGTGATTGTGTTATGAAGTAGTCTGCTGTTCGTCACTCCTGTGTCTGTGGTGGTTGTCCGCCATTCCAACATACTCATACATCTTTGGACTTAGACTTTCACGTGCACGAAGTTCCTTTACATACTCTAAGATCTTTAGTCTTTATACTTTGTAGATTCTTCTTATTGGCGTAGAATCTTTCTTTGAATTTTGTGGTGCTAAGATCTTTGGGGGAGCTATCATTTGCTTCAAGATGTATGTATGAGCATGTTGGAATCTACCATCATGGAGGTGATGTACCTGCAAGTAAACAGTTAGCAATAATTAACCGGTACTTACAGATAAGGAGTTAGATCTTTTCAACAGCATATTGTGAAGACTCCTTCTAATCCTTATCAAGGCCGTTCCCATATCAGATACTCCCAAAGGAGCTTACGAGACCTACTAAGTAGCTCAATGACTGGGTTAGTCGCTGGGGATCACTCCACGACTGTAGGCCGCTATGGAACTACCGCGAACACTAAGCGTAACCCTTATGGGGTTACCGAAGTGACCTGCTGTCAGGGCTGTTTGATGTTGACCCTGGCAGGAATTTCTGTTCAATCTTGAGAACTACATTTGTAATTCTCTCATAAACGTTCACGGCAGATTGCTAAGATCTGCGAAGGACTCGATAATTTACAGCTGGTGTCCATTGATGTAGAACACCAGTTGTAGAAATACTAAGTGTTCCTAAGAGATCTTTGATGTATCTCATGGCTCTAGACTCTATAAGTGCACACTTAGGTTTCCTATGCGGAGACTAGGGAGGGGTCTCCTGCTTCAATATCAACCATCTCTAAGAGATAAGTTGATAGATTACACTGGTTCCTCGTGAGAATGAAACAAGCTATTTTAAGAGAACTTGAGTGGTTAAGAAAGTTTAGTGCATTGTGTCACTAGGTCCATGACGACTTAATCTTCAATACTGGTGTTATCTTTTGCAACAACCAGTAGCTTACGTATTGAACCCGGTGTCTGCTCTAAGGTTGAACATATGGAGGGCTATTTCTTTTCACCCTTTTCTTTACTTTTCTTTTTAATTCTTCAACTCCTTCTTTCCCTTTCATTCTTTTCTCCTTTTTTCGTATCATACCTAAGGACTTCTAATTCTAACTATGGGAGATGTCCTTGGGTAGATCCCTCCGGCTCTGGTGGATCATAGGACGGTTATTCCTATCTTACTTTTCTTTTTTGACTACTTATATTTTAATCACTTTTCCATTTTCTCCCCCTCAAAAATAGCATATAAAATGATGTTTTTGGCAATCTTTTAGATTAAAATATGCCTTTTTGAGTCTTATGGGGAGATTCACCAAGAACTTTTGATTTTAGAACAAAGTATTTTGGTTTTGACAAGTGCTCCCCCACAACAAGTGATTAGGTCTTATTGAGGTGAAATACTTGTCCTTTTGAGCAGAATTATAAAAAATCATAAAATATTTGATTAATTCTACTCAAAAGTAAGAAGCCTTCGCTCCTTATATTAGGATTGAGGCACTGATGCGTACCTCAGGGTCCTTTCTTTACAAGTTCGGGTTGTGCACTGTAATGCGTGCATAAACCATTATGATGAATAGAATATGACAAATCAAATCAAGTTCTTACAAATTTGCTACCATTCTGGTCTCTGAAATGTCAACACCGGAAATCCAGGTCTGTCTCCAACATAGCTTTCTAATCTCCTGAACTGATCCCTACGCTTCAGCCGGTTCTCAATCCTTGTAATGAATCTGCGAGCTTCCCTGGCCTCATCGGTATTCCACCTTTTGGATTTACCCAGTGCAATGTCATCTAATCTGCTTTTGATTTCGTCTCTGACAAACTTCAGGGTTTCATCACAGAACTTGTGGATTTCTTCATAGGCCATGAAGCAGTTACGACCGTTTACACTGCGGTATGTGAACCCAAATGCCGGATGCCTGATCAAGGAGTATTGAGATAGGTGTTGAAGGTTGGGGATGTTGAACAGATTAGGTTTGGTGAGATTCAGCTTCTTCTGATAACTTTCCACTCCCAGTTAAAGATCTTCTACTCTTTCTCTAATGACTATTTGTCTGATGTAGATTAGGAGAGCTGTGATGAAGGAAATCTGCATAGGTTTGGGTAAATTGCAAAGCTTTCCTTGAACTTTGAGCAGATACATATCTTCTATGTCGTTGAGGAGTAGTCGTGGAAAGTCTAACTCGGAAATCTCGTACTCTTTTTCATCAAGTCTTTTGAGTACTATTTTGCTGAGGAAGGGGTACCCAAAGTGAGAGACAGTTGAAATGAACTGAATCGAGACTATCTTCAACTCACTTGTCACATTACCCATCGTCTGATTGAGTCTACTGCTTCGATAATACTGTGCCCGGTTATCTGGCCAATGATGTATGCCATAGAGTGCGTTCCGGTCATAGTCAACAACTTTATCGATGAATAAGTTAGAGGCTTCTTCTTTGATGGCATTGTTGAGGTATCTGGCTGCAGGGAGAAAGGTAAGTGATGTGGCGTACTTCTTCTCAATCTTACTACCGTGTTGAAGAAATTCCAAGTCGTTGTTGAAGAAGAACTTATAAGGGATCTTAGGTTCCTTTGGCTTCCCAATCATAGGCAGTGGTTTCGACCAGTCAGTTATGTATGGAGCTGTTTTCCTTGTGACCGGATCGACGTGAGATTCAGGATTGATCCAGTCAATATTGCTTGACATAGCTCGAGCAATATTTTCTAGATGATACTCCAGTTCGATGGAGTTAGCTGACCGATCTTTCAGAAGATTGAAAGCATCATTCTTGATTCTTCGTAGCTCTTTCTTGTTCATCTTTTTCATATGAAACTTACGTTGAATCAACTGAGTGTATTCCAATGTTCGACCATCAAGAGGTTCTTGATCGTCTGCAAGTGGCGGTTGCGAATTAATCATCTTGTCAAACCAGGAGTAAGCGGCAGATTCGTCTTCGTCAAGCCATTTGAGAATGGTTTTCGGTTTCTTGGGTTCTGTGCCTTTTGAAGAGGTGTCCGGTTTGTGCTGATGATGTTTTTGTTTCCTTTCTTTCTTCTTAGTAGATGACGGTTCTGGCACTTCATCGGTCTAAGGAATCTCGTCTCCGCCTGTATATTCAAAGTGGTCATGGGCTTTAGGGCCGGAACTAGATGCCTTGGGTTGTTGTGTAGATGTGTTGTAGTTGGAGGAATGACCGGTTCTTTTGGTTGAGATGAGGGTCCTTCGGCTTGCTTTTGTTTCTTTTCCTGAGAGTTAGGATCCTGATCTTCATCATCTCTTGGACGTTTCAGTTTATCGGCCTCAGTGCTGCAGGTCTCTTTAGTCATCTTGGCTTTCAAAGCTTCCAGGACTTTAGCTTCTTCAGGTGACAATGTGAACTTACTTGCCAATTTGTCTAAGAGCTGGGTTTCTAATTCGTCCATTGATAATCCTGGTTGTGGTAAAGTTGATTTGTCAGCTCGAAGAGTAAATGAGGTAGATCTGATCACTTTCTTGACTGCTTGTTCTGCAAACTTGGTGAGTTCATCTCTCATAGGTGCCAGCAACTCTTTTAATTCAGCAACTAAGTGTTGTTCCATGTACTGGTGTGCTTGAGCAGCTAATGTGGCTTCCAAGTTTTCTTGTACATCCTTAGCTAAGAAGGTGTCAACCTTTTCTTGTAGCTCCTGAACATTTGTGTTAAGCTTTGTCAATTCAGCAACTTGACTTGCAAGTGATTCAACTCGATCTTCCAATTTGCTTTTCTTCTTATCATGAACTCTTCTAAAAGCTTTCTTTATCAACTTGGATGCAGCAGAGGCTTTTGTACTTGCGGGTTTCTTGATTGATTCGCCATGGGTAGATTCGGATGCTGGAGGTGATGATTGTCACACCCCCTAAAATCGGGTCCAACGGAAGCATACATGTAGCTGGGGTGTAACTCAATTGGTATTACAACACAAATTCAAAAATGGTTTTCACTTCAATCAATTCGAATAAAATCGTTTAACCAAAAGTATTGAATCTACATTGTTAAAAGTAGTGCGGAAGTAAGCCCGTAAAATAGTTTAAAACGGTCCCCAAGTGAATATCAGAGTCTTCTATGACCATGCCATGCCCTGCCAAAACCTCCAGTAGCGTGCCATTGCTTAAAACCTGAAAATACATGCTAAAGAGTGTCAACACGAGGTTGGTGAGTTCATAAGTTTGTATTAAAACAATAGTGTTGGGAGTTCAATAGAGAGTTTTGTGACCATTGTGTGACTCACAATGTCATAAAAATAAAGTGTTGTGACCATTGTGTAACTCACAATGTCAATAAAAAAAATAAAGTGTTGTGACCATTGTGTAACTCACAATGTCATAAAAATAAGGTTTACCTTACAGTAAAATCAGGATTGTGGACCATGAGTAGAGTGTGTGATCATTACAACAAATATAATATCACATAGAAAAATAGTCTATTACGCTAGCGCTAAGTTCATGCAACCGAAGCTATAACAGTGTGCATGCTCTAGAAGCATGTTAAATATAAAGGCCCGGCAAGTGTTTATCCCGTTACACTTGTAATTCGACATGTTATACGCTCGCGTTTGCCTATCCGGTCAAACCGAACGGGGGAGTCACCACCAATAGATCTATTTATAACATTCGCGCTTCCCAGCAGGAATTGACGGTTCATGAGTTTGGGCATAGTGGGATTCAAGGGCTTAGGCTAATCCGCGTAATAGTGTAAATAAAGCATAAGTTTCAGTATGGTCCATAAAAGTGTTTGCATAAAAGCAAGAGTTCATAAAGTGTGTTGCATAAAAGCAAGAGTTCGTAAAGTGTGTTGCATAAAAGCAAGAGTTCGTAAAGTGTGTTGCATAAAAGCAAGAGTTCATAAAGTGTGTTGCATAAAAGCAAGAGTTCATAAAGTGGGTTGCATAAAAGCAAGAGTTCATAAAGTGTGTTGCATAAAAGCAAGAGTTCATAAAGTGTGTTGCATGTTTATAAAACGCTTGTGTATGCGAGAAAATAATCAAGTATGCAACTGATATACCCATAGGTGCATTTAAATAATCAATCAAGCCTTCAAAGGAACAGTAGTGTTTAAGTAAACAATTGCGCATTCAAGCATTGAGTTTAGTCAAAAACGAGCATGTATTCTCCCCCAAAACAGTTATAAAAACAGGTAAAAGTAGGGGGTATGAACTCACCTGGTGCGATAGCTATGATGACAAAAGTGGATACACTGAAATGAGGCACGATCTCTAATCGCAACCTAATATGAATGATAGTTTCTAATGTAAGAAACGAAATGATGCTACACATGCAAGTACGTATGTTATCGATACCACTCGTTAGTTTTGAAAATAGTGTTTATTGTCAAAAATACATTTTTGACGTCTCGTTAAGTTAATAACCACTTTTCGTATAGATATGTTGAAACGGTACTCCACGATCCTGGTTTGGTGTTCAATCGGCAAATATAAGGTTTTCGTCGCACAAATAACATTTTCATTACTTGAAAATATGACCAAAATGGCCTCGCAAAACTAGTCGCGAAATATTGTACGTTAAGTGTTAATGGTCAAGCTCGGCGTTTTTGAAAACCTTATAACAATATCTTGAAGTCGTGTTATTTAACTTTTGGATATACGGGTCTCGATCGATGAGAGAATCGACTCTTATTGTTGCTATTTGAAAATATTGTGTTCAACACTTAGAAAATTTCATTATAGTAAAAGCTGTCAAAATATATATAGTTTATCGGGTATATAGATGAGGTCGTAGTTTATTCGTTACGAGTCCAATGATCAAACGACCACTTGATTTGAAAAGCTTGCTAGGAGATCTTGATTTCATAAAACTACGGCTCGGACTCAAACTGATCCGATCATAAAGAAAAACAGCCGTGAAAGTGGTGTCTCGCAAAGACAGTTTACGTCAAAACTCTATTAGTGTACAAAAGCTGATGGAAATTTATATATATCGTCGGATTTCAAACACTTGTATCTTTTTCGTTATAAGCCCGTTTTCTATGTTCTTTATATCCCCGCGAAGGTAATCAAGTATACTTTAGGTTTTTCAAGGTCTCGGCTAGTCAAGATATCACTAAATCTCAGTTTTCCTAGCTAGAAAAATCGGGACAGATTCAATATTTCAGAAAATATAGTTTTCGTCGTAAATCTTGAAAATAGCATATCTTTTTCGTCGTAACTCGGATTTTATCCCCGTTTTCGGCCATAGTTTCGTCTTGGAATGTATTTTCTAAATCTTGGGTCCAAAGTTACACCCTAGACCCTGATTTTCCCACGTTTTGCAAAAATGGACAGTAGCTTTTATATAGTTGTAAAAATCAACTTTTCTAGTTCAAGGCTTGTTCAAAAGTTAACCGAACTTTCTCAAATCAACACCACAATTACCCAATCCTACCATACACCTTCTTAGGGTGTCATGGGTTCCTAAACATCACCAATCTTGGTGGATCTCATGAGATTTCTAATAAAAATTATAGATCTAGTGTTTATAAAAATAAAATGAGTAATAAGTGGTATGGATCTTACATACTTGCATGTTTTACCAATATTTCTTAAAAATACATAAAGATATAAAGTAAATGAAAGTATGAAAAGATCAAAAATGTTTTTGAAGCTTACTTGAAGATTTGAGGTGATTTGATGAGAAATTGATTAATAATCTTGGGTTTTTACCACAAAAACCCCAACTAGATCTTGATTAAGACTTGATTCAACACTTGATCTTGAAAATTTTATGGATTCTTCTTAGTTCTTGTTTCTTGGCCGATTCTCACACAAAGGAAGGAGAGAAAATGGTGTTTTTGTTGCTAGTTTGTTTGGTATAAAAATGTGTAAGTGAAGAAATGAAGTATATATATATAAGTAGATGTAGTAAATGGTCAAAATATCAATGGTCTTGGTCCAAGGGGGGGGGGGGGGGCGGCACCAAAAAGGAGTAAAACAAGGAAACAAGTTTGTGGGCTATTTAATGTTCTTGTCCCATCACATGTGTGCTTGTTTAGTTTTAGTTGTGTATTGGGTGTTATCGGGTACCAAGTTAACTAAAAATAAATGTTACCGAGCTGAAATAAAATACGACGAAGTTTTAAAAGTTGTAAAATATTATTCCTGATGAGAATCGGGTGTTGAAATAATTATCGTATTGAAATAACGCAAACCGACGGAGTAATAAGCTCCGACCGTAAAATGTAGCCATTGGTTTCAAAACACCGGGTAAATTAATAATATAATTTTTATATTATTATTATGAGTATGTAAATATGTTAGGATCATAGTCGGGAGTATGGGGTATACGTTAGTAGTAAAACTGAGTGGTATTGTTAATTACAAATTAAGCATACGTATATAGAAATAATGCATATCCGTGTAGGTTCTCAAATGATGATGACAATGTGTAGACTAATCCAGTCTATACGAAATGTCATTAAATGAATGATGCATGAATTCGCAGCTAAACCTAACTGGTTACGCGAATTTAAAGGCTCGTAAACTCAGTTTACGAAAAGACGAACGTTGATCATGAATAGTGATTTCCCTTCGGGAATGAATAGTGTCACATGAATAGTAAAATTTTTGAACGTTTCTCGGAATCACAAACTGACTCCGAAAATGATGAATAGTAAAATGATGAATAGTGACCGGTGAATAGTAATTGATGAATAGTAACCGATGAATAGTGAATAGGAGAAATGTCCCGAAAATGCGGGTTGTTACAGTCTCACCCCCTTAAAAGGAACTTCGTCCCGAAGTTCAGTTTGTGTTGGTCTCTGAAGTTGTATTGTTGAAAAGGTGATGATTCTTATCGTGTAAGCTATTGAGCTCTAACAAGGTTCAAGTCTGACGGCCACCAGGCCTACTCTGTCAGAAATGTTGATTGGTCCAGTGTATATCGGGTTCATGAATGCTTACTGGACTAGAGAGTTGGGCTTTTCCCAATTTCAATCCGTCAATGGATGTTGGCACTTCGGCCATAGAGTGCTTCGAATGGTGTAGTCTCTAAGCTCGTGTGGTAACTATGGTTGCAACTGAATTTGATTTATGGCAAATGGTTAGTCCAACCATTTCTAGTGTCAATCACACCCGATTTGGGCATATCTCCCTATGTTTGAATCAACCTCAAATTCTGACCATTGGTCTGAAGATAATAGGTGGTGTGGTTCCAAAGGAATCTTAATGAAATCGCTAGGAGTTCGAGGTGAATCAAATGCCTTTATTAGAAATAATTGAAATGGATATCATGAATCTTGTTTTGGAAAGACTTACAAGGTTAAGTCCGTCAAGGGTGTTGTTAAAAATAATAGATTTGGATAAGGTTGTGATCCTCCGCAGGACGTCATGAATTGAGTTTTTCTCCACTTACGATGCTTATTCTCCATTACTAAGATTCTCCCCAAGTTATAAATCACAAACCCCTAAAGGTATAAGAGATGTAATATAGTGATTGATTTTCAAAGTTTGTTTTGGAGATTGGGTGTTTTGTTCATAAACCTTCCCTGAGTAAATAAATTTACAACTTCAAGCAACCGGCTTTCCATGTAACCCTTTTTTTTTTTTTTCCCGATGTTTCAAAATTTAGTAGTTATGCAAGATAGGACTATTTTCAATATAAAGTGGATAGTATGGTTTACCAAAGATTGTTGTTTAAAATTTCCTAACATTCAATAGTTTTGTGAAAGGTTAACCAAAAGGAATTTGCTTGTCAAAATAAGTGCCTCAGAAAAGTATTTCTTACAAGATATATGTTTTGTATAATGGTAGTTTGGAGAAAGATCCATTTAAAAAAAAAAAAAGTGAAAGTATTAAGAGGATAAAAATAGCCAGGTATGTATGTCTACATAAATGCATAGATGTCTAACATGTTTCAATAAAGTCTATTGGTGAGGACATGTTCAATTGAACGTTCTATAATCTTGGTTAAGAGGTTGAATGTATCTCTATAGTGTTGCTTTGTGAGCATTCGCATCGAAACTAATCTTGTAATTCAATCAAGCCAATACTTTCCAGATGGTGGAATTGTGGCAATCATGCCAATGATAGTGGTTCGAACGGTTTTGTGGTATCCTGAGATTTCTGTTGAGTTTTGAAGGGTTTCAATGTACCGAGGGACCCTCCTTATAGATGGTATGGAAAGTTTTTCCTAGGGAGGTCATTGATAATATCCACTTATCAATATAGGGAGTAGTGAGGGATGAGTGACATCGGAGTGTATAGAGTGTTAGCTAATCCCTTATATATGGGGATGGGGAAAGGAAATGATAATGAGGGTGAGAAGGGGGAAGATTGTGACAACTGCGACAAAATGAGATTGTGATAAAAGAAAATACTGTGATATAAATGTATCGTGCATAGACGTAAATGTCCATGAGATGAAATGACCAGTTTGCGTGCTTCCAATCGGTGGTTAACGAGATGGTGAAAAGTGTCGATGTTCTGCCAACGAGTGTTTACACACACGTAAATGAAACATTTGGGAATTGAGTAGAGAATTCAATCCAGACAGAATTTTATTATAACCATTCTCAGTATTGCAAAATTCATTTCTGAGTCAGACATAGGTGGTCAGCCTATATCTCACTATCCCAGGTTGAATATAGATGACCAGTCTATATTCCACCGAGGTTCCATGAATTTTGAAATACTCAGCTCAGTTATACTAAGACTATGTCCTTCCCAAATACCAAGACGTTCTGAAAGACAAAAGCAAGTGACCAAACTCGAGGTCAAATTATGAAGCTATGCAAGGAAAAGCATAACGTGGTGACATATACGATACATGAGCATGCTTATATGAAAGACAATTATAGTAATCAACTATAATAAGTGAATATAACATATCAGATAATGAGACACAAATCTCATCACCTATGTCAGCAACTAACCACAAATGAGGCTTCAGCTTGGCAGGCAGGCACGTAACGGTCATAGGGTTATGTTTTCGTGGAAGTAGCTATAGTCTAGGTTTTAAAAACACTTAGTTCGCTATAGCCAAAGCTCTGATACCAATCTGTCACACCCCCTAAAATCGGGTCCAACGGAAGCATACATGTAGCTGGGGTGTAACTCAATTGGTATTACAACACAAATTCAAAAATGGTTTTCACTTCAATCAATTCGAATAAAATCGTTTAACCAAAAGTATTGAATCTACATTGTTAAAAGTAGTGCGGAAGTAAGCCCGTAAAATAGTTTAAAACGGTCCCCAAGTGAATATCAGAGTCTTCTATGACCATGCCATGCCCTGCCAAAACCTCCAGTAGCGTGCCATTGCTTAAAACCTGAAAATACATGCTAAAGAGTGTCAACACGAGGTTGGTGAGTTCATAAGTTTGTATTAAAACAATAGTGTTGGGAGTTCAATAGAGAGTTTTGTGACCATTGTGTGACTCACAATGTCATAAAAATAAAGTGTTGTGACCATTGTGTAACTCACAATGTCAATAAAAAAAATAAAGTGTTGTGACCATTGTGTAACTCACAATGTCATAAAAATAAGGTTTACCTTACAGTAAAATCAGGATTGTGGACCATGAGTAGAGTGTGTGATCATTACAACAAATATAATATCACATAGAAAAATAGTCTATTACGCTAGCGCTAAGTTCATGCAACCGAAGCTATAACAGTGTGCATGCTCTAGAAGCATGTTAAATATAAAGGCCCGGCAAGTGTTTATCCCGTCACACTTGTAATTCGACATGTTATACGCTCGCGTTTGCCTATCCGGTCAAACCGAACGGGGGAGTCACCACCAATAGATCTATTTATAACATTCGCGCTTCCCAGCAGGAATTGACGGTTCATGAGTTTGGGCATAGTGGGATTCAAGGGCTTAGGCTAATCCGCGTAATAGTGTAAATAAAGCATAAGTTTCAGTATGGTCCATAAAAGTGTTTGCATAAAAGCAAGAGTTCATAAAGTGTGTTGCATAAAAGCAAGAGTTCGTAAAGTGTGTTGCATAAAAGCAAGAGTTCGTAAAGTGTGTTGCATAAAAGCAAGAGTTCATAAAGTGTGTTGCATAAAAGCAAGAGTTCATAAAGTGGGTTGCATAAAAGCAAGAGTTCATAAAGTGTGTTGCATAAAAGCAAGAGTTCATAAAGTGTGTTGCATGTTTATAAAACGCTTGTGTATGCGAGAAAATAATCAAGTATGCAACTGATATACCCATAGGTGCATTTAAATAATCAATCAAGCCTTCAAAGGAACAGTAGTGTTTAAGTAAACAATTGCGCATTCAAGCATTGAGTTTAGTCAAAAACGAGCATGTATTCTCCCCCAAAACAGTTATAAAAACAGGTAAAAGTAGGGGGTATGAACTCACCTGGTGCGATAGCTATGATGACAAAAGTGGATACACTGAAATGAGGCACGATCTCTAATCGCAACCTAATATGAATGATAGTTTCTAATGTAAGAAACGAAATGATGCTACACATGCAAGTACGTATGTTATCGATACCACTCGTTAGTTTTGAAAATAGTGTTTATTGTCAAAAATACATTTTTGACGTCTCGTTAAGTTAATAACCACTTTTCGTATAGATATGTTGAAACGGTACTCCACGATCCTGGTTTGGTGTTCAATCGGCAAATATAAGGTTTTCGTCGCACAAATAACATTTTCATTACTTGAAAATATGACCAAAATGGCCTCGCAAAACTAGTCGCGAAATATTGTACGTTAAGTGTTAATGGTCAAGCTCGGCGTTTTTGAAAACCTTATAACAATATCTTGAAGTCGTGTTATTTAACTTTTGGATATACGGGTCTCGATCGATGAGAGAATCGACTCTTATTGTTGCTATTTGAAAATATTGTGTTCAACACTTAGAAAATTTCATTATAGTAAAAGCTGTCAAAATATATATAGTTTATCGGGTATATAGATGAGGTCGTAGTTTATTCGTTACGAGTCCAATGATCAAACGACCACTTGATTTGAAAAGCTTGCTAGGAGATCTTGATTTCATAAAACTACGGCTCGGACTCAAACTGATCCGATCATAAAGAAAAACAGCCGTGAAAGTGGTGTCTCGCAAAGACAGTTTACGTCAAAACTCTATTAGTGTACAAAAGCTGATGGAAATTTATATATATCGTCGGATTTCAAACACTTGTATCTTTTTCGTTATAAGCCCGTTTTCTATGTTCTTTATATCCCCGCGAAGGTAATCAAGTATACTTTAGGTTTTTCAAGGTCTCGGCTAGTCAAGATATCACTAAATCTCAGTTTTCCTAGCTAGAAAAATCGGGACAGATTCAATATTTCAGAAAATATAGTTTTCGTCGTAAATCTTGAAAATAGCATATCTTTTTCGTCGTAACTCGGATTTTATCCCCGTTTTCGGCCATAGTTTCGTCTTGGAATGTATTTTCTAAATCTTGGGTCCAAAGTTACACCCTAGACCCTGATTTTCCCACGTTTTGCAAAAATGGACAGTAGCTTTTATATAGTTGTAAAAATCAACTTTTCTAGTTCAAGGCTTGTTCAAAAGTTAACCGAACTTTCTCAAATCAACACCACAATTACCCAATCCTACCATACACCTTCTTAGGGTGTCATGGGTTCCTAAACATCACCAATCTTGGTGGATCTCATGAGATTTCTAATAAAAATTATAGATCTAGTGTTTATAAAAATAAAATGAGTAATAAGTGGTATGGATCTTACATACTTGCATGTTTTACCAATATTTCTTAAAAATACATAAAGATATAAAGTAAATGAAAGTATGAAAAGATCAAAAATGTTTTTGAAGCTTACTTGAAGATTTGAGGTGATTTGATGAGAAATTGATTAATAATCTTGGGTTTTTACCACAAAAACCCCAACTAGATCTTGATTAAGACTTGATTCAACACTTGATCTTGAAAATTTTATGGATTCTTCTTAGTTCTTGTTTCTTGGCCGATTCTCACACAAAGGAAGGAGAGAAAATGGTGTTTTTGTTGCTAGTTTGTTTGGTATAAAAATGTGTAAGTGAAGAAATGAAGTATATATATATAAGTAGATGTAGTAAATGGTCAAAATATCAATGGTCTTGGTCCAAGGGGGGGGGGGGGGGCGGCACCAAAAAGGAGTAAAACAAGGAAACAAGTTTGTGGGCTATTTAATGTTCTTGTCCCATCACATGTGTGCTTGTTTAGTTTTAGTTGTGTATTGGGTGTTATCGGGTACCAAGTTAACTAAAAATAAATGTTACCGAGCTGAAATAAAATACGACGAAGTTTTAAAAGTTGTAAAATATTATTCCTGATGAGAATCGGGTGTTGAAATAATTATCGTATTGAAATAACGCAAACCGACGGAGTAATAAGCTCCGACCGTAAAATGTAGCCATTGGTTTCAAAACACCGGGTAAATTAATAATATAATTTTTATATTATTATTATGAGTATGTAAATATGTTAGGATCATAGTCGGGAGTATGGGGTATACGTTAGTAGTAAAACTGAGTGGTATTGTTAATTACAAATTAAGCATACGTATATAGAAATAATGCATATCCGTGTAGGTTCTCAAATGATGATGACAATGTGTAGACTAATCCAGTCTATACGAAATGTCATTAAATGAATGATGCATGAATTCGCAGCTAAACCTAACTGGTTACGCGAATTTAAAGGCTCGTAAACTCAGTTTACGAAAAGACGAACGTTGATCATGAATAGTGATTTCCCTTCGGGAATGAATAGTGTCACATGAATAGTAAAATTTTTGAACGTTTCTCGGAATCACAAACTGACTCCGAAAATGATGAATAGTAAAATGATGAATAGTGACCGGTGAATAGTAATTGATGAATAGTAACCGATGAATAGTGAATAGGAGAAATGTCCCGAAAATGCGGGTTGTTACAATGATTGTGAAGATTCAATGTATCATCTCCTCTTTGTGATTCGGGTTGTTCAACATTCTTAACTTTGGCTGCTTCTTCTTGCAATCTTTGTTCTTCAGCCAGTCTGTCAGCTTCGGCCTTAAGCTTTAATTCTTCTTCTAATTTGGCTGCTTCTGCCTTAAGCCTAAGATCTTCTGCAAGCTTGGCTTCTTCTTCTTTTCTTAACTTATCTTCTGCCAGCTTGGCTGCCTCTTCAGCCTTTCTGCTTTCTTCCATACGAATAGTTTCTTCCAATTTGGCTTGTGCTAGCTCCTCAAGCCTAGCCTCTTCAGCTTCTTGCTTTCTCTTTAACTCTTCTTCTTGAGCCCTTTCTCTGAGCTCCATTTCTTCCATAGTCAACAGATATGGAGCATCAGTATCCATGTGATCCTCCTCTTCCTTCTCCTGTTGCGGAAGCATTGAGCATTTCTACGTCTGTGGGTGATACTGTGGGGGTGTCGTAGACAATCAAATCAGCATTGGTTCCTGTAGTAGAATCAGGAATTCTGCTAGATCCGCCAGCTTCGGTAGTATGAGAGAACAATGGAGGTGGAGGTTGATCAGCTTGGAATGCATCTATCTTGCTGTGGAGGAGACCCAACTTAAGAGCTCTTTCATTTTCTTCTTCTACTGAAAGGCCTATGTTTGAGTGAGCAGACTCTTGTTCAGCAGTCATTGGTTCCTTCAGCTTCTCATTCCTTAACCTTTCTTCTTCCAACTTAGTGTCTGCTTCAGTAAATGGTCTTTGATTGAGATTTGTTGGGTATTCTGCATTATCAGCAAATTCATCAATGTCTTTGTCCCAATCTTCGAAAGTCATGTCCCTATCATCAATATCTTCAAGATTAACATTCTTGTCGATGTTTGCATAGGCTTCCCTATAAATTGAACCTTCGTCGGATTCGGTTTCTGAGTCAGACGGTTTTGGAGAAGGTGGTTGTGTGGGTTCAGGAATGGTTTTAGGTTTCTTGACAGGAATTCTTAACTTGAGTGTACCCTTCTTTTGTTTAGACTTGGTAGAACTACCAGAGCTCCCAGACTTGCTACCTTTCTTCCCTTTCTTCTGCATGCACGAAGGTAGAATTACTTCGTCTAAGAACCCAACTTTGTCTTCCTTAAGTGCTTGAACGTAGTACTTGTAATTCTTGCAAAGCTTCACTTTATCATTCAAGAGACAATCGAGAAATTTCTTTCCTTGCTTACGTGTGCTGGTGTCGAGTCTCTTGATTTGTCTGAGAGTGTCCTCATTTCTGAAAGTGTGCTTGGCTTCATCATCAAGTCTTTGTGGAATATCGTCATACTCACGAAGGAAGCTTTTGATGAGTAATTTGGTGAAACGAACAAATGGAATGTTGGTGGTCTTGTGTTAAATGTGCCACACAAGGTCTTCCCAAATAATGCTAGCATAATCCACCTTCTTGACGTTTGCCACGACCCAGAAGAGTTTGAGGTGTTGGAGCTTGGGGTGTTCGTAGCCAGTGTCTCTGCCAGATAAAGACTTAGCAATCAGGATGTACAGTGTTCTCCATGGTTGTGGAAGAAATCTGATGTTGACCCTAGAGTGTCTTGTCACTACTTCTTCTGATTCATCGTAACCAATATCCCGTAACCATTCTATCAGCTCTTCCTCGTTAGGTACTTGATCGTATTCTTCGTCTGGGCCAAGCTCGGGTAAACCAAGAACGTTTCGAAGAATGTCTATGTCCACAGTAACTTGTCTGTTGTGAAGCATGCAAGTGAAGGACTGTTCCCCAAGGTCTAACTGAAGTGTGTGCCAGAATTGGTGTATGTAGAAGCAGGCCACTGATGCTGACTTGGTAAACAAAATTTTGTTCGGGTGATAGAGGAGAGCATCCACAGCTACAATGCATGAGGATTCATTGCACGTGATTTTGTTGAAGTTGATTCTTAAGTTGTTCTTGCCTATCTTTCTGGTGTAATCTTCGGGAAAGGTTTCTTCCCAGGAGAGTTTTGGTTCAGGTTCTGGTCCATATGGAATGTCATTGTGTTGTGCTTATTTTGAATTGATCAGACATTCAATTACATTGCAATGATATACTTTGTTAGCTCAGACATTCAATTACATAATTGTGCTTATTTTGAATTGATCAGTGGGTGTTTTATGTAAAAACTTTTGTTACATGATAAACTTGTGTTTTAGAAGTTAACACTTGTTAGAAACTTATAACAATCTAGTTACAACATGAGTTAATCATTACAAGAGTTTACACTTTTGAAATTATACAACACTTAGACAAATTTCTTGAATTTTGACAACGTTACGCGTAAGATTGAAAAATCCTACGCATAACATTTCTTATGCGTAAGAAATCATATTACGCGTAAGAAAACAAAAACTACGTATAACATCTTATTTTACGCGTAAGTGCAATCTTTTGCGTAGGATTCATCTTATGCGTAAGAATTAATCTTATGCGTAAGAATGAAGCTTAGGCAAAGGAATGACCCTTATGTGTAAGATAAGACTTATGCGTAAAATTTGACTTATGCGTAAGATCAAATCTTATGCGTAAGAAAAACTTATGCATAAGAAAAATCTTTTGCGTAAACATTGTCTTATCCAAGACAATGTTTTTCAAACGTGTCGAATCTTACGCGTAAGATTCAATCTTACGCGTAAGATGAGTGTCTTATGCGTAGAAACATCTTTGTCGTAAAATCACCTTTGAAAAATCAAGTCTTTTGATTCCTGAAAGTGTAAAACACAACCACTGATCAATATTATGTTCAAACACGACCCTAACACACTTAAACACACAACTTTATGAGTAAACGTGTCAAAGTTCAAAGTTATGCGTAGGATCGTATGAACACATAATCACATTCAGATTCATACATGATTCTGGGTTAAAATTGGCATAGGGCAAGTGATACATACAACCTAAGGATCAAGTGGACCAAGTTATAACAGCAAATATCCACAAAATCAAAAGATCAAATCTGCTAGTGACAACGAGCCCTAAATCAATGATTCATGATCCAAGAGTTGTTTCTGAAGCAATTAAACCACATAATCAAGTTCCTAGGCATATATAACCACAATCCCCATCAATAATTTGAGTTATAACACTTAAAATCAAGAACCCCTAAAATTCACGTATGAACCCTAATTACCAAATCGATCAATTGGAGTTTCTGGGTGTGTTTGGAGAGTGCAAACATGTTTATAATCATCATAGGATCAAAACCCACCCACCAAAACACATCCTAACACCCTAAATCACTAGGTCCAATTTTACGCAAAACCTTATATCGAAAATGATAGATTTGGAAAAATTTAACCGTTGGATTTAAATGAAATTAAGAATCTTTGATTAGAAACATGATCAAAACATATTGGCACTTACAGATTAGAAGAACAACAATTAGATATGCAGTTTGGTTGTGAGTCGTTAATTGGTTTGGTGTGAGTAGTAAATGTGTTTGTCAGTGAATTGATTGATCGGTCAAAATGAGTTTTGACTATTGGTTAAAACAAGTTTCACTTATTGACACCTTTGGCCCTTTAACCTTATGTTACATTCACTCCTAATGCCCAAATTAACTCTCATATTTAACTTATGTTAACTACACCAAGTCTACGACAAGAACAACTTGTGGAATTTTACTCCCCCTCGACCTTAGACCGAAGTCTTTTCAAAACTTAAAATTTATTATAATGGTCAAGGAAAGTATCCCGAAAAACATTTGAAGCATCACTTAAGATAAAACGTAATATTTTTGGTAAAATGCAAGTACGTAGTAATTATTAAGAAAATTTGAAAAAATATTTTACCTCCCCCTCAACACTTGTTTTTAGATCATATTTGAAAACGTTTATGAAAAATAGTGTTGACAAGAGTGGTCGTACTTGCTTTTTTTTTTTTTTTTTTTTTTTTTTTGAATTGCAAGAACAAAAATCTTTTTGTGTTTTTTTTTGGTTTTATATTTTTGTATTTTGTTTTTGGAAAGATATTTACAAAGATAGTTTTGATGTTTGACGATCAATTGTGTTTTAAAAACTTTTCCAGATCATCTGGAGTCAAACATCGCATACCAATTTGGTGAACTAGACTAGCAAACCTTGATGGTGCTAAGGATTTGGTAAGTAAGTCCGCCAATTGGTACTCAGTCCCAACAAAATATAATTCAACGGTACCCTTTTTAACATGCTCTTTGATGAAGTGATAACGGAGATCAATGTGTTTGGATTTGCAGTGATGAACTGTGTTGCAAGAGATAGCAATGGCACTCTTGGAATCACAGTAGATGGGAATCTTGTTGAACAGGTAGCCATATTCCTTAAGTTGTGATCTCATCCAGATGACTTGAGCACAACAAGCAGACATAGCTACATATTCAGATTCTGTTGACGACAGTGATGTGCAGTCCTGCTTCTTTGATTGCCATGACACAAGTTTATCTCCGAGAAACTGTAATCCACCAGATGTACTTTTTCATGTGTCTAAACATCCTGCATGATCAGCATCTGAAAAAGCAATTAGTTCAAAACCAGAATCCTTCGGATACCAGATTCCCAAGTTAATGGTTCCCTTTATGTATCGAAGGATTCTTTTAACCTCACTGAGGTGTTTTTCAGTTGGTTTGGACTGATAGCGAGAGCACATGTAGACAACAAATACTATATCAGGTCTACTAGCTGTGAGATACATGAGTGACCCAATCATACTGCGGTATTTGGTAGGGTCAACAGGTGTCCCATGTAAGTCAGCATCTAGTTTTGTGGTATAGCCCATTGGTGTATTATAAGTATCACAACTCATCATTCCATGTTTCTTTAAAATTTCAAGAGCATATTTGGACTGATTTATAAAAATTCCACGGGGTGATTGATGAACTTGTAGTCCTAGAAAGAACGAAAGTTCACCCATCATGGACATTTCAAAATTGTCTTTCATTAATTTTGCAAAATCATTAGAGTAACTTCTTTTTGTTAAGGCAAAAATAATGTCATCGACATATATTTGAACAACAAGTAAGTCCTCCCCGTAGGTTTTTGTAAATAGTGTTGGATCCACTGAACCTTTAGAAAATTTATTGACCAGCAAGAAAGTGGACAGTTTGTCATACCACGCCCGTGGGGCTTGCTTAAGTCCGTAGAGTGCCTTTTTGAGTCGGTAAACGTGATTAGGACGCTCAGGATCAACGAAGCCGTCAGGTTGGCTTACATAAACTTCTTCACGGAGTTCTCCATTAAGAAATGCTGTTTTCACATCCATTTGGTAAAAAACCATGTTCCTGTGTGCAGCATAGGCCAGAAAGATCCGAACAGCTTCATGTCTAGCCACTGGAGCAAAGGATTCTGCAAAATCAAGTCCTTCTAGTTGGGAGTATCCTTTCGCTACCAGGCGTGATTTGTTACGTATGACAGTGCCTTCTGCATCTAGCTTATTTTTCCAAATCCATTTTAACCCGATGACAAAGACTCCGTAAGGTCTTTCAACTAATTCCCAGACTTCTAATCGTATGAACTGCTGAAATTCCTCTTGCATAGATTCAATCCAATTGTCATAAGTCATTGCTTCTTTAATGTTCTTTGGTTCTTCTTGACAAACTGTGAGTGCATAGATACAAGTTTCTCCATCAGTGTGAAGTCGTTGTCTTGTCATTACAGGTGCATCTGGATGGCCAATAATATGAACTAGTGGATGATCTCGAGTCCATTTGTGTGTCGAAGGGTGTAGTTGATAAGTATCTCGCATGTTAGCAGGATCCAAATTGCGTGTGGATGACTCAGCTACTTCAGGAAATGTAGGAGCCGGTGCAAACGGGTTAAAGAATGCATTAGGATCATGCTCTGCAATTTGTGGAACTGATTGTGGTGTAGGATCTTCAGCTGATTGTCGGGAGTTAGAAACAGTTTGTTTTGTTGTAAATGGTGATGCAATTGGAGGACCGTCTTTCTCAATAGTTGTTGTAGTTTGTTGAGGTGAGTCAGGTACTGGAATGTTATCAGGTTGAGCAGCGGAATTGGGTGAGACCTCAGTAGAACGGTATTCAATTGTATCATCAAACAGTGGAGCAAACAAGGTTTCCAATTCATTGCGATTGAGTGGCAATGGTTCAGCCGAAGAGTCCGGAGAGTTAAGACGGTTGAATTCGGGTCCTAAGCTGTGTTGCTCAGAAGCCATTTGTGTGAGTTCATCAAAATTAGCGTGAATAGTTTCTTGAATTTCTCTTGTTCGACGATTCCATATCCGAAAACCTTTAGAATTTTCACAGTATCCAACGAACACTCCGATGTCAGCCTTTGCTTTAAGTTTACCTAAATCATCACGATCATTTTTCGGATAACAAAGTGCTCCAAATACATGAAAGTAATCGATGTTCGGTTTTCTTTTGTGAACAATTTGATAAGGTGTTTTGCGATGGCGTTTTGTGATCATGCAACGGTTTTGGGTATAACATGCAGTTGATACAGCTTCCGCCCATAAGTAATCTGGTAATTGAGCATTAATCAGTGATGAGTGCTCAAACACTCATCATTTTTGGTCTAATCTGAACTGCAAAACATACAAAAACACTCAGAAATGCATCAAAATACAGAAAATATTTCAAAATTGTGTTTTATATGTTTTAGATGCAAAATATTTAAAAACAAATGAAAAACGAACAAAGTTTGCAAAATTGGCAGTTTCAGTCTCTCAAGTTTCATAAATTTGCAGTTTTAGTCCCTAGAAGTTCATTTTGGAATAAAAAGTCAAAAATAGTCCTTGGAATTCAAAAGTTGTCATAAATGGTCCCTGGTTATAAAGTTTGGAAAAATTACATGTTTAGTCCCTGAAATTTTGAAATTGGCAAAAATAGTCCTTGGGTATTCAAACATGGAAATTTACTTTTATTACCCTTGTACTATTCACAGGTGACAAAATACACCCTTTGGATAACTTTGGAAAACTGACACTTTCAGTCCCTACAAAAATCAGAAAATTAAATTTGGTCCTTGGGCTTGATAATACACTACACCATACGGATCATTAATATTATCTTAAGCCAAATCCAATAACCTTGGCCCATTCCTTCATTTGGCCCAACATCCCAACCAGCCCACCCATAAAAACCACCCTTTTCCCCGTTTTATTAATCCCTCCCTCAAATAATATAACCCCTCATCCCTGACCTCCCTTTTTGCCCGCCAAAACCAGACACACCCTCTGCCATCTCCAACATCCGTGTCCCCCCTCCACCATCCTACCTCAGCCACCCTACACCACTCCCATAAGTCAACCCTAACATCCCTAACATACCCCACTCACTCCTTCCCTTGTCCACGTGGTAATCCAATATCCCAAAAAACTCATCTACGGCTAATAATGAAAGGAGTGGTCTCCAATATGATCATATGGCTGTGAGAGCTCAACAAGAAACAAGGAAGGAAAATGACAAGAAGAAAGAGGACCACATCTCTTATTGTCTGAGTATAAATAGCAGAGGTGTTGTAGCCATTGAAGGCAATTAGGATTTTAGAGTAGGTAATTTAGTGTTAAATTAGTTAGTGTAATTTTTAAGTGTTATAGTTCCTAATCTCAGTTTGTAAGTTTTTTTTTTTTTTTTTTTTTTTTTTAATTCAATAAAAGTTTGAAACTTTGTGTAACTGCTCATCTATTTCTTGCTTAATACAATAGCTTATTTAGTGCTTATTTATTGATTTCCTAGCTTATCTCAGTTTAAGATTGCTTATTAGTCACATTCTAGTTCAACTTTTGTAGTTTGTTCATGCTTCATTGAATTATTAGTTAATTGTGAGATTAATTTAGTTTAGCTTATTTTGCATACTGGACATTGCTACTTGTTGTTTGTAGACTGCTTATTTAGTGTTTGTAAGCTTGTTTCAAACTCAGTTTTCCAAGTTATGCCTTAAAGTCCACATTTTCTTTTTAAAAAAAGTTCAATCAGTCACCATTTAAAGGAGTGTTTGGACCAAGCTTGACTTTCTGAGTCAAACTGGGTTTAGGTCATTTTTTTTTTTGGATTTGATTCAGCTCTAACATGATCATATAAGTAGAATTGGAGTGGTTAGAATCTGTTTCATATAGTTTAGCAGCTTATATATATGAAACTTGGTTTTTAGACCCCCTTTATAGCTTACACTTGATCAAATTGGATTGTTGGTTGTTTGACCATTTTAGTTTCTTATATTAGTTTAAAATTGCATTTGTAGGAGTTCTGCATAGGTGGGTGTAGTCACATGATTCATTTGGTCACTTATCTAGTTAAACTCAAATCCTAAGAACTGTCCCATTCCATTTTCTTTTCCAAATTCAGTAGGTAGTAAGCAGAATTTACATTTGGATGTTATAGTTTTAAGCTACTAATAGTATAAGAACATGTATATCTGCTTGTTTTATTTCACTTAGGGGCTTTGTAGGTGTCAAAACTTGCGGCTGCCCAAGCCCCATTCACCACTGCTGCCTCAGCAGTTGCAGTCCCACCATACCACCTTTAATCTTGAATTGAGGCTAGTTAGAGTAAGATTCAGGGTGTGGTTTGGTGTTTACAAATAGTTTGTAGTATAGATTTTAGGTGTTTAGTCTTATTTTAGATTTTGAAATATAATTGCTTGCGTGTAAGAGGGCTGCAAAACGCCCTGGTCATACCCTTTTCACCACATCTAACCTGCTGCTTCTGCAGCCTACACTCCCACTTTTGTTTAATCTTTACGTGATCGTGTTTAACTAATTTGTTGTAATTTTTGTTGTTTCAGATAGCCTATAGTACTGAATTGTTAAGTCCATCACTCGTTTACCCCTAGTACTTGTTCACTTGCTTGTTTTAACCCTCCCGAGTTCCCCCTAGCAGCCTGCTGCTGCTACCATACTTATTCACATTGCTTCTATTGTTTCTGCTGCTGCTCATTTAATTGTGGTTATCAGTTTGTTTTTAATTGTTCATGATTATGATTATGCATGTTTGCTTTTATTTTCTTATCTACTAGCTTATTTGAGCCCTCATGATGGTTTCTTTTTTTTGACTATTGCTGCTACTACCCTTGTTCTTAGTCCCATTGTCTTATCTTGTTGTTGTTTCTGTTTGTTGTTGTTATTGTAGTTTGTTGTTATAATTATTGTTGTTTGTTAATTTGCATCAGCTTTTGTGAGCTTATCATGAGATTATTTGAGCTTGTTGAGCTCTCTCACTGCCCTGCACCAATCTTGCTGTTTCATTGTTCCATGTTCTCAGGGTTCCACAAGCTTCATTAGTGGGCCCCACAAGATCAAATATGGTTCTCTGGATAGCCCTCCCAGCTGTCTATTGGAATCCAAGCTTGTTCTGAGCTTAAGCTTTTGCCCTTAGCTTGAATGTAGCCCTGCTAGAGCCCACCTCAGGACTGTTTGGGATAGTGGATTAGACTTGGCTTATTTGAGCTCACTACTTATTTCATTGTGCTTTATTGGTTGATTTAGCTTATTTGTGATAGACTGTGTTAGCTTTAGCTTAATCTTACTCCATTTTAGCTTATTAGATCATTTAGCTTAGCTTTTTCAAGTGCTTAAACCATTTCAAGTCTCATATGCCAACTGTTGGTGATTAAGCTCTCCACTGAGCTTATTGTTGTGTTTTAGAAAAGTTGATTTCACAAAAGTTTCACCCTTTCAGTAGTGTAAAAGTTTTGTAAAAAGAAAAACAAGAAAAAACCAAATTTAAATTTAGTGATAGCTTCTATTTAATAGAAGTTATCTTTTTCCTTTTTCCTTTTAGCTTTTTATTAAGCACTTTTGTATTTTCATATTTTTCTTAAGTTCCTGATAGGTTAAAGTATTTTTAGGAATTTTTCTAGATTTTTCTCTTTGCATTTGCTATTTTTAATAATTAATATTAGTTTATTACTAATTAATTAATATTAGATAATTAAATAGTGTAAATAGTTTTTATTAAGTACTCCTATGTTTTTATATTTTTCCTAGGTTTTAAATGTCATAAAATATTTTTAGAAAAAGTTTTAGGATTTTTACTGTTCATTTGGTATTTTTCTTTAATTTAATTAGTTTAATTAGTATTTAAATCTTAATTAATTAATAATAATTAGAGAAAAAGTAGGAAAAATATATTTTTAGTTTTAAAATTACTTTTATATTATTTTAGAATTTTTAGAATTAAATTTTCAATTTTCTAGCTTAATTTCATAAGTAGTGTAATTTAAATATTATTAATTAGTAATTAAATAGTAATTAATTAATAGTAATTAATTAAATAGTGTAAAAATTATTTTTAATTTTCTAAAAAGTTTATTTTATCATTAGGATTGTAAAAATGTAATTTTCATATCCGTAGGTATTTTATTTCACAAAAACTCGCGTTTTATTTCGTACGTTAACGTAACTTTAATTCAAACGAACGCGTTTTTAGACTTAGCTTACGTTTTTAGTGTATCTGATTATCAGTAAATGTTAATATAGTGTTTCTAAGTTATTTTTATTCCTTATCTCGTAGTGTAATCATTCACAACCCATTCCTGTCCAATTTCACCCGATCACAAACCCGTTTTTATACCATCCACACCTCGTTGGGACTTAACGACCCGGGGAAACACTGTACTTCCACGGAGATTGATTCTAAGCTGTTTGACTCTGTTGATCATTCACCTGGTCAATTTAGTTGACCGTTCAGAATCAATCAAAATTTGGCGCCACTGCCGGGGAGGTTGTGCGCGTATTCTAAACGGTTTTACAGATTAGTGAATCTGGATATACACTCATTGTATATTTACCATCCCTTGTTCATATTTTCTTATTTTTAAAACAAAACCGTTCCCGAAAACTTTTTAAACTCAGTTTTCAACGAACACAAAAAAAAAAAAAACACACACAAAAACCTTTTCTTTATCCTTTGTACAAAATGTTTACCCAAAAACCCAAAAATACTCACCTTTACCCTCTTACCCCTTTGATTCTCATTTCCTCACCCTCTATACACATTTCATTCTTTCTATGTCTCACCCACACCTTCTGGTTTGCCATTGGTGTGGTAATCCTTATAATGGTGGCAATTGCCCCAGCTGTGGCATGGTAGGATCAGGAAACGGGTCTGTCTATAACCAGAATCCCTATTCCTACCATGACACGACTGATTCATTCCATCAGTTACCACACCATCAGTCTCAGCAGTCTTACTGTTGTGAGTACTGTGGTGGTTCACACTACAGTTATGATTGTCAATCGGGAAACACGCTTGTCTATGAGCAATTTCCTGGTAACGATTATAACTCTAGCACTTATCACCCACATCCACATCAGTTTTACTGTTGTGATTACTGTGGAGGTCCACACTCTAGCTCGGATTGTCAAACAAGGAATCCATTTCCTTGTAACAATTACGACTATTCGTTTTCAGACCCACCTCCACAGTACGATATGATTCACACAACTCCTCAAGAAACCGAGCAAGACCTTTTACTAAAGGCTCTTGATATTTTAAAAGAACTTAAGGAGGAGTTGGCTACTTCATCGTTTCAAAGCTCTCGTGAGAAATCCATGGCAGAATTGCTTGCTGAAGAACGAGATGCTGAAAACGAATTAAGCAAGGAAGAATTACTTGTCTTAGAACAAGCAGCTAAAACACGTGCCATATTTCGCAATGCTGCTCTTCTTGACGATGATGATGATGATGATGTTACCCTTGATTTTTCTCAATTCTGTACGGGGTCATCAAGTTCATCTGTTGTGATTCCTTCCTCGGAAAATCAGGGAGAAAAGACTATGTTAGAATTACTAGCAGAAGAACAAATGAAATTTATAAAACCCCTGTCTGCTAGTCCTTTTCAACTCCCTCAGTCTATTATCACACCTGAAGTTCACACTCACTCTTTGATCATGGGGGACGAGCATCTTGACACTGTTCCTGAAAGGGAATCGGACGAATTCATAAAGTCTAGTGTTGAGAACCTTGTTCCAATCCCAAGAGAGTCACAGGGAACTTTGGATGATATGTGTGATATTCCTTCACCCATTGAGTGTCCTAAAGATCAATTTGAGACTTTCTCAGATTTTAGCGATGATTGCACATCTTATGGAGACATCGAGTATGTTGAGGCATCAGTTCCATAAACTGATGCTGATCATCTTCTCGAGGAGTTCGCTGATGAACTTGCTCACATCGATCCACTTTCCTTGGAAAGTGATGATGGTCTCCTTGACTTCCAAGCCGATCTGGGAGAAATTGAAAGTCTCCTATATCATGATCCGTCACTCACTTCTGATTCCAGCAGTCCAACAGAGAATAATATTCACTTTGTTCCCGAAACATTCAACACTACTCTCACCAATCCTCTATTTGAATTCGATTCTGAATTCACTATGATTTCTAATAATCCAATCTTTGACGAGGATTGTGATGAGTCCACAATGGAACATGAGTCCACTGATTCACATCTTGTGAATGATTCTCTTCATGAGGAGTTCTCCGGTGAACTCGCTCATCAGTTTGATATCCCGGGGGGAGATGCTCTCAATTATGAGAATTTGCAAATTCCCACCCACCCTCCCGGGTTGTTTACGAGCTTACCTTTTGAAATCCAAACTCAGGCTACGGAGCCTGCTCTCGTGGAGGAAGATCAAATCATGCTTTTTATCATGATTTTCTTCCTTTTCTTCACCTATACGGTGACTTCTTCTCTTCTTCACTCCTTCGGGAGTGAGGACACTATATTTGATCCCGGCATTTTCATGTATCATTATCTTGAGCCGGATACTTATCTCATCGGTGTGGAACTTTCACATGCTTCATATGTTTGTCCAAACATCTTGAATGAAAGTCCGATTGAGATTGTTTCTTCCACATCATGCTTCCCCAAGGACAAATGAATTCGGGGTCGAGTCACGCTAGCGACTCGGTAAACAAAAACAGAGCATGCTTATAGGGTTTTCACCCTAAGTGTGGGGGAGTCCCCCATGCTATAGTTACAAATGAGTGAAAAAAACAAAATGGTGTTTTCCACGCTTAGCTTGTAATGTTGCCCTTTTACGTTCAAAGTGTCGGCATAATAGCCGGAATTCTGAATATTGAGGACAATATTCATGATAAGTGTGGGGGGTATTCGCTATTCTAGCGAATTTTATCACATTTTACTATATAATACCCCCGTTTTTGCCAAAATTTCAAAAATTTTAAAAATTTTTCACTGGTGCTTCAAAATTTTTGTGGTAATCAGTCCACCTTGTCTAAGCGACAAAAGGGATTGGCTAGTCCAGGAGCAAACGGCTCTTGGTAAAGACATATCAAATCCGTTTACGGCTGGCAATTTGCCAAAAATTGTATGGTTCCTCAACTCCCCGAAAACAAATGAGTTGGCTAGCCCGCAAGATTATGGCTTGTGGTAAAGGCCGTGGAAAATCCATAATTGGTAATCAGCTTACCAAGATGTTGACTATTCCATCAAGAGCTGGCTAGTCCAGAAGCAAACGGCTTTTGGTAAAGACTACTCAAATCCGTTGACAGCTGGTGGTTTGCTCAAAATCACACGGTTATCAGGTGTGCCACAGTTCTTACACCTGGCTACTCCAGAAGTGATGGCTTTTGGTAAAGAGTTAAAAATCCATCAAGTTTTCAAAACAGTATTGCTAGGGACTAGCAATAGTTTAGTGTGGGGGATTGATGAGTGCTCAAACACTCATCATTTTTGGTCTAATCTGAACTGCAAAACATACAAAAACACTCAAAAATGCATCAAAATACAGAAAATATTTCAAAATTGTGTTTTATATGTTTTAGATGCAAAATATTTAAAAACAAATGAAAAACGAACAAAGTTTGCAAAATTGGCAGTTTCAGTCCCTCAAGTTTCATAAATTTGCAGTTTTAGTCCCTAGAAGTTCATTTTGGAATAAAAAGTCAAAAATAGTCCTTGGAATTCAAAAGTTGTCATAAATGGTCCCTGGTTATAAAGTTTGGAAAAATTACATGTTTAGTCCCTGAAATTTTGAAATTGGCAAAAATAGTCCTTGGGTATTCAAACATGGAAATTTACTTTTATTACCCTTGTACTATTCACAGGTGACAAAATACACCCTTTGGATAACTTTGGAAAACTGACACTTTCAGTCCCTACAAAAATCAGAAAATTAAATTTGGTCCTTGGGCTTGATAATACACTACACCATACGGATCATTAATATTATCTTAAGCCAAATCCAATAACCTTGGCCCATTCCTTCATTTGGCCCAACATCCCAACCATTTGGCCCAATATTATCTTAAGCCAAATCCAATAACCTTGATCAAATTGGATTGTTGGTTGTTTGACCATTTTAGTTTCTTATATTAGTTTAAAATTGCATTGTAGGAGTTCTGCATAGGTGGGTGTAGTCACATGATTCATTTGGTCACTTATCTAGTTAAACTCAAATCCTAAGAACTGTCCCATTCCATTTTCTTTTCCAAATTCAGTAGGTAGTAAGCAGAATTTACATTTGGATGTTATAGTTTTAAGCTACTAATAGTATAAGAACATGTATATTTGCTTGTTTTATTTCACTTAGGGGCTTTGTAGGTGTTAAAACTTGCGGCTGCCCAAGCCCCATTCACCACTGCTGCCTCAGCAGTTGCAGTCCCACCATACCACCTTTAATCTTGAATTGAGGCTAGTTAGAGTAAGATTCAGGGTGTGGTTTGGTGTTTACAAATAGTTTGTAGTATAGATTTTAGGTGTTTAGTCTTATTTTAGATTTTGAAATATAATTGCTTGCGTGTAAGAGGGCTGCAAAACGCCCTGGTCATACCCTTTTCACCACATCTAACCTACTGCTTCTGCAGCCTACACTCCCTCTTTTGTTTAATCTTTACGTGATCGTGTTTAACTAATTTGTTGTAATTTTTGTTGTTTCAGATAGCCTATAGTACTGAATTGTTAAGTCCATCACTCGTTTACCCCTAGTACTTGTTCACTTGCTTGTTTTAACCCTCCCGAGTTCCCCCTAGCAGCCTGCTGCTGCTACCATACTTATTCACATTGCTTCTATTGTTTCTGCTGCTGCTCATTTAATTGTGGTTATCAGTTTGTTTTTAATTGTTCATGATTATGATTATGCATGTTTGCTTTTATTTGCTTATCTACTAGCTTATTTGAGCCCTCATGATGGTTTCTTTTTTTTGACTATTGCTGCTACTACCCTTGTTCTTAGTCCCATTGTCTTATCTTGTTGTTGTTTCTGTTTGTTGTTGTTATTGTAGTTTGTTGTTATAATTATTGTTGTTTGTTAATTTGCATCAGCTTTTGTGAGCTTATCATGAGATTATTTGAGCTTGTTGAGCTCTCTCACTACCCTGCACCAATCTTGCTGTTTCATTGTTCCATGTTCTCAGGGTTCCACAAGCTTCATTAGTGGGCCCCACAAGATCAAATATGGTTCTCTGGATAGCCCTCCCAGCTGTCTATTGGAATCCAAGCTTGTTCTGAGTTTAAGCTTTTGCCCTTAGCTTGAATGTAGCCCTGCTAGAGCCAACCTCAGGACTGTTTGGGATTGTGGATTAGACTTGGCTTATTTGAGCTCACTACTTATTTCATTGTGCTTTATTGGTTGATTTAGCTTATTTGTGATAGACTGTGTTAGCTTTAGCTTAATCTTACTCCATTTTAGCTTATTAGATCATTTAGCTTAGCTTTTTCAAGTGCTTAAACCATTTCAAGTCTCATATGCCAACTGTTGGTGATTAAGCTCTCCACTGAGCTTATTGTTGTGTTTTAGAAAAGTTGATTTCACAAAAGTTTCACCCTTTCAGTAGTGTAAAAGTTTTGTAAAAAGAAAAAAACAAGAAAAAACCAAATTTAAATTTAGTGATAGCTTCTATTTAATAGAAGTTATCTTTTTCCTTTTTCCTTTTAGCTTTTTATTAAGCACTTTTGTATTTTCATATTTTTCTTAAGTTCCTGATAGGTTAAAGTATTTTTAGGAATTTTTCTAGATTTTTCTCTTTGCATTTGCTATTTTTAATAATTAATATTAGTTTATTACTAATTAATTAATATTAGATAATTAAATAGTGTAAATAGTTTTTATTAAGTACCCCTATGTTTTTATATTTTTCCTAGGTTTTAAATGTCATAAAATATTTTTAGAAAAAGTTTTAGGATTTTTACTGTTCATTTGGTATTTTTCTTTAATTTAATTAGTTTAATTAGTATTTAAATCTTAATTAATTAATAATAATTAGAGAAAAAGTAGGAAAAATATATTTTTAGTTTTAAAATTACTTTTATATTATTTTAGAATTTTTAGAATTAAATTTTCAATTTTCTAGCTTAATTTCATAAGTAGTGTAATTTAAATATTATTAATTAGTAATTAAATAGTAATTAATTAATAGTAATTAATTAAATAGTGTAAAAATTATTTTTAATTTTCTAAAAAGTTTATTTTATCATTAGGATTGTAAAAATGTAATTTTCATATCCGTAGGTATTTTATTTCATAAAAACTCGCGTTTTATTTCGTACGTTAACGTAACTTTAATTCAAACGAACGCGTTTTTAGACTTAGCTTACGTTTTTAGTGTATCTGATTATTAGTAAATGTTAATATAGTGTTTCTAAGTTATTTTCATTCCTTATCTCGTAGTGTAATCATTCACAACCCATTCCTGTCCAATTTCACCCGATCACAAACCCGTTTTTATACCATCCACACCTCGCCGGGACTTAACGACCCGGGGAAACACTGTACTTCCACGGAGATTGATTCTAAGCTGTTTGACTCTGTTGACCATTCACCTGGTCAATTTAGTTGACCGTTCAGAATCAATCAATCAGCATAGTTCTAGCAGGTTCCACTAACGTCCTGTTGCGTCTTTCAACAACTCCATTCTGTTCTGGGCTTCTAGGAATAGATGTTTGATGTTCAATTCCCACTTTCTCATAATATGACTGAAGTGTCTGATTTTTAAATTCTGTTCCATTGTCAGTTCTGACTATTCGTACTGTGTTGCGTAACTGAACTTAAATTTTAGTGAGAAAGGTGATGATCATTGAAGGAGCCTGATCTTTACTTCGTAAAAAATAAACCCAAGTCCATCTAGAGTAATCATCCACAATTACAAGAATGTAGCGTTTACCGTTTATACTTTGAACACGCATCGGTCCACACAAATCCATATGAAGCAATTGTAAAACATGATTCGTACTGTTCTTAGATTTAGAAGGAAAAAGAGCCCGAGTACTTTTTCCTTGTTCACAGGCTGAACATAAGTGATCTTTGGTAAAACGGAATCTTGGAAATCCATCAACAAGTTTGTGACGAGCAAGTTCAGTCATAGTTTTGACATTCAAGTGCGAAAGACGTTTGTGCCATAACCAAGATTTAGTCGATTCCGCTTTGGAGAGAAGACATATCGGAGATGTAGTAATCATATCTGACATTGATATTGTATAAAGATTAGAACCACGTGAGCCAGACATTAGATCGTTTCCTTGTAAGTCACGAACGAAACAAGTTTTCTCACGAAATGCAACTTCTAGATCCCCATCACAAAATTGACCAACAGAGAAAAGGTTGTGTCCAAGGCCTTCCACATAATAAACACGACTGATATCAATGTTCCCACTGACATAGTCACCATATCCCATGATTAAAGCGTAATGATCATTCCCGAATCTGACAGTGCCAATGAACTTTGAGACAAAGTTGTTTAACAGTTTGACATTGCCTGTCATATGTCGGGTGCATCCGCTATCAACAATCCAGAGAACAATCTGTACCACCTGCATCACAAGAAGACGACAAGGATGGAACAGAAGTAAGGGTGGAACCCAAAGAAAGTGCGGGTTCTTGTTGGTTAGAAACACATGTATTCAACAATTTAGGAATCCATTTAAAGTCTGGTTTATGTTGTAACCAACGTTTCCAATTCCAACTAGTTCTTGCTTTCTTTTTGGTGAATTCACTAGTAATGGGCTTGTTCCTAGATTTGTTCTCTTCACATATGGGGGTAACTTCAACTTCATTAGAAACCGTAGAAGGCGGCTTTCCTAATATAGACTTAGAGGCAGTAGTAGGCCTAGAAGGAATGCGTGTCCTATGTTTCTTATGATGATTAAGAAGAGAATTAGCTATACATTTTGTATGAATACCAGATGATATGCTTTTACGACAAAACACACAAGATGCATTAATATTCAAAACATTCAAAGGTTCATCATTCGTTACATTTAGATTTTGATTACAATTTGCCAGATTAGAATCTAAATCTGATGCAACATGAGTTTTATTCAAAGTCCTAAGTTGATCTTCTACTTCTTGAGCTTCTAGTTGTCCTCTTTTACGTTGCCAGAACCTATTCTTCTTGTTACTTTTTCGCTTGGGTCTGCTAACGCTACTAGTAGAGACTAGTCCTGTGGAAGTGGAGTTATCAACATTAGTGTTTTGAACAAAATTTTCTTTAGCAGTTTTGTCTAATTGATACAATCCTGGTGCTATCACCGTGGTGTCAACAAACTTTCCTTTTTGAAGTAGCTTAATTTTCTCTTTCAAATCAATGATGATGTGATTTTTATCCTGAATTTCAGACTCAAGTTTCCCGTTGCAGTAACTAAGGTCATTGCGGTTTTCTTGCCAGTCGACGTTTTTAATTTTTAAATCCGCAATTTCTTTCTCATATTTGAGACACAGACTCTTTAAAGACTCATTGTTTTTGCAAAGCTGACAAGAGTTTGAATTATTTTGACTTTGAAGTTTCAATTCCGTTTCAATACTTTGAGCTTGACACCATTCAAGCCTTTGTTTGAGTAGACAAATTTCTTTTGAAAATTGTTTTGTCACATCATCATTCATTATTCTCAGCTTGTCATTTTCATGTTTAAGTGTCTCAATTTCCACATTCAACAAGTTATTATCAACACAAAGATCATCCATAAGCATGGAAGTACCAGATTTATAGAGATCATTCATGATAACAGAATAAATATCAGCATTGAGAATTTGTTCCAAGAGTCGATCAGCGTCATCTTTTAAAATTCTATTTCTTTGCTTTTGAACCAAAATCGCATTTTCAGTTGAGTTGAAAACGTTTATCATAGTTTTGACCTCGTTTTGAAGTTCCTGTTCCCAACGTGTAGCACATAGACGGAGGTGTTTAACAATTGGCAACATTTGTTTTTGAAAAATATCTCTCTTTTCTCGCTCGTAAGCAGATTGAAAAGTTTCAATTTTTATTTCAGAAATACGTTGAATTGTTTCCTCCAAAATTTCGATGTCTTCCATAAAAGTTTTGTAATAGTTTAAAACACGACAACTTTTTGGTAAAGGTGTAACTTCACCAGAAGATGGTAAAGGACCATTTATTTGTGCTACAGTTTGGACAGGGGCCGCATTAGAGGATGAAACATATGACTCAGTGACATACCATGATTTCTCAGGTAATTCATTTTGAGGAACAAAAGATTTAGAAATATGAGGAGCTTGTGAATAATCATATGGTGTCCAATATTGAACATAACTCATTTTTGATCGACTCTCTTCTTCAAGTTCTTCCTCTTCCTCAGTATCAAAAACAACAGCACGCACAATCGTATTATCCAGCAAATGGTCCATACTGTAAATTTTAGGAATTTCTTTGAAAGCTGTGTGAAGAAACATTGATTTGAAATCGCCAAGAGAAAATCCTTTATCGGGTCTCGGTTTTAAAGTAAATTTCTGAATTGTTGTGACAGAGCCCCCGGTTTTGTAAACAATATTACGAAATTCTTTGAGTTGTTTTTCAAGATCAACAATCTCACCGAGTAAGTTATCTATATACTTCCTTTTTCGTATTTTATGTTCACAAAAATTCTTTTTGCAATTGGACAATTCTGTTTCTGTTTTTGAAAGTACTATTTGAAGACGTTCAACTTGCATTTTTAGTTCACACTTTTCACTTTCGAGTTTAGAAATCAACTTTCCGTTTGACTCAATTAAATCTTGCATTTTGTGTTGAAGATCTTGCTCTTTGTTGTAAGATTCTTGAAAAGCTTTTTCAAAACTTTTTGCATGTTTAATCTTGTCTTCCTGATTTGAAAGTTGAATTTTATAACACTCAATATCTCTTGCAAGTGACGCATTTGTTTCTTTTAAAGCTTTATTATTCTCGTTGCATTTTATGATTTGCAATTGTTGAGCATTCAGTTGTTTGGATAACAGTATGAGGACAGGGTCTGGATCAAACGATGGTTCATGTTGTTCTATTTGATCATGTTTATCATTCTCAATAGGATCATCAAATGAAACAACTGTGTCATCATCAAATATGACAACTGTGCTTATTTGTTCATCTGTTTGAGAAGATGAAGATGAGTCAGATGGAACAACTTGCGCCATATCTGATTCAGAAGCAGAAGGTGAGGCTATTTCATGTATTAGGCATGCATTTAGGTCATGTACCTGAGACAAGCCGTCAGTGTCATACACTGGACCTGAATCATTAAATTGAAGTTCCTGCATGTTGGCCATAAGCATCACAGCTGCATTGGCTTCCAGATCTTCCATGTCATCGTCATTGTTCACATTTGCCATGAATTTGTTATCCTGTTCAGGGAAATGTCCATCTTTTTCATCTTGAAGAGCCATGAGTAATGCATGCTTGTGAAACTTACTACCCCGAGTTCTCGGTTTAGGACATGCTGTCGCTATATGACCTTGTTCATTACAGTTATAGCACCACACTGCATTCCCTGAGTTTGAGTTCCTAGTTGCAACTGGTGCAGACCTTTGCTGAGAAGAGCCTGAGTTGTTCCTGAACCCTCCATTGTTATTAAACCTCTGACCATTCCCAAAATTTCCTGAAGAACTTCCTGAACTAGATCGACCATAGTTACGATTCTGAATTTCCACCCTTCCATGATTGACAACAGCTTGATTCCTTGTGTTAGAAGATGAACGTTGACAGTTGTTTGTTTTGTTGGAGAACTTGCTAAAAGCACTAGCAATAAGAGCAAGTCCCTGATTCAACGTATTAAAGTCATCATCATCATCTTCATTGGAGATGGAGTAATACACTGCATCATTTTTGTTTAATGGAACAAGTTGAGTAGAAGTATTCTGTGGAGATGAATCATAAGGGACCATTTCGTTCGAGGTAGAAGATTGTGGATAACTGAAGTAGTTTTGCTCTTGAACATATGCATGATTTGACATAGGTGGTGGAGCATAGGGAGATTGAGCTACGAGTGCCAAAGAATTTGGTGTTGGTGATGGTGAGTATCCTCCTCGAAGAGCTCGATCTTTTTCCACTTCAGGTTCATGGTGTTTCAGAAAATCATACAACAAACCATATGGTGCATCATGAAGGTTTTTGGTTTGTCCAACAAATGTCACATATTTATGCCAATCCGGGCCAAGACTACCAACGAATTTGGAGTTCGCTGCGATCCTTGGAACTGTGATTTTGTGACGTTCCAGATCATTGACCACATTTGTGAAACGATGATTGTAGGATTCAAGTGACTCTCCTGGTTCAATTGTGATGTCAGTGTATTCCATGTAGAGTTTGGATTCCATATCATCTTTGTTCAATTGAGTGCCTTTCATAAGGAGATGAACATGTTCCCACATAGCTTTGGCTGTTTTCTGAGCATCGACACTTCGATAATTTGGATTAGGTATACCTTGAAGTATATAAGCCATTGCATACTCATCAGCTTCACGATGTAATTTCTATTCTTTTGTGAGTTGAGATTCTAGAAGAGGTCTATCTCTAGGAGGACGTGGAGGATCAGCAGTTGGATCACCAATTTCAAATCTTGTTGGCCACTCAAATGGTCCTTCAATTATCAATTGTTTCAAGCATTTCCCATGAGGTTTCTTTAGTTCAAGAAATCGTAAGAATCGACTTGACCATTGAACATAGTTCCCAGGTGTAAGCATTGGAGGTGTTTCAAGTGATCCCGCCTCATGTCTGGATTGTTGAGTTGTAATAACTTCACACATTCTATCAAACTAGTGAGGTTGTTTGGAGGAAAACTGAGTGTTTTGTTGTGACATTTGATATGGTTGTTGTTGAGGAATGATTTGATGTTGTTGCATCATGAGATATTGTGGTTGTGGATTAAACGGTTGTTGATGAAAGTGTGATTGTGAAGGTTTTTGATATGATTGTTGCTGATGGTATTGTTGTTGCTGATATTGCTGATGTTGTTGCTGAGGATTAGAGAAGTAGTAATATGGTGGTTGAGACATCTTAGAACACTTGTGTAATAATGGAACTTTGTAGAAGATTGAAATGCACGTTCCTTTGGTTAAGTTCAAAATCCCTGGGGTAAGTTGAAATCTTACGCGTAAAAGTGAAACTTATGCGTAGACTTCAAAGTTACGCGTAAAGGTTGATCTTATGCGTAAACTATAGAGTTATGCGTAAGATTGTACCTTATGCGTAAGTTTTAAGCTTATGCGTAAGATTCTTATGCGTAAGGTTCAAAGACCAAACAAATCTTTCAAACTTATCCAAGCTTGAAAGATATCCAAAGTCGAAGTATTCCACTAACTTATCCAAGCTAGGGAAGTACTGAGTCACCGTAACACAAGGAGAAGACCTTTGATGAAACTTAAGCATAGATTCTAGCAACTTACGCGTAAGATTAAATCTTATGCGTAAGATTGAACTTCTGCGAAGAAAAGGCAACTTCTGCGTAGGATGAAACTTCAGCGTAGAACTTAAGCGTAGGAAAGCAATGTTAGGCGTAGAAAAGGGGTTTTATGCATAAACTCACGCGTAGAATCCAATGTTATGCGTAGAAAATGGGTTTTCTGCCAAAACTTATGCGTAGGATTCAAGGTTATGCGTAGAAAAGGGGTTTTTCACCAAAACTTAAGCGTAGAATTCACTCTTATGCGTAGGAATGGGGTTTTTGGCTAAACTTATGCGTAAACTGACCACAAAGTACTGTTGACAGCTATATTTTTGTACTATACGAAAATCTTACGCGTAGGATGACCAAAAACTTGTAAAAATCACTACTTTTTGATGAAAAATGCTTAGAAATAAGGTACTTTTAATCAAATAACTTCCCCAATACTTAGAAAACACTAACTATTGAAGATTTTGAGTAGAAAAAAACCTTAAAAATCAAAACTTTATGCAAAATCTAAGCTTCTAAACACTATATTAACTTTAAAACTTATCCAAGCTTCAAGATTTGAGTGTAAGAAACAAAGAAAGAAGCAAAAGATGATGAAACAACACCCTAAATCCCACGTTAACACCAAGACAAGCACTTCAATCTCTATTAGGTGAATGATACCCCTTGTTAGGTCACCATTTTGTAAACACAAGTATAAGAAACGAGATGAGAATAAGAGATGGTTGATTATAAGAATGAGAGAAAAGTAATTGCAAGAGTTTCCTTAATGTATTCAAATAACCAACAATTATAATGTTTACATAAGCTTAGTATTTATAAGGGAGGAGTAGGGCAACACTCCCTTCCTCCCTCTTACTACTTAGACGTGGGCTTTCAAGGCCCATGGACATGCATACTTAAGCCTAGTAACATAAACATAATGAAATAAATAACTAAGCAACCTATTACAAGAGGTAATGACCGAGACTTGACTAAAATACAAAAGTATGATCCCAACATTGGGGGACATCACCTATTTACCCCTAGAAGTGCTTGGGGTTTGATTCAGGTTCAAAAGATCTTTGAAGACAGGGAGATCATGCTTCCTCTTTCTGGCTTGTTCCTTGGTTCTACAACCATTGTGAGGAGGACAGAAAGGAGGGACATATGTTTCAAATGGTGTCTCATCCTCAGAAGAAGAGTCAGATGATATGTTGATGATTTCTTGAGAAGATTTCATAGTGATTGATGATTTGATTTGGGTGATTGGAAGTTTTAATTGCGAGATTGGCGTTTTTGATTGTAATTAGGGTTTGATTGTGGTGAATTAGGGAAAAGATTTCGTCCGGTTTTATAGGGATTACGGAGTATCAAGCGCATTCATTGTTATGGGTTCTTGACTTTTTGACCAAGTTTGATTAGTCAACTCTGCTGCTAGCTTAATTTCATTCTGCTGCTAGTTGTTTCATTCTGCTGCTAGTTGTGGATGACATGGTTATGCTGCTACGGTTGTAAGTGAGATGGTGGTATGTGTAACTTCTACCAATCAGTTTAAAACCTAATTCATCTTCATAATTGGTTTTTACATGCTCCAAATTGAAGTTATCACAAACCTTAACACTCCATTATTCTCAAAGTCAATTATCCCCAATTTCTCTAAACCCTAATTCATGGATTGTGCACGTACCTGGGCAGAGCAGCAAAATAGTGTGGTCGTTTTGAATGAAGAGTTGGTTCCTGAAGAATTCACAGATATGGTTAAAATTTTGAATGCTACTTCTCTTAGGTATGAACTCATTGTGAATCCTACTATATTTGTTTCCTACATCAAATAGTTTTGGCTTACTGCTAAAGTCAACACTAGGAATGAGGAAAAATATGTCAGTGCTTTAGTAGATGGGCAAAAGGTTCGTGTAACTGAATCATCTATAAGGGAATCTCTTCTCTTAAATGATGAAACAAAGACCACTTGTCTTGCTACTTCTGCTATTTTTGATGGTTTAAAAACTTTGGGGTACGAGGGAAAGCATACAAATTTAAAATATCAAAAGGCTCTCCTCTGTCCTCAATACAAGTTTTTGGTACACCTTCTCCTTCATTGTTTGAGTCCTAAAACTTCTGGGTGGCATGAGTTTAGTGCTACTATTGCTTCTGCAATGGTATGCCTAAGCAAAGGTCAACCATTTAATTTTTCAAATATGATCTTGGAGGGGATTGTTAAAAGTATTAAAGAGTCTGGTTCTTATTTGCTTTATCCAAGATTTATCCAGCTCTTTCTTGAAAACCAACTTACAGATTTTAGATCTCATGCTGCTACTTATGATGCTCCAAAATTGGTTTCAAAAACTTTTACTTTCTTGGTTAAGCATGGAAAAAGTTTTTCAGGCACACATACAAATCTTACACCTTCAATGGTGCAACTTGTGCAAAATATTCAGGGTGAAGGATCAGGAAATCCCACTGATTCCCATCACACACCCAATTTTTCTGCATCTGCTACACAACCCAAAATACACTATACCCGTAGGAAAACCAAAAAGAACACTGATCTACCTCAAGATCATGTTAGTATGGCTGTACCAGATGAGGCTGTCCCAGTTGATGAAGGGGACATGTTGGTAAGGGCTGTCACTATTGCTTCTAGCTTAGCAGCAGAGCAGGATAGTGATAACATAAATAAGACCCAAACTAAGGCAACATCTAGAGAAAAGGATTCTTCTGAATCTACTTCTCAGGATGGTAACCCTAGCCAACTGGAAAATATAGGGGGCTCAGATGATCAAACTAGGTTTGATACTGAGTTTATGTCCCAAGATTCACCTCTCGGACCAGGTCACACAGGTCGAAGTGATGAGGATAGGCAAGTGACAAATGAATTGACGAAACATCTTGTACATGATGACAATGTTAATGATTAACCTCTCAGACCAGGTAACACAGGTCGAAGTGATGAGACTACTATGCAACTCATTAAGGAAATGACGATTACTTGTACCAATTTGGGGTTGAAGTATACTACATTGGAAGATAAAGTTCTTACTCTGTCTACTGTTGTTGATGGACAAGCCAAGCTCATTTCCAAATTGAAGAAACAGATTAAGAACTTGAAGAAATCAAGATCTTCAACCTCATTGAAAAGGCTAAAGAAAGTGGGCACTTCTCAAGTTATCAGTTCTCCTGAACTCTCTACTCATTTGGAAGAGGATGCTTCAAAACAGGGGAGGAATGAAGATGTCATGAGTTCAGGGGAGGCAAATTTGAAAAGGGTTGAAAGTGCTCAGGTTATGAATGATGACACGGTTTCAGGGGAGGTTCCAGAGATTGGGGACATGGATGTGGAAAGTCCTCAAGATGAAAATTTTGTGATTGCTGATCAATCAGGGAATGAGGTTGTAATGGAAAAGGTGATTGCTACTCAAGAGAAGGTGGTGGAAAAACTTAAGACTTTGGAGCCTGAGCAATTAGTGAAGGCAACAGAGTTGATGGGTGAAGCTTTGATGACTTTGGGGGATTCAATGGTTAAAGAGCTTGAAAATGCTGCTATTGCTGACAAGATTGATGACTCTACTGCTGCTCATGATTCTACTGCTAAGGATTTTGCTGATCCTGCTGCTAGTGGAAAAGTGAACTCTGCTGATGCACAAGACTCTGCTGCTGGGTCTGGTGATAATGCTGCTGCTGAGGCAATGGTTTTGTTAAGTAAGAAGACTACAGAAGTTCCATATGAATCATCTTCAAAACATACACCACTACAAACAACAACAATCACATCATCAACACCTAGTTTACCTCTAAAAGGAGTTGTATTCAGAGAACCTGCTGCTCAGCCAAAGAAGATTGTATCATCATCTACTGATAAAGGGAAGGGCAAGCAAGTTGAAGAACACAAATGGATGTATAAGGGGTTTGACTACTCTGTAATACCTTTTCATATGTGGCCTAAGGAATTACAAGTTAAACATGATTCATCTGTTGCATTAAAAGAACAAGAATTGATTGATCAAGAAGAACAACAGTTGGCTCAGAAGGAAAAGGAAAGGATTGAAAAGGAGACAGAAGATTTAAGGAGGTATGAGGAATGGGTTGATGAGAAGATAAGAATAGAGGTTGATATTGAACTCAACAAGATGATCAAAATTGAAGAAAATGAAGTTCCAACTTTTGATGTGCAATCTTGGGTAAGGGAGTTCACTGCTAAGAAAAAGAAAGAAGATGCTGCTGCTAAAAGGAAGAAAAAGATACTTAGAGGTCCAACTCCTTTGCAACAAAGAAAAGAGCAAGAAAGATACCTGAAGAATATGAAGGGATGGAAATTGGTGCAGTTAAAGCCTAAGTCTGATCAAGAGGTTTTTAACTTGCATCAACAAGCTAAGAGACAAACAGATACCTTCTATCCTATGGGTTGTGCTGAAGACTTGGAACATATTGCTCAGATGAATAAAACGTTGGTACCGGAAAAAGTAGCTGAAGCAGAGCATGTTCAAGAAGCAGATATTGTTAAGCAGCTTGTTGCAGAAAAGACTACTTCTTCTATGCAAAGTAGTAAAAGAAAGGGTGTTGTTCATAAATCATTTGCAAAGAAGAAGAGGAAAACAGGGGAAGAAAGCAGTTCTAAGCCAGAAGGAGATGAGTTCAAGAATGATTGTGATCATATTCCTCCTGAGCATCTAAAGGAACAATTGAAGGTTTACACTATGGTTGGCAAGATGGAAGATCCTGAAGTAGTTGATGCCATACCAATAGGAATCAAATATCCTATTATCAAAGTAACTACAGGATATGATACTAAAATTGGAGCATTTCATGATGTTGAGAGATCTGATGGAAAGACTCACAGGTTTCTTAGATTTCAACAGATGCTCTACTACTTTGATAGAGAGGATGTTGATGACTTGTGGAAGTTATACAAAGCAAAGTTTGGAGCTGAGAAGTTTGATGGTAAAAAGTATGAGAAAGATCAAATTGATCATATCATAACTATGTCTGATAATGTTCTATGGAGAGCTCTAAAACTTATGTATAAACCTTCAATGGATGATTCTGAATGGACAGACATAGTACAATACAAAGTAAGAAGATGGAGACTCTTTCAAGATTCTAGAGTTCATATGCTAGAAATTGGACCAATTACTTTGTATATGCTAGCTGAAAAGGATTACCCAGTGGTAAGATACTGGAATACTGTCAATCAGATGGTTAATGGTGCTGGATTACTCAACTTGCAGAAAGACTATGATACTGATGATCAGGCATTCAATTTGCTGTCAAAGTATAAGAAGATACTTGATCAACAGACATCTCAAGAATTGAGTGTTTGGAAGCATCCTCCTGGTGTTTATTGAGCTTTGAAGAAACTTAATAATTTAGAAGTAAATATTAAGTTTAGGGGAGGATTGTTGGGTTTTGGATTCTGTTGCTGAGTGAAACTACTGCTGAGTGAAACTGCTGCTAATATAAATGACTCTGCTGCTGATGACAAAGTGTTGCTAATGGAAAATGCTGCTGAAGGAAACTACTGCTAATGTGATAAGCATGTATTCATAGAAGATAATTATAGAATATATTGTGTGTATAACTTATACGTCTAGAATATTCTTATCTTGCATAGAAAGTTATTGTAAGCCTAGTAGGACTCCTTGGCCTATAAAAGGAGGATCCTAGGGTTAGATTAAGTACGCATTGTTTAGTTTTTCGTTTACACTTCAAGGTTGTAAAACCCTAGTATTGTCGAGTGCTCGTATTAATAATATTGAAGTGTTGATAGTTAATTGTTCTTCTTAAGTTAAGCTTTTACATTCCGCATTCAAGCTTAAGTGTTTACATTAAGTCAACTTCTATATAAGATCGTTTGCTCAACTGGGATCAACAAATAGTACCCAGTTTTTAGTGTAAATTTCCCCCTAAATTGTTCATATTTTATGTTAATATGTTAGGATATATACTCTTATTTGTTTATAATCTGCTTTCAGGGCAAAGATGAACAAAGGAACGAAAAGACGCGGATTTGGAAGGTTTTAGATGAAAATCATTGAAGTATGCGGATTCTGCACTAACTACGGCATAGATGCTCCATCTACCTACACCCTAGCAATTATTTACGAAGACTACAACATAGCCACATCCATAGCTACGGTGTAGTAACACATTAAAGGGCTCTACGGAGTAGCTTCTCTCCACCTACGGCGTAGACCTTAAAATCAAGCAGAAGATAACTTTCGAGGCCAAAGAAGAAACTACGATGTAGTCCCATCTTAACTACGCCGTAGATGTGACACCTAATGAATCTACGACCGTAGCACTTGATCAAGCTACGGCGTAGTTGATATTCACAAAGGCTAAGGCGTAGCTGACCATAGGGCTACACAGTAGCAATGTCGGGCCTATAAATACCAGCACTAATTCCGAGTTTTATCATTCACTTTTCACCACACAGAAGTCAGAAGGAATTCAGGGAGCAAGAGGGAGAAGTTCTATCAAGCATACAAGTCCATTCCAAGGGAGAATTCACCCGATAACTATAAGTTTATTCATTCATTTGTTTGTATTAATTCAATGCTTACATTTGTTATGTTAAACACTTGTTTTTCTACAATATTGAACATGAGTGGCTAAACACCTCTTGGTGTTATCCTGATTATGAAATTGTTATTGATATGATTTAGTTTTCTCGCATCTTTAGTAATTTTATTTGTATACTTTCTTATCTTGTCTTTGGACACTTTAGCTTTAAGGGTTTTGATATTGGGTAGTCCTTCGAGGGGAATGTACAATGTGACCATGCCCACATTTCATTAGAAGGTTGTGACTTGGTGATGCTTAAGACGAACTGTAGACGCTTCTATCACCATACACGTGCGAATTGACCAAAGGATCACTTACCTAATAGATTTACTTAAGAATTTAGAGGGGAAGTGTAAGTGACAACACTTTCCGTTAGGCCAGTCTAAGTTAGTAGAGGCACTTTGTTGGAACACGAAAAGTGTAAATCATTAGTTAGGGACTTCTATTTATATTTTATCTTAGTATAGGGTATGTTGTATAATATTAGTTGTATGCGACACAAGTTTACCATCGCTGAACTTGTATATCCACAATGGAGGCTTAGCTAGACGTTGGGTATAAATACCCCCAACCTCATGGGTTATGAGGTGTGTGTTCTATGTTCTAGCAATGTGAGAGTTTTGATATCTCTCTCTCTTCTCTCTAAAGTGCTCATACCCACTTTACATATTTAGATTAGTTGTAGACGTGATAATATTGGTACAACAATTGGTATCAAGAGCCAAATATGAATCGTTGTTCCTTGTAGTGATTGTTTTAGTGTTGTTAAATCTTCTCTTGTCTTTATAAGCTTTGTTTTTCTTGGTGTTCTTTACTTTCTCTCTCTAAAATATCTTATGCTTCATACGTAGTGATTAGATTACTCATTCACGTGGTTAATCTTGTTATACGTATGTTAAGATAACTTATTTCTGAAAAAGAAATAGTTTTTCATCATTATATTCATAGTTTCTAAGTATTTAGTGAAGATCTAGGCTAATTTTTGTGGTTTTAAGGTTTTTGAAGAAGTGTACTTTTGCTCATAAAAGTAGGGGTTAAGATTTTGTTCGCATTGTTTTGCTCGCATCGAAAGGGTTTAGGCCGCGATACAAGGGTTATGGATTCCGCGATAGTTGTTTGTGATAAGAGTTTTTGTGATACGAAAGAATTGGCTGCTATACTTTCTTTGCGAAAGTTTTTGTTACCCACTATTTACGAAAGAAAACTCTGCTCGGATCGCATTAGACTTCTGCGATAGCCCTTGTATATGTGTGATACTTCTAAGACTCTGTGACATTGGATTTTACGAGACTTACTATTACCCACCTTTTACGAAAGAATACTCTGCCCAATTTTCACCAGAAGCTGCGATAGTTACTGTTCATGAGATTCTATTGCGATACTTTGACCTAAAGACTTTTATAACTTAACAAATCCCTCAAAAAGATTTAAAATTTGTAAAAGACTTTGATCATACTCATTGCACTAGATTAATTCTCCAAACATTCAACCATCACAACTCAAACAAACTAAAGCACCTCAATAAAACAAAACAACATCTCATATCAAAGATCCATTATCACTATGTCTACTAATCATGATTCATGTTATGCTAGTATGATATTGGGTTCATAGAAAGACCACCAATGCTTTTTCCTGGAAAGTACACTACATGGGCATTTAGGTTCAGAGCTTGGCTGTGTCACTTTGATGATGCTGCATACTTGCTGAACTCCATCAACAATGGTCCTTATGTTATGAAACAAATTGCTGATCCAAGTCATCCAGCCTTCACTATCCCACAATCATAAATGATTTGAATGATGATGAACTTAAGCAATACCTTGCTGATTTCAAAACTAAACATTTTATAATGTTAGCTATTCCTAATGAACTGGTTGCACTTGTGGATCAACATCACAATGCTCATGACATGTTGCGAGAACTTGAATCATTACACGATAAAGAAGAACATCAACTCATGATAAGAAGAACATCAACTCATGAAACATGATCTTAAGAATGGTATCCATTTCCACATGGACTGAATGCAAACACTTTTTTCTGAATCAACTTCAACAATTCCTTTTAACAACTCTCATAATGAAAACGAAAGACCAATCACTTGCAACAAAAAGGCCAATCCCTTGAAACCTTCATGTGATATGGATGTGAGTGAACACACACTTATTGAAGAACTTGTCAAACTTGGCAATTGTCTCAAAGACTACTCACTCAATGACATTAACACAAGTGATCTCTCTGACTGTTCAAGCAGCAACCTAGGGGGAAAGACTCGTGACTCTGAATATTACAAGAAGAAAATGGAAATTGCCATAATGAAAGAATCAGGTCAAGTTCTTGAAAAGGAATTACTAGAATTTCTAGTTGACTCTTAAGATGATGAAGAAGAAATTTCTGGACCAAGCATGGTGTTCATGGCTCATGTTGAAGAAGTGGCTGGCTTGGATAATCTTATGGAACATGATCTTGATGCTCAGGATGATGGCTCAACTCCTAGCTATGACACAGATGCTGAACATGGTGACACTCTTGGTAACAGGGTACACATCTTTGATGACTGTGATAATGATGATCTTGATGAATTTATACATGGTCACATTAGTATCACTAGCATGACAACTCAAGTTAACACAAGTAGTGCAACATCTACAAGTGCTACACCTTCGTTATCTGCTAATAGTACCAATAGTAATCATGTATCAACAAGTAAAGATCATGCCGCTATTCAAACACAGATTACAAATTATGCTAACTTGATAAAACTTGAACAAGATAAAAGTGCTTCCTTAGAAAAGAAAATCAAGGACATGTTGTACGAAGAGAAGTCTGAACGGTCTTTAGTGCTAAAATGACAAATTCAAGATTTACAAGATGAGATTTTTTCTCTTAAGAGAAATATCACAAGTTTTGAAAATGGCAAAAAGAATCTTGAAAATCAAGTTTCTAAACTTAAAGATGAGAAAGCTAATTGTATTCCACGATTAACTAAAGCTGAATTGAAAATTCGCACTACCGGTCAGACTCCTCAGACTATGCACATGTATCTTCCCAAATCTGATCCTATTTTGGATCTAAGACTGGGACTTGGTTTCTATAACCCTTCTTATCTTGAAATGGTCAAACGTAAAGCACCAAGTTTGTATAATTCTGACTACATGAGACATGACACATTCAAAGATTACATCTCAAATGAGCAAAACCAAAAATGTTTAATGGTCAAACAAAAGAAAACCAATTTCTCTTATTTTAGTGCTGATTATAGGGTGATTAATAGAGAAAATGGTCTTGAACGAAAGCCAACAAATGCTATGAAACATGTGGATGTACCTACGGTCAATCCATATCTCTCTAGCAATTATGAGAGTTTAGCTAGAAAAACCTTTTGTCATCTCAGAAATCAAATAAGTTTATCGCTAAGAACTATTCGTGAGAAGCAAGAATTCACAACTGATGAACTTGTGAGATCTACTTCCTACGAAATAGATGTTTCAAGGGAAGTTAAGAAACAAATAAAATTATTTTTTGAGCCTCCCGTGAAAAGTATTGACGATAAACTTAAAGTCTTTGAAGAGACATTGATGACTGAAATGCAAAATGATTTGAAATATATAGCATCTCTTGAAGATGAATACGATCTTATTTGCTTAAACTCAGACATTCAAAAAGAATATTTTCAAAATCAATTCGAATCAATCACACCAGCATTCGCACTAAATGAGGAGAAAATTGCGACTTTTGAAAATCAACAAACGTCACTTGAATTGGAAAACCTTGCTTTTAAAGAGAGTCTAAAACAGTGTTTGCAAAAGAATGTTGAGTTGAACGAGGAATTTTCTTGTCAAATTGAAAATTTTGAAAATTCATTTGCCAAAATTGAAAAACTTTCTTTGATATTAGAATCAAATTGGCAACGAAAGATTGAAGAAAACAAGAATGACAAGCTTTCCTACGAAAATTCTTTGAAACTAATCTTAAAAGAGAATGAGGTACTCAAATCTAAAGTACTTGATTTGACAAAAACCAAGAATATTGAGTTTGCTTCAAAACGCTAGTTGGAGAATGAAAAATTTTCATACTTTTCAAATCAACCAACATTTTTGGCATCTTCAAAGCAATAAACTCATGTTCTTGAGCCAAAACATAAAGAGGTTTTAACTAATCCTAAAGTAATTGCTCCTGGTATGTACAATGTTGCTTCTACTTCTAAGCGTGAACCTTACGGCACAAATGATAAGCTTTACAAGAAAGAATTAGAAAAAGCTAGGATGTAAGCATTACTTAGCAAGGATACACCTCCAGATGCACCAGTGTGTTCTTTGACTCCTCCTTCAGTAGAAAAGAATACCCAACAGTCAAGGAAACACATGTCAAGAAATGTAAGAAACAGAAATTAATTCAACATGATCAATCTTCAAAATCTCCTAACAAAGATTTGCTTGCTGGTCCAGGTTTAGAAACTACTTGTAGCAGGGAGAGACCACTTAAGAATAACGCTTCGAAGACTAGATCCTTTCAACCTCAAGTTATGGACAAACCTAGATATTTTAATGCTTTCGATAAAAAACGCTCAAAGCGAATGGATGAATGTAATAACATTAAAATGCATTTATCTATTGCTTCTAATAGCATGAATGCTTGTTCTAATTCTGTTCCTCTTAATTCGGTTTCTGATAAAAGTGTGCATGCTAATATGAATTGTGTGAACATGAATGCTAAGACCAATAGGACTAATACATCGAAGCCAAGAAACACTAAGCATCAACAACAAAAGCCAATAATTCCTAAGGGAAAGAATCTAGATCACTATGACTCAAACCCTAGATCATGCTTTAAGTGGGTTCCTACTGGAAAAGTGTTTAAACACGTAGGGTATAGATGGCAAACAGTTAAGAAGCAAGAAACACCTTCCATACCTCCTGTCTCTCAATTTAATCCTTTAGGTGTGCATTCTTTACTGTCTAACTATGTGGAACCACTTTATCGGTGGATTCCCAATTTTCTGTGTCTTGCTTTAATGTGCAGCTTGTCCAAGTGTGCCTCTGGTACCTCGACTCGGGGTGCACCCGGCATATGACCGGGAACAGGGCACTGCTCAAGAACTTTGTGGCCAAATTCTTGGGTATAGTGCGTTTTGGGAATGATCACGTAGCTAAAATCACCGGTTATGGAGATGTCATTCATGATAAGGTCATAATTCAACGTGTCTAATTTGTCGAAGGACTAGGTCACAACTTGTTTAGTATTGGTCAATTCTGTGATAGCAGTTTAGAGGTGGCATTTCGGAAACATTCGTGTATTGTTCGTACCCTTGAAGGCGTTGATATTCTAAAAGGCTCCCGGGATTCGAATCTATACCAAATTGCACTTAAGGAAATAACATCACCAAAACCAATTTATCTGCTTGCTAAAGCAACATCATCACAAGCCTAGCTATGGCATCGTCGCTTCTCTCACCTAAACTTCAGAATGATCAATGACCTTGCTCAACATAATTTAGTCAGAGGATTACCAAAACTTTCTTTCAAGTAAGACCATCTTTGTTCTGCTTGTGAATTTGGTAAATGACACATGCAACACTCAAATCCAAACCTGAACCCAGTTCTGTTGCTCCTTTACATCTGCTACACATGGATTTGTGTGGACCCATGCGCGTCGTCAGCAGAAATGGGAAGAAATATATTTTGGTTATTATGGATAACTATTCATGATACACTTGGGTTCATTTTCTTGCTTCCAAAGCCGAAACTTCAACTTTCATCATCACGTTCATCAAAAGAATTCAAGTTGGTTTACAAGCTCAAGTCAAATTTATTAGAACAGACAATGGAACGGAGTTCACGAATCAGATTCTTCAGAATTTCTTCGATTCAATTGGCATTACTCATCAGAGATCGGTGGCTTACACTCCTCAACAAAATGGTGTAGTTGAAAGTCGAAACCGTACATTAGTTGAAGCTGCCAGAACAATGATATCCTCCACTAACCTACCCTTAAACATCTGGTCTGAAGCTGTATCCACCGCTTGTTTCACACAAAACCGATCTATAATTAATAAACGATTCAACAAAACCCCATATCATATCCTTCACAAACGAAAACCCGATGTGAAATATCTCCGCACGTTTGGTTGTAGATGTTACCCACTCAATGATCTAGAAGATAATGGAAAGCTCAAAGAAAAAGGGGATGTTGGAACTTTCTTAGGATATTCCACACAATCAAGTGCTTATCGAGTTTATAATCGCAGAACAAAGCTGATACAAGAAACAATCCATGTTCATTTCGATGAAGTAGAAGAAATGGATTCTAATCATGTATGTTCAGAACACGTGCCAACGGCTATGACTTCTGAACAACACAGTTCAGGACTCGCACCTAACCTCACATCATCAACACCAAAACTTAACCATATTCATAAGGAAGAGTTAGACGGACTGTTTGAAAACTTCTACGATGAATCATGTGGTGGAAACAAGATGAAAATGTCAACATTATCCACTACAAATTCAATTATCGAAGTTAACAATCAAGAATACATACCATCTCCAGTATCTGGTTCATCAACAACTACTTATGAAGCTATTGATCCCGTACAAGATACTTCTCCATCCACTAACGTTCAAATAGAACCTTCACCAAACAATGTCACTCCAACCTACCACACAATTTTTGATGATCAGGTAATTACCAATGCATCGTCTGAAGAAGAAACTTTAATTAATCCATTTGCCACTCCAGAACATGAGGGCGGTGAACCTTCAGAGCCGCAAAACATCAATCCTTCAAACATGCAACAACATTACCAACCACATCCGCACAAGAGAAGTTGGAGTCATGATCAACCTTTACACCAAATAATTGGACATCCTTCTCAACCTATTCAAACAAGAAGTTCTACAGCTAATTTCTGTTTCTACAATTCTTTCCTAAGTCAAATAGAACCTGCCAATGTCAAAGCAGCACTTGCTGAACCAGACTAGATCGTTGAAATGCAAGAAGAAATCAATCAATTTACACAACATGGCATTTGGCGAAGGGTTCCACGTCCTCTTGGAAAACTTATAATTGCTTTGAAATGGATCTTGAAGAACAAACTTGATGAAGATGGTGATGTAATCAGAAACAAGGCTCATCTGGTTGCCAAAGGTTACAATCAAGAGGAAGGAATTGATTTCGATGAATCTTTTGCACCGATTGCTCGGATCGAAGCAATACGCTTATTTCTAGCTTATGTAGCTCACAAATCTTTCACCGTTTATCAAATGGACGTGAAAACGGCCTTTTTATGAGGAGTTAGAAGAAGAGGTGTATGTAAGCCAACCAGAAGGATTCGCTGATCCAGATCACCCGGATGATGTATATGTTCTTGACAAGGCCATCTACGTACTCAAGCAATCACCTCATGCATGGTACAAAGTTCTGTCAGAATATCTCCTCAAGAACAAATTCGTCAAAGGTTCAATTGATCCAACAATATTTATAAGGCGTAAAGGTGATGATATCATGCTTGTTCAAATTTATGTCGATAATATTATTTTTGGGTCTAAGAATCCTAAGTATTGCAAAAAGTTTGAAAATATCATGCGACAAAAATTTGAGATGAGCATGATGAGGGAACTTAAATTCTTCTTGGGTCTACAAATCATACAAACTCCTAGTGGTATCTTTATCCATCAGCACAAATACACCATGGAAATCTTGAAGAAGTTTGGAATGGATAAATCTGACTCCATAAGTACTCCTATGCTTCACAGACATAAACTAGATGAAGATAAATTAGGAAAACCAGTTGATCCTACAAAATACCGTAGTATGATTGGTTCACTCATGTATCTCACATCTAGTCGGCCAGATATTCAAGTTGCCGTCTGCATGTGTGCCCGTTACCAATCCAGGCCAACGGAAAAACACCTCACTGCTGTCAAACGGATCTTTCGATACCTAAAAAGAACAACTCACATGGGCCTCATGTATCCAAAAGACTCCAATTTTGAACTTATTGCCTATTCAGATGCAGATTATACAGGATGTAAAATTGATTGCAAAAGTACTTCTGGAACTACTCAATTCTTGGGGAAGAAATTAATCAGCTGGTCTCCAAAGAAAAAAAATCATACTGCACTTTCCAATGCTGAAGCTGAATATATTTCCCTCTCTGAATGTTGTGCCCAAGTATTATGGATGAAAACACAATTGACGGACTATGGTTTCTTCTATGACAAAATCCCAATTTATTGTGATTCGAAAAGTGCCATTTCCATCTCTTGTAACTCAGTACTACATTCAAGAATGAAGTACATAGCAGTCAGATATCACTTCATCAAGGACCATGTAGAAAAGCGGACAGTGGAATTATACTTTGTGAAAACTGACTACCAAATTGCCGACTTCTTCACAAAATCTTTCCCTCCTGAAAGATTTGAATACCTCCGACAATGGTTAGGCATGGCAAGTATTCCTGATGATCAGGACGAGGAAACTCCAAAGGTCAAAGCAGTCAACAATGTAGCAGACATCAAACGTACATCTGGTAACTCAAAACGGTAATTATTCAAACATAATGGCTATTGATCACATCACAGATCAACACGCGTAACAAAAGAAAGGACCCTGAACGTACGCTTCAGTGCGTCAATCCTTAAGTAAAGGAGATAAATCTTCTTATTATTATGAGCAAAATCTATACAAGATTTTACAAAAAGATTTTTCTAAAAACCTTTTTATAAAATTTTTTGCTCATGATAATCAAATCTTGAGAATAGCTCGAGTAAGAATAAAACTTTTAAAAACAATGCTTCACCTCATCAATAGATCAAAAACAGTTTAAAAATATTAAGCTATTTTTGAGGGGGAGAAATGTAGAAGTTTGTTTTTGAAATCAAGAATAAGTCACAAACAAGTGTTGCTAAAAGGTTGTTAAAAGGAAAAATGAAAAACATGACATTAAGTTGTTGTAAATGTTGGAAAAATAACCATCACTTCTAAGGGGAGTGATTAATTTTATTTTAAAATCAAAAACAATTTCGATATAACACAAACATTCAATTATTTGAACCAAAATATTTTCAAAAACTTGTTAAAATTTTAAGAATAAAATTCGAATGTGTTAAGTGTAAAAAGGGCTAATATCAAGGGGAGTATTGTTAAAATTGTCAAAATGTTGATTTGAACCCTCCCCTAGTCCAAAAAATTCTCGCAGACCTGAGTTCAATACAAAAAGGGTCAAAATTGAAAAATGCGGGTCAACAAACTCCACTTATGAGATGCGAGAAAAACACACACACACACACGCACACACTATTATCATTCACTCGCATTCTCTCTCTTCTAAACCTAACACACACTTACTCGCATCCACAAGAACTCTCGTATCACAGATTTTTTGCCTATTCACTCCGTTTTGTGCAAAAAGTAAGCTTTCAAATCTGTTTCAAATGATGTTTTACATATGTTTCTTGCTTATCTATCCATAATTTTAACTGTTTCATGCCCAATTGGGATGTTAGGGTTTAGACACCAAGAATGCGTATGTCTCACTATTAAGTTTAAATTGTGGTGTGTTAGTGTCAAAACTTTGTGGTTAGATGACTGAGATAGACCGGTTTGATCACTAATTTGAATGAAAATCGGTTTTTGAATGGTTTGATTTGGTTAAAATGGGCTGACTTTGGGAAGAAGATGAACAGTTCTCGATGCGACATCATATTGGATGCGATACGAGACTTTAGAAAAGAGGCAAAATGTGAATTTAATATTATTTAAAAGTCCAAGAGTTTCAACTGCGATGGAAAATTTTCATCGCATCATGGGTAAAAGCTCCGCGATACGAGCCTTCCTAAATGTCATGCGATGGCTTGCCATCACAGTTTTCAATACAAAAGTTTTGGTTCCGAAACTTTATGTGATGGCTTACCATCACATCTAGTTTGGTCCGCGATACTTGTCTCACCTTCAATGCGAAATTTATTTTCATTGACCATTTGCCCACGACACCAAATTCGCGATACCAGATATTGCGAAGCTTTTTCACCCACTTATACTAAATGTTACTCTGCCCAAATTTTTAAAATCTTTGCAAAACTTTTATAAATCTTATATTTATATAAAGTATTTCAAATATTTTTATAAATTTTGACCAAGTAACAAACATTGATCAAACATTCTTTCTCAAATTAAGTCACAATTTGATCTTAATGATTTTACAAAAATCTAGGTGATTGTACAATCTACACAAGTATCTTTCTCAATTTATTTTCATCAAATACAATTTTTTCTCTTTTTAAAGATTAAATGAAAACCTTTGAGACATAGAATATTGGATATGATTAGTTTTCCTTGCTAATTAGACTAGGATTGTATCACTATTATTGCCTTAACAAGACTATGTGATGCATATGTTTAATTACTAGACTTAGACTTTTCTATGATTGAAACTTTTATGAATACTTTGTGTATATAACTGATTTGACGGATATGTTTTCAATATGTTAGTGATTGCCAATACCATGAATTTAATTTTAAACCAATTCATGCAATCACTTGATAGACTTTTCACTCTTAATTGTTTTTATTCAAATGGTTTTGAGACAAATCAACTCTATTTAAATTAAGGGTATCTCATCTTCAAGGTAGTTATTAGGGCTAGTTATCACCTAAAAACTGATAATGCACCCCTTTAGCTACACAACGTAACAGAATATCCAAGGTCTAGATATGTTTTGAGAAATCTCACACTTATGCAACAAAAGCTCTTTTAATACATATTACAATTGACTTCACTTAAGACTTCTCATCCTCAAGATGGTTACTAGGACTAGTTATCACCTAAAAGCTGATAATAGAATCCTTTAACTAGCCCACGTAATAGAGAACCTAAAGTATTGTCAGTTGTTAAGAAATCTTACGCTCATGCAACAAAATTTTCTGCGAAAGTTTTATTTCCAAAAACAAGGATTCCAGTTTAACTAGAAAACTTTTCTTTGAATACAAGCTGATACTTTTTCCCAAAGCTTCAAAAGGGTTAGATAAACATATTTTCTAAAGCATGAGCATTATAAAACAACAGTTAATCTATACCTTAAACAATTTTTGAAAAAGTATCACAAATCAACAAATTTTTTTTGGTGAGGAAAATAAAAACAGAAAGAGACAATGAAATCGCGTGTGAAAAGAAAAGAGCATGCGCTTATGCTACAAAAGCAAGAAAGCATAAGAAAAGAAAAAGAAAAAGAAAAAGAAATATGCTCGAAAAAGAAATGCCAGAGCATACAAAAACAGACAGAGTGAAAAATAAATATTGTAAACTTTATCAAGATTCTTACATCTTTTATGTCATTTCAGAATCAATCATTAAAATGGCTCAAGAACAACAACAACCACAAGAAGTTCCAGAAAATCAAAATGTATCACTACCACAACTCACTTCTGAACACATCTTTCCCTCCACCAATTATGTCAGATTGGGTGACAGCAGCTATCTGTTTAATCCACACTAGTTCAACTGTGATCATACAATCACCGTTGAAAAACTGAAAAATAACCAATATTCCCTACTCTCAACAACACTGCCATTGAAATTCCCCAAATTTACATTCAACAATTCTGGAACACAGTGCATGTTTTCCCAACTCCAAACCTGCAATGATGAAAGTCACAGTTGACAGATACACAACCACACTTACAAGTGAATCACTCAAAAGCACACTGGACTTACCAGCAGCAACATCCAACAATAGACACGGGTTTGAAGTTCTACCGAGGAAAAACCAAATTCAACAATTCTTTTTGGAACTTGGTTTTGACAATGACTTAATCAAGCTCATCAACACTTCTAGTTTCAAGAGAAAGTGTCTTCCAGGCTTACGGGCAACAATGTTCTCTATTCTAAACCGATGCCTTGCAGCCAAAGAAGCGGGAATTGATGCTGGAAGATTCTCTATCTACCAGATTTTTAATGGAGTGGTAAATTAGTGCCACTTTGACTGTGCTTCGTTAATTTGGATTGAGCTAGCTGAATTGGTACAAAACAAATTAAAGTCCAAGATGAAAAAGAAGGCGAAGGGTGCCTATATTCCTTTTGTTTGATTCATCAAGCTCATCATTAGAAATATGATGAATCTAACAAATTGTCAGCAAGGCCGATTGAAGTTAGAATTAATGATAAAGTCATGAAAAATCTGCAACCGGCAAAAGATGCAACAACTAATCCACCAATGCCCATACCTCAAGAGTTTCTTGATCTTCCTGACAAGAAGTCAACGGCGTACAAGGAATATATACGTAGATCTTCCATTTCTATGGAAAGCTCGAAACCGAGCGGACCTACCCCTGAAACGCATAAGGAATTTGATCCTAGCGCCAATTTAAGACTAGCGAAGGGGAGTAAGGAACAATATGTTGAACAAGGGGATACAAGGCGTAAAAGAATACAAAGACTTGCTGACATTCAGCAGTCTGGGGACATAAGGGAAAAGGATCAAGCTCACGAGAGTAAAGAATCTGGAACAACACATACGGGAGATTCTGAAACAACATTGTCCGATGATCATGAAAATGACAATGTTGCAAATGAAGGGAATGATGGAGAGGAGGTGGATACAACACATAGGCCGGAAGGTAGAAAGGAGACTAGGTTAGAATCAGACACCAGTAGTATAATAAAATCATCCGAGTTACACCAACTCGTAGGAACTCCTGAACGAACTAATCTTGCTCATGTGTTGACACAACGACTAGTTTACCGTCGAAAACTCTTCGTGGATCCGACTCGTTACCATTCACCCCACCTAATCTACCAACTCAACAACAAACACCAACTGTTGTTACAAAAGTTGGGCGTTCCTTGTTTGGGTTCCTGTTCTCGTACCAATTCGATCTTAATGCTTAAGACCTGCGCACTAAGAAAACAAACAAACACCGTTAGGCTTATCGTGGGATTGTCTCCCACGATTATCCTCTGGCGTGAGAGTAAGTAATCAGTTTTAGGGTTGTGTATAAGAATTAGGGTTGTAAAGTCGTACCTTTAACGAGAGTTATGATATTGTTTATATAGGCACGGAATCCTTATTGGATACGTGTGCCTCACTCTTCGGTGTATATCCGGTTTGGATATATATTCCTTAAATAAGAGATATCCATATCATAACTATAAATAACTTTGGGCTTGGGCTTTATTGAGCCCAAGCCGGTATCATACTAGCCCAAATCACTGTTATGATGGCCCACTCGTGGAGGGTTTGGGCATTAGTAATGTCTACCATTTGGGTCCGTGACCCGAATATAGACTATACGTTATCATGTCCCCCCAGTCTAGTATGCGTGGGTATGAACCGCGGATGCTAGACTGAAAAAAATTTGCGGCAAGCGTGGCGGGGAATTTTCTAGTATTTCCCGCCAAAAACGCGATACAGTGTATCTAGCCTTTAAGTGTCCCACGTGTCCCTTGGAAGACGTGAAAAAGTGCATATATCGGTTTGTATTCCACCACACGATGGAGATAGTGGGATCCACATGTCATGCATCCGATACAAGAGGAAACCCTATATAAGGGACTCCTCGTTTCACTGTTTTAACCAAAGTAAAAAAACGCCATTTTCTCCCTTTAAAAACAAATCTTTCTTCACGAAACTAATATCTTCGAGAGGTAATTACGCGTGCGCATTCTAGTGAAAATGGTTTTTCAGTTAGAAGAGTTCCGTTCAGAGATGGACAACGATGAACTTCGTCAGTTCACCTCCGATTATTATATCCCTCTTGATGTGCATCCGGAATTACCGGATGCTGACGCATGCATCGCGGACTTCCCTGAGGGGAAGATAGGGGTGTACACGCGTTTCTTTGAGTTTGCAAACCAGCGCGTGCCTATATCCCTATTTTTGAGTGACGTGCTCAATTTTTACCGCCTGCATATTTCGCAATTGCACTGTATAGGTGCGGCGAAAAAAACAAATTTTGAGGTAAACTGTCGTCTACTCGCAGTGAGGCCTACCATTAACCTTTTGTGCGCGTTCTACCACACGTTGTGGTCGAACGGGTGGGTAACTTTTTCCAAGCGCCCGGGGCACTATCAGTGTTACACTGATAAAATAGATGCCCTAAGGGGTTGGAGAGAAAGGTTTTTTTTGGATAGATGATAAAGTTTTCACCACGCTCTCTAGGTTTTATACTCAAGGAGGGCTTCCAAAGGATGAGCACCCAGATCCCGGCACGTACAGCGTGGAGGATGCGGAGATTATTAATGAGAACCGCATCCCAATCAATACTTATCCCGAGGAGTTCTTGGTGTACATGGGAATGAGCCGCAACTACTTCGGGTGGGGTGATGAAGTGCCAACATTCTTGGACAGAAACGGCCGGGGTGGGTGCTTGTCCTTTCTTATCCTCGCGTTGATAGTGTAAGCTTCCTTGTATATATTTTATCCACTAACTAACTTTTTTCTTGTTTGTTCATGTGTTACTCAGAGATGGATCTGTTTGCCGTGGTGAAGTTAGCAAAGCCGACGCAGGTAACTGTGGGCGTGCGCCCCTTGAAGGAAGGTGAGGTGCCTATTCTGGAGGCTACTGCTGGGCGCCTGCTAGAGCTTGCGCAAGAGGAGTCTTCTGACGCATCACAGCCTATGGTGAATGCGACCCCAGTGCAGACTGTGCCTGTGCAGGTAGTGGTGGCTCCTGAGCTTGCGCGCGCTGAGTCGTCCACAAGTGCTGGGATTCTCAAAGTGGACACTGACTCTGAAGAGGAGCGTCAGGGTGTGAAGCGTAAGGCTGTGATCGATGATGGTGAAAGGACCTCTATGGGCAGGCGTCATACAATCATCGGGGATCCGTCCACAGATGAGGAGACATCTTTATCTTTTTCTGCGCAGGAGAATGCGGGGACTTGCCCTCCTACGTAAGTAATCTTTGTTTTAGTTTTTTATGTATGGATATGTATCTTACGCAGTGCCATTTTCTGACCTCTCTGTGGTTGCTTGTAGCGACAGTGCTGCAGGGGGTGATGCAGCGTCCGTTGAAGTGTTGGTGCCGCCCTAAGCAGCTCATGTTCACGTGGAGGAGCCGGTGGGGGCGAATGAAGAGGTGTCTGTGCAGCAGTTGATGGAAGAGCTTGGTGCTGCTGCTGAGCGTCAGGCTGAGTTGGTTACTCTCCTGAAGGCGCGGTATATTGGTGAAGGTAGTAATCTCGCTCAGAAGGATGAGGAGATTACTATGCTTAGGGCGCGGTTGGCTGATGCGCGAGCAGATGTGGAGTCCACATCTGCGTATGCTCGGAGGCTCGCTGATGAGAAGCTGTATTTGATGGCTGAGGTGACGCGAGAGTGCGGTGAGATGCATCAGTACAGGGCGAGCTTCTCTTGGGGTTTAAAGTACCTACAAGAGAAGAAAACTGAGCACTTTGCTCACTTTGATGAGCTTCGTGAGCGCGTGGAGGGTGCTTTGAAGTTGCAGGAAGGCAAGCTTCGGAAGCTAAGTACAGAGTACGATGAGGAGTTATATCCTCATCTTATGTCTACCATTGCTGAGCGCAGGCATGTATCTTCTCTTTTGAAGTCTTTATTTACTATATGCTTTAATGCTCTTTTTACCTTCTAACGCGTGCGTTGTTGCGTGTGTAGGTGGTTGATCAGCCATGGTTTGCGCTTAGCTGCTATGGGCACGTTGGAGTCCCAAGAGGTCTTGGAGACCTTTGGGAAGGTCGTAGAGTGCGATGTGGCATGCGGCAAGGCCCAGGCTGTGGAAGAGCTTCATGAGAGCAAGATGTTGACTATGCCGCTTGCAAAAGTTCCTGGGTACAGCGCAGATGCTTTTGATGAGCTGGTGGAGGCCATGGAAAAGAAGAAGGTCTTCGACTTTCCTCAGATTACCCGCTTGGAGCGTGATCAGGATTATCTTATCAACGTGATCATGCAGGGCCTAACTCTGGCCAAGCACATAGCTGAGGATGCAGAGGCGCACCCTAACTTCTTTTTGAAGCCGAACAAGTCGCAGCTGAAGGTGCCTGTTTTTGCCCGCCCCCGCCACATGCTTAATCCCTTCGCTCTTGAGAAGGAGATTTCTTTGAAGAAGTGCTTAGAGGCTCATGAGACAAGAGCTGCGCATAAGAGGGGCGTGAAGGGGAAGGCCATTCTTTGCGGTGTTGGCGCAGCCCATCTCCCCAGGTCTGATGGGATTCCCGTTAGCGTACTAACGGTGTCTCAGGAGGATAGCAGCCTTTTAAGAAGGCTGAGTGAGGCTAGGGAGTTGGCATCCACAACTAGTAGCTCAGGTCATAGGCGTGCTCATAGCATGTAGATATGTATGGATTTTTGTAACTATAACTTGTATAAACTCGTAGTTCTCAATAATAATGTTTATTTTATTTCGTACGCCTTGTTATTTGTACTTAGATTGTTTTCTTTTTTTTTGTTAAAAGATCATCTTAGAGTCAAATTGAAACCGCGACATACTTAAAATGATTTATATTAAGTGTATAACTTTTATAAATGTGTAGATAGACTTGCATTGTTTTGCAAAGACTATATCAAAATGACCAAGAGTCTTGGCTCGTGAATTACTAAGCATGTACAATGTATGTTATGTTGCGTATCCATCGTGGAATGCGCATTTAAACTTACTTCAACGTCTTGAGAGTAAGGCGCTTAGCAAGGATGCGTGATCCAGTGTTGATGGGTTTGCAATCCTCTTACTCAACAAGTTAGTTAGTAGGTTTACTCATCCTTTCTGCCATCGTAGGTCTTTTAATAAGTGCATGCACGCCATGTAGGAAAAAAAATAAAATAACAGTACTGAAACATAATAAAAATGTGCGCTATAAAGTTAAATGTGTTATGGAGTTAGCTAGAAACCACAACGTTTTATTAATACTTGCAAGTTTTTGAAGATAGAAGACAATCCCTAAAAAAAGAAATTCAAAGACAGACATTTATTAGGCACGTACTAAAGTGCAAAGTTGTCTGCATGTGGGCCGTAGCCCTTCCTAAAGATAGCATCTCTTGAGATTGCAGATATTCCAAGTGCGTTCCAGCTCGTGGCCTTTTATATCGCGCAGCTTGTATGCACCATTACCTAGTGCATCCGTGACCTCATAGGGTCCTTCCCATTTGGGTCCAAGCTTGCCCGTGTCTTCTGCGTGGCTTGCATCATTGGCGTGGTATACAAAGTCTCCTGGCCTGAAAGAAGTGTATTTGACCTTTGCATCATAATACTTCTTCATCTTTGCTTTAGCCTTTGCTTCACGTATAGCTGCGCGTTCACGCCTTTCTTCCAGCAGGTCCAAGTCTATGCGCCACTCATCGTCATTTGTTGTGACGCTTATTTCCACTGTACGGATAGTTGGCATTCCAATTTCGGCTGGTATGACAGCTTTTGTCCCATAGACAAGAGAGAATGGCGTGTCTCCAGTACTGGTTTTAATTGTCGTGCGGTGCGCCCATAAAACATGTGACAATTCGTCCACCCATCTTCTTTTATGTCTGTCAAGGCGCGCTTTTATTCCTTCGCCCAGACTGCGATTCGCGCGTTCAACCAAGCCATTGGTTTGTGGGTGCTTGACTGAAGCAAAGTGTTGTGTAATGTTTAATTGCGCGCACCAATCTTTGAATGGGTTATCACAGAATTGTTTTCCGTTGTCAAAAATAATCTCTCCAGGTAGTGTGAAGCGACACATAATGTTGTCCCGCACGAAGCGTTTGACCTGGTTGCCGGTGATGCTCGCCACTGCTTTTGCCTCAATCCACTTAGTAAAATAGTCTATAGCTACAATGAGGAATTTTAGCCCTCCCACTGCAACTGGAAAAGGGCCTGCGATGTCAATGCCCCATTTATAGAATGCCATGGTGAGGTGATGGGGGTTAACTCTTGTTGTGGTCGGCGCGGAATTGGCCTGTGGACTTGGCAATCGTTGCATTTTTTTATCATGTCCCGTGCGTCGCGGTGCATAGTAGGCCAATAGTATCCTGACCGCAGGGCGCGCACCACTACAGACTGTGGTCCTGAGTACATGCTACATGAACCAACATGAATTTCTCAGAGTACATAATCTGCTTGAAGAGGTCCAACGCACCGGAGCCATGGTTGCAGGAATGAACGTCGATATAGGACGCCATCTCGGAGTTCAAATTTCTGCGCAGTGCGCCGTACCCTACGAGCGTCCTTCTGATCGTGTGGTAAGATTACTTTGCTTATAAATTCAATGATAGGTGTCATCCACGTAGGATCCTGTTCCTCTATCACCGTGGATATTTCCATCTCCGAGATTGATTTGTTTTTTAGAGTTTCCACCAATACCTGTTTTGATAGGTGTGCAAAGCTCGTAGATTCGATCTTGCTAAGTGCATCAGCTTTCCTGTTTTCTCCTCTAGGGACTTGTTTGATGGTGAACCTATCAAAATTCTGGATTAGAGACTTGGTTTTTTCGAGGTATTGGATCATGTGCTCATCATTGGCTTCATATTCACCTAGCACGTGGTTGGCTACTAGCTTGGAATCTACATTTACCTCTAGGTTACGTACACCCATTTGAGTTGCAATACGCAGTCCAGCAAGTAGGGCTTCGTATTCTGCCTCATTGTTTGTGGCTGTGAATTCGAAGCGCAGTGCGTAAGTAAATTTTATTCCTTCTGGATTAGTGAGGATAAGGCCTGCGCCTGATCCATCCATGCATGAGGATCCGTCTGTGTATAGAACCCATGGTTCTTGTAATTCTGTCTTGCTTGCTAAAGGTGGAGTATCGGCATCTGGCTTCTCAACAATAAAGTTGGCTAATATCTGCCCCTCGATTGTAGTGCGTAGTCTATACGAGATGTTATACTTGCTCAATAACACACTCCATTTTTTTAGTTGTCCTGATGCGTCAGGTTTAGAGATAACTTGTTTGATAGGCTGGTCCGTGATCACAGCAATTGGATGCGCCTGGAAGTATAGTTTGTCTCTGTCTTTTTGAGTGCCTTGCTTAGAAAGTATATGGGCGTTTGAACGGAGTTCCTATCTGTCAATAGTACTGCGCTAACTGCTCCATGGGTTGCAGATAAGTACATGATTAATTCTTCCCCTGGTCTTGGTGCGACAAGTTTGGGAAGTGATGCAAGATGCTGCTTGAGTTGTTGGAAGGCTTCCTCCGCCTCCTCAGTCCAACGAAAGTCTCCCTTTTTGTGCACTTCGTGAGTGTTTTAAAAAGAGGGAGTGACTTGTCTACTGATTTGGACAAAAATCGGTTTAGTCCAGCTAGCTTTCCATTTAATGACTGGACTTCTTTCAACGTGCGCGGAGAAGGGAGATCAATGACCGCTTTTGTCTTTTCTGGGCAAGGCTTAATGCCATCAGGTTCTATTAAGTATCCAAGGAACATGCCTTCTGTCGCGCGAAAAGTGCACTTCTTTGGATTCAATTTCATGTTTATCTTTCCCAGTGTTTTGAATGTCTCCTCGATGTCGTGCACCAATTCTTCCTCTGTGTGACTGTTTATAACAAGGTCATCAACAAAACTTCCAGGTTGTGATCTACTTGCTTCTCAAATGTTGTGTCCACCAATCGCTGGTATGTTGCTCCCGCGTTCTTTAGACCAAAGGGCATTTTTGTATAGCAGAAGACCCCTTGACTTGTATGGAAGGCTGCTTTCTCTTCATCTTCCTCAGCCGTCTGAATTTGATGGTATCCTTTGTATGTATCTAGGAAGCATTTGAAAGGATATCCACACAGAGATTCTACCTTCTAGTCTATTTCTGGCAGCGGGTAGCAGTCCTGTGGACATGCTTTGTTGAGGTCAGTGAAGTCCACGCACATTCTCCAACTGCCATCACTCTTCTTTACCATTACTGGATTAGAAATCCAGTCGTGATAGTAGACTTCTCGCATAATTCCTGCGTCTACAAGTTTGTGTACTTCTTCCAGGATAGCTTTGGCGCGATCCGGAGCCTGGCCGTGCTTTTTCTGTCGTATTGGAGGGTATCCTTGTCAGATTTGTAGCTTGTGCTCCATGATAGAGCATGGCACTCCAGTCATGTACTTTGGTTCCCATGCAAAAATGTTTAGGTTATTTTGCAGGAGTGCGCACACAGCTGCTCTGCCTTTGCAGACAGCGACCCTCCAATTGATATTTGTTGATCTGGGTAATCTGGGTGAATGGCAACTTTTAAGTTTGGTATTTTGGCTGCGCATTGTTCTAGGATAGTTTCTACTTCACTGGCTACTGTGTTACACTCTTTTGGTGACGCAGTGGTATTGTAGAGGGTGACGATGCCTCCTTCTACTGGGAATTTGAGCATCCCATGTGCTGTAGACGGCACGACACGCATGGATGATATTCCAGGTCTCCCAATGATGCCGTTGTATGGTGAGGGGGACTTTATTACCATAAAGTTCATCCAAGCTGCCGTAGAGTGTTGCTCATTACCTATGACCACGAGTCGGAGTAATTGCCCCATGGGCCATATCTTCTCTCCTGTGAATCCTGTCAGCGATGTCGTGGCTGGGATCAGCTGACTTTATATCTCTGGTTGCAACCTTTTGAAGCAATGTTCATACATAATATCTGCGGATGCCCCTCCGTCTACATACATACGGCGGATATCTTGACCCCCTGTATGTATTTCAATGGTGAGTGGCTCCATTACTGCATTGTCCGCAGCGAGGGTTGGGAAGGAAATTTCATTCTTAGAGGAGAACTTTTGGCTGACTTTTTGCCTAGTCTATCGCTGCCATGATTATATCATGTAGATTGTGTTAGCCTTGTTCTTGGCTGTCTCCTTCTCACCTCCATTCTTTGGTTTTTCTTTTCCTTCTTTTATATTCTTAACGAGGTGATCCATTTTTTTTCCTTTACCAGCTTGTCGATTAATTGTCGTAGTTGGATGCACTCGTTGGTAGTGTGGCCCTTTTGTCCATGGTATTCGCAGTATCCATTCCCCATGCGCATTGGTGGGGGCTTCAGGGAAGTTTGCGCCTTCTGTTACAAATATCTCCCTTGGTGTTTTCGTGAGGGGGTGTATTTTTCATTTTCTTGTCCACTTCCCTGGCCGCGATAATTCTTGTTTCGATTGCTACCTTGGTCATTGGATTGTCTCCTAGGCTGTTCTTGTTGCCTATAATTTGAGTAGCCTTTTTTACTATCTGCAACTGCTGCTTCTCCTTGGATGAAGGACCTTGTGCGCTTCATTAACTCATCAAAGGTTTGGGGAACTTTATCATTTAATTTCCTGATGAGTTCTGGGTTATTTATCCCATTGATGAACCCTGAGATTTTTAGCACTTCAGGACACGCCTTGACGTGTATGCATTCGTCCATAAAGCGCTCCACATAAGCGCTTGTTGATTCCCCTTGGCGCTGTTTTACTTTGGCCAATTCAACAGGGTTCTTTGCGCACTTCTTTCTCTGAGTGAAGTTTAAGCGAAATGCTTTTCGCAATTCTTCAAACCCGTTTATGCTTCTTCGTGGAAGCTTGCTAAACCAGGTCCGCGCATTCCCTACTAATGTAGAGTTAAATATATGACACCACACAGGTTGTGGCCAATTTTCGATGGTGGCAGCAGATTCGAAAATTTTTAGGTGATCATCGGGATCACCTGTTCCATCATATGTTTTCACATTGGCGGGCATGCGCCTCTTTTTATCATCCGAGTAGTCACTAATGCGCCGTGTGAACTCATCAATCTTTTGACGGCGCCAAGGAAGAGATATGTCTTCATCTTCTTCCTCACGACATCTTCCTCTGTACTTCCAATGTCTTGTTTCTTTGTCCTCGTTGTCCAAGGAGTCACTCGAGGAATAGTTGTCTCTTTTACGACGTTTGTGCCATTTCTCCTCAGAATATGAACTTGGAGGACTTTCACTTGGGGGCGACCGTCTCCCCAGTCTATCCTAGATCCTTCTGCTATCAGACCTTGAAGAGCTGTCGCTCGGTGAGCATTTCCGCCCAAGTCTGTCTTGTATTCTGCGGTTACCAAGTCTAGAGTGGACATTGGTGCACATTCCCTTATCTTCATATTCTTCTGAGTACTACGAATCAGATGTTTCATCTTCCGCAGTTTTTCTTCCAATCCTAGTGAATACTGGGGGTCGACGTGTACCCTTCTCGCGTACCTCGTTCTGGTAGCGTAGTGGGGGTGATTCGCGCTCAGGACCAAAGTTGAGCCGGGCTTGCAGGCTCATACTTGACCTTCTCCTTGCTATTGCATTAGGGTAGTTAGGGTTTCATAATTTTGGGATACAAAATTACTTAACGTTAACTCAGGCGCAACCTCTTCCAGTGCAAGAATTTCTGCCTCAACATTAGGTGCCCTATCTCGGTTGGGTGCGCCAGGCGGCAGAGTGTTGTCCACTATGGGTTCCGTTTGGTAGGGAGTATTGAAGAGGGTGCGCTGAAGTTCCTCAGTGTTTGGAGCCACCGTGGTGGTCTGGGTAGTACTCACGGGCAACTCTACAGTTGGGAGGATTAGAGTTGAGCCTGTTTCTTGGTGTCTAAGTGCACTGGTTGTTCCAGAAGCCTGTCCAGGGATTGGATCTTGGTTCTTCTTCTTTTGGGAATCACCATGTGTTTTTTCCAACTGCGGAGTCTGCTGGCTCGAGTTTTTGTGCTTCGTCATTCTAGTTCTTAGTGTAGGGTCCCACGGATGGCGCCACTTCTTGATACAAAAGTTGGGTGTTCATTGTTTGGGTTCCTGTTCTCATGCCAATTCGATCTTAATGCTTGAGACCTGCGCACTAAGAAAACAAACAAACACCGTTAGGCTTATCGTGGGAATGTCTCCCACGATTATCCTCTAGCCTGAGAGTAAGTAATCGGTTTTAGGGTTGTGTATAAGAATTAGGGTTGTAAAGTCGTACCATTAACGAGAGTTATGATATTGTTTATATAGGCACGGAATCCTTATTGGATACGTGTGCCTCACTCTTCGGTGTATATCCGGTTTGGATATATATTCCTTAAATAAGAGATATAAATAACTTTGGGCTTGGGCTTTCGTGAGCCCAAGCCATTATCATACTAGCCCAAATCACTGTTATGATGGCCCACTCGTGGCGGGTTTGGGCATTAGTATTGTCTATCATTTGGGTCCGTGACCCGAATATAGATTATACGTTATCACTAATACCAACAACAACAACACATACAACACAAACAATTTCACAACAAATACCCGAACCTCCACATACTATAACTACAACAAAAACAATCCCAACATCATCATCAACAACTCCTCACACTTGACTAGAGACTCCCATATCTAAATCGAGCGGTACATGAATTTTCTGCCGATTTCAAAGAAGAATACGAAGCTGAAGAGAAACGAAGAAATATTCATGAAACTATTGCTGAAGAGTTAACTGGAGACGAGGAACTCACTTTTGATCAACTTAGATAAATGATGCACAAAATCTTTACCGATCAACCTCATCTTCAGAATGAAAAACCAAACTTCTATCATTCACTCATGGCCACTTATGCCTCTGGACAAGACTCAACAGACATTGCAACTCTACGATCGTCAATGGCTGCTAATCACAAAAAGCTACTTCACACGATAAAGGAGCTAAAAGACAAAGTCTTTATTTGTCACAACTCGTAATTTCCGGTCATTTTTCCAAACTTCGACAATTTATTATTCATCAGTTACTATTCACCGATTACTATTCATCATTGTACTATTCATCGTTTTTGAGGTCAATTTGATATTCTGAGAAGCGTTCAAAAATTTCACTATTCACTTAACACTATTCATTTCCGGAAGAAAAACACTATTCACGTGCATTACTCGTGTCATCATAAATTTAGTTTACGAGTATTCAAATTCGCGTAACCGTATTGGTTCAGGAGCGAATTCATGCATTATCATTGGGACACTTCGTACGGACTAGAAATAGTCTTCATATTATCATTATGGCACTTGTATACTATTCCACTCGTAGGATAATTAAATTAATACTTTTGGTATAATTAATTTTTACGTATAATTATTTCTAAATAAACGTTAACAAACGACCAATAATGTGACTAACACGTCCGAAACTCCCGACTATGATCCAAAATATATTTTTATATTCATTTTAATAATATAAAAATTATAATATTAATTTGCCCGGTGTTTTCCAATCAATTGCTACATTTTACGGTCGGAGCTTATAACTCCGTCGGTTTGCGTTATTTCAACCCGATAAATATTTTAACACCCAATTCTCATCAGGAATGTAAATTTATAATTTTTACAACGTCATCACATTTTATTTGGTATAGTTAAACTTTATTTCTAGCAAACTCGGTACCCGGTATCACATAAAACTAATAATATATACCTAAAACTACCTAAAGTCTTACCAAATCTTACACAAAATCCCATTTTTCTTCCTTCCTCCATGAAATGCCGCCCCCCCCCCCCCTTTCTAATTCCTTTTAATCTTTGAAATTCTACACCAACTCTCATAAATACATGTCCTTTTGTCTAGATACAATAATACATATCTATACTTAGCTACTTTTCATCTCATTTTACAAGATCTAGCAATCAAATTTTTCTCTCTTTCTCTTTTCCTCATGAACCGGCCAAGCCACAAGACCAAGAAGAAACACCAATTTTTCCAAGATCAAGATTAATTCTAGCTCATTTGTTGATCCTTGTTGGGGTTTTGCAATATAAACTCAAGGATCCTTAGGTTTTCTTCATCTAAACAACTAACCCATTCAAAGTAAGTTTACAAAATTTATTTTCATTATTTCTTCAAGTATTTATATTGATCATATAGTTTCATACAAGATCTTATGCATATGTTAGCTTATACCACTTCATTTTATAAACTATTAACTTATAAACCCTAGAAATGTTTATTTTGGATTTCCTTGTTAGATCCACTAGATTTATAATGTTTGGGAACCCATGACACCCTAAGAAGGTGTATGGTAGGATTAGACTAGTTTTGTGGTGATTGAAGGAGATTTTGTTGAAGTTGGAACAAGATTGAAGCTAGGAAAATGATTTTTGAAACTATATATATACCTACTGTTACTATTTTGGAAACGTGGGAAACTCAGTAGGTGATGGATAATTTTTTACCAAAGATTTAGAAAATACTTTCAAAAACGAAACTTTTGGCGAAAGAACGGATTAAAACGAGTTTATAACGAAGGAGATATGATTTTTGTAAATTTAACGACGAAAACTATTTTTCTGAAAACTGCATGCTGTTTGACAGTTTTCGACGGGCAAATAGAGGCGTTAAATGTAACCTAGAGGAGCCGAGCTATCAAAAATATATTAGTATATACTAAAACGATTCCGGGGATATAAAGAACGAGTAAAATGAGCTTAAACTGACCAAGTTATACACGTTTTAAAATCGTCAAAACTATATATATATATATATATATATATATATATATATATATATATATATATATATATATATATATATATATATATATATATATATATATAGTCACGACTAGAAAATAATATAACTACGTACTAAATGAGATATTTTCTAGATTTCTTATTTAAGGAGTTTATTTTTAACTAACGAAGTACGTACGACTCAAGGTTTATTACGCGACTACTAGACATTATTTTAAGGTTTTCAAGACGAGAAATATAACACTAACATTTTTATACGATATACTACGACAAGTTATATACTTCTATATTTGGACTTATTTTCCTAAGTATGGAAACTATTTTACTTTGACAATAACTAGTATTTCCAAGTTACGAGTGGTATAGGCATCATGTGCATGTGCATTCATTTCATCACGTCATGATCTAAAGTAGATTGTTATTACTCATATTAGGTTGCGGTTAGAGATCGTGCCTCATTTCAGTGTATACATTCTTGTCATCGTAGCTATCGCTCCAGGTGAGTCATAGCCCCTACTATTTTAACTTGTTTTATAACGGTTTTGGGGGAGAATACATGCTCGTTTCCATCTAAATGTATACTTGATTTAATTGATTTTTGCTACATGCTTAGTCAAACATTTACTTGCTCCATTTATGAATTTCTTACTTATTCGAATGTAGTGTATATTCATTTGCATCACACTTAATCTTTTATCTTCGGACCCAAGTCTTTTCCATTACGATGCACACTTAACCAAATGAACCAGCTTCACCACTATGTACATACATATCCGAATGTACGGGTCACTTAACCGAATGAACGGGTCACATATCCGAATGTACGGGTAACATAACCAAATGAATTGGTCACATAACCAAATGTATTGGTCAAACTACACTTATCTTTGATTATTGGTCCACATATTACTTTTGTTTCCGTAGACTTTAACACATTTGGCAGTGGGTTGTAAACACACAGGTTACAAGTCTCTTATGGCGGGACTTGGAACTGAGTGGATTTACGATGCCTTTGCTGGGCGATCTTTTCTCTATAGGCATTATTTGTTAAACAAACTCTATGAACTCACCAACCTCGTGTTGACACTTTAGCATGTATTTTCAGGTTTTAAGCATATGGCACGCTACTGGAGGTTTTGGCAGGGCATGGCATGGTCATAGAAGACTCTGATTATTTATATGGGGACCGTTTTAAACTATTTTAAGGGCCTACTTCTGCACTACTTTTAACGATGTAAATTCAACATTTTTGATTAAACGATTTTATTCTAAATGATTAAAATGAAAACCATTTTTGTACTTGTGTTGTGATACCGATTGAGTTACACCCCAGCTACATGTATGCTTCCGCTGGACCCGATTTTGGGGGTGTGTCATTATTCAAGAGCAAATGTGCAGACCTCAATCTCATAAATGTAATCAGGATGACCCTGAGTCGGGCAATCCTGAGGGGGAGAGGAGATCAAAGAGATTGAGACGCACCACCTTCACTTCTTCTACAACACAAAAAACTTCATCAACCACCAGGTCAAACATGCAACCTACAAGATCTCGATCTTCTGATACTCATAATGTACAAGAAGGTGCTGCAGCTATTGAATCTGGTGAAACAGAAAAAGAAGAAGAATGGGTAAGTGTGACAGACATGAGTGAAAGAGATACGGGAAAGTCCATGGCAACTGAACCAATAAGTATGCCAACGGCTGAAAAGCCCAAAGCATTCTCATTAAGTCAGTCTGCCACAAGGTATATAACGGATGAACTTTATGGGAGGATTATGATGGATGCACGTGTCAGAGATGTATATGATCATGAACTCGTCAGAAAAACTACCACTTCACCTGAACAAATAATAAATCATCCGCTACTAAGATTCCCAGAACCCACAACATATGAGAACTTCGATTTACATTATCTCATTTTGGAAAATGATAAGTATATACCTTCAACAACCACAAGTCTGTTGTTCGAGGAATGGGGAGATGGATTTCTTGAAGAAGGGATTCATCGTGAGAAGTTCATAATTTCTGAGATTAATCATAAGGAATATAATGTGGAAGCATACATGAGAATAACAGCAATGAACGAGGTAGCTAAAGACTTTCTCAAAGACAGATATAGAGATTCTCTTCCTCGTCACAAAGTTTTCAAAAGACATCGTATTGTCCATTAAGTGTACGTCTATTCACACCAGTTCAGAACTGATGGCTTCATCAACTTCACTGTCAGACGAGACGATAATCTCGACTACGTTTTTCGTGAAGCTGATTTTCACCTTCTTCATCCTCAAGACATCCAAGACATGTACCTATCTAACATCAGCTACATGTCGATCATGGTGATGAAGACGACATTCGTGATGCTCTTAAAATCTTCATGAGATCACAATTGTCAATAATACATGTCGATGACTTTCAAATGGGAGTTGAAAGCCTCCAGAAGAAGGTCAACCTCACTCGTCCGATGATCACACTACCAGATATCGATGAATATGAACTATGGACTTGTATTGAACAACCATTGTTTGAACTTGGTTTAGTGTATGAAAATGCATCGGGATACAAGAGGCTGATGGTTACTAATGAGATACCGAAGTTCAGTTCTGGTACGCTAAAGTGGGTTCTTCAAGGGATCCACGACTTGGTGGATCAAGATCACCGGAGGACAAGTACCGAGATTGATGATGATCAAAAGGCTAAGATGGGATTATTTGCACAGTATGTGGAAGAAAGACTCCACCTTCAAAGTATCTGGAGATTCATGGAAAAGTACGGTGGATACAGAAGGTGAAGTCTAGAGGAATTCCCATAAATAGAAGACCCGAATGATCTACCCTTAGGGGGAGATTATTGGAACACGAAAAGTGTAAATCATTAGTTAGGGACTTCTATTTATATTTTATCTTAGTATAGGGTATGTTGTGTAATATTAGTTGTATGCGACACAAGTTAACCATCGCAGAAATTCTGTATCCGCGATGGAGGCTTGGCTAGACATTGGGTATAAATACCCCTACCTCATGGGTTATGAGGTGTGTGTTCTATGTTCTAGCAATGCGAGACTTTTGACATCTCTCTCTCTCTTCTCTCTAAAGTGCTCACACCAACTTTACATATTTAGATTAGTTGTAGACGTGATAATATTGGTACAAGACACTTAATGACTCGACATAGTCAACCGGCGACCTCTGTTCATCACTAAGGTTAAAATCCTTAGATATCGGAGTAGGGGATTGTGGGAAATAGGAAAGGCGATTTGACCAACTGAGCCAATTGAATTAAACCCCCAGAAAAAATGATAGGATGCATAAAAAGAAGAAAACTTGTCATGTTAATAACAAGAGTAGTAATTAGGTTAACACTACTTTCTCCTACTGATTTCCCTTTGCTTGTTATTTACTTTGTTTATTTTGTTTTCTTTAGTTTAATTAAATCAATTAAAAAACCCCTTTTATTAATGACAATTTAACTTAGATATTGTCCGCACCATAGCTCTTTGGACGATCTCGGCTTTACCATCTAGCTATACCTCACACGACCGGGTACACTACCCGTTAGTGCTTTAGGTAGACCTTAGGTAGATGAGACTATTATAAATTTAAAACCTGGTCGGTAAATCCTGCATCATCTACCGATTCTTTTTATTCAAAACACACGGGTAAAAGTATAACCCTCGTTATTTATAAAGAGTTTTGGTAAGACCAGGTCATTCCACAGGGACTGAGATAGTTCTTGTATATCAATTAACTACTCAAGATGAGTTTAGAAAGCGATTAGATAATTATTCAAATTAGGATGTAATGCAAGTATTGGAGAAATATGATTACTTGGATAGTCTTTATAACTTAGTGATGGTTAATGACGATGATCTCATTGATGAAGTAATTCCAATCAATGATTAATCGTTTTTTGTCAAAATAACATTTCATGAGTTAATAATGATGATTCAAGATTTATGTCATCTTTGAACAAGCGTTAGGAAGCTCAAGCACTAGTTGTAATGTTCAAACTATATTGTTTATTACTTAACAAAAGCGATTTCTCAATTCAATTGATCAACATACATAGACCTATATTGAAAATTATAAAATACCTATTGAATCTTTCGACCATTTCCAATTAGCAAGTATAATCAAAAGTGGTAAGCAATGGATACTAAGTTTGGAACACAACAAAGTTTCAACATAAACAAGAAATCAACAAGAGATCATAACCACAACCAATAACATTATTATATTAACATATCCAAGCAACCATAAAGAGTTTAGCCTAACATGGCTTTAGTAATCATGCTTACAGTGGTTGATACGTTTGAAATGAGCATCATAATTTCTGAATTAGTACAATGAAGAAGCTACCGTTACTAGCGATCACTATAATAATAAGTACTTCAATGTTTTTAGAACTTTGACTTCATTTTGGCACTCCAAATATTGTAATTTGAGAGAGCATGGTTATTAGAGCTTTATTCATAGTTGGGATGAGAGGTGTGTGTAAATGGGATGAATTGAGGCTCTATTTATAGGCTAGGAGTGACTGATCAGGTACTGAAGTATGCCGCTCTTAGAATAAGGTTGGCGGGCTTCACACGCGATACCGGCGAACATAGACATTAACACCAGTTTTCTTGGCGCCAAAGGGTCATTAATTGAACTGAAGACCGGCGCACATTTATTAAAATATAGTCGTACTTTATTTAACTGACTTAGATTTGTATAGGACTTCATAAGCACCCCGTAACCGGTGTACATTTGCTATAATGGCAACGCTCTTATTGTCCTGGATAGGCAACATATTTCTTAGCATAAACTTGGCTTAGATGCATACACTTTATCTTGATTCTTGAAGTTCTTTGTCGGTCAGACCTAAAATGTATTCTCATGCAATTAAGTATCGAAATTCAACAAAAATCATTAAGAATCTAACAAATAATGAATATGTAAAATTCAAGCATCATTAATGCATAACTAGATCACCTCACATAGGATTTATTTTGATTCACATAATTTTGCTCAATAAGGTGATTATTTGGTAACACTCAATTTGCACATACTTAAATCAAGAAAACTACTATATGATTGTACAAGATACGTAAGCATAACTGATTCAATCGTTTTAAGTATAGTTTTTAACCGAAGAAATGCTTAGGAAAGTATTTCCCCAGGTCGTGTCCCAACGAAGGTGTGAATGGAATTTCGAATTCTCGAATCGTGAAACGTGTCGTGAAAGAAATTATTTTGATGAGATTATACTAATGAATGAGTAAATGAAGCACAAATAATCACTTAAGCACGTATTTCAAATAAGGAAACTAAAAACGTAACGTAAAATCGAAACCGTAAGCTAAAACGCAAAATAAACGTTAACGTACGAAATAAAACGCGACTTTTAAGCTACACTACTCCTACAGACTTCAAAATAATTTTGAAAAGTTAAAAATGATGAAAGAAAATTTTTAGAAAAAGAAAAATATTTTCTTGACTTTTTATTTATTTTTTTATGAATTAAAAACTAATTAACTAATTAAAAATTAAAAGAAAATACAAATAAAGTGAGAAAAATGAAAAATAAATTTTGAAAATTATAAAATAACTAAAAAGTAATTTTTAAACTAAAAACTAATTTTTCTGGCTTTTTATGTAATTTTTGGGAATTAAAAACTATTAAATCTAATTAAAAATTCAAATTAAATTCAAAATAAATGGGAACAATGCAAAATAAATTTCTAAAATTCTTAAATAAATGAAAATAAATTTTAAAAATATTTTTGGATTTTTCTTGGCTTTTTCTGATTTTTTTGGATTTTTTAGTAATTAAAAAGTATTTAAAATTGAATAAAAATGAAAATTAAAATAGGAAAAATAGTAAATGGACTCTGTGGAAATGCAATAAGCTATGAAACTGCTTAAATTTAGTGCTTAATAATAAGCACTTTGACCAAATTTTTACCCAAACTTTTGACCAAATGAAATTTTGAGTAAAGCTTAATGGAACAGAAATGAGGTCAAATGATCACAGAAGCAAAGGTTTGGGCACAAACAGGTTCAAATAAGCTATTATGAAAAAGCTATAAGCACAGCAGAATAAGCAATTGGTAAAAGCTCAAATTACAAAGCAACTTAAGGTACACAGTAACTCAAAGGCACAACTTAAACTCAGATAATTACCAACAAATCTCAAAAGCAGGCCTAACCTAGAAACAGATTCTAATTCAACAACTCAATTTGACTGTCCAAATAAGCAGATGAAATAAGCTGATGGGAGCAAAACTTAGTTTGACTAAAACATGCAATATTGACTAACTAAACTTATCCTACCAAGTTATTGACTAATCTAAACCTAACTACCTAATGCAATTTACTGATGCAGAAAACAAACTAAATAAACCACAGGAACACACCGATCTCAAATTATCTAAACACCCTCTAACTGATGCAAGAGATTTAATTGAAAATGAAATTTATATTAAAATAAAATTTGAGTACACTGATTGAAATAAAATACAATAAGCTGAAAATATTTAAACTACTTCTAAATAAGACCTACTCTTACTCCTAATCTAACCTAAAATCTAACAGTATTACATGAGGTGAGGGGTCTGCTATTTATAGCCTCTGAGGAGAATGCCAGGTCACTGATCCACGACTCCCTGTGCTTCTTTGGGTGCTATCATAGCCATTAGATCATGTTCCAGATGGTTCCTTTTGATAACAGCCTTTGGATGCAATCATTAGCCAATGATTTGGTACTGAATCCCACGGATAGCCAGCGTGGCATGTGTTAGGCTTCTAGAAACCAAAGTAATTGTACGAAAACGCCCTTAATTGTGGTGAAATTGGGTTTTACTAGGTGAATAGTCACTAGGGTTCTTAGAAAACTGGGTTTGGGTAAGGTTTTGGGGGGCGGTAAACTTTGGTTTGGGATATTTTTATTATTGAGTTGACCGTGAGTTTTGACCGGGTCTTGGGTGTGGGTGGATCGGGTCTAGGGTAATAAAATGGGAATGGGCTTAGGTTGCTTTGGGCTTGGATATAGATATTTTGGATCTGGTTGGATTAGTAAAGGGTTTTGGGTTAGAGCATTATTGGATCAGGTTTAGGTTTTTAGTAATAATAAGATTTAACAAAGGAGTAATGTTGTAAATCTTCAAAACTCAGGGATCAAATCTGGTATTCATCAAAAGTATTTTCCAAGGACTATTTTTGTAATTCTCTTGATTCATAAGGGTTGACTTTGATTTTTCTTCGAATATTATCTTCAAAGGACCAAATTTGTAAATATCTGAAAGTGTAGGGACTGAATATGACATTTATCCCAAACTTTGATCAGGGACTAAATTTGTACTTTGATGAATCTCTGAGGACTTCTTATGCATTTATGAGCTTTCTTTGATCATTTTGCTTCCCCGGCTCTGGCTTTTGACCTTTTTCCAATCTCGTGCTCGTTTTTGTCGGTTTTGGCTTTGTTTTTGGTCATTTTTCACATATCCGTACCTGCACATACACAAATACAAAAACATACATGCTCTTGGCATATTTGGTTAGTATTTGGTGTATTTGGTCTGATTTAAGGCTAAAAAGGATGTGTGAAAAAGCACACATCAAAATCCCCCAGACTAAGGTATTGCCGTGTCCTCACGCAATGTCATCACCTCACGCTTAAAAGATAAATAATTTCAAAACCTCTCTTTACTGACATTGTAATGTAGCAATGATGTTCAAAAGAGATATCAAAATCATTTATTCTCAAAAACGCTCCGTTTTTCCGATTTTCATGAATAACAACTATTACTACTCTTTTTTCTACTTTTCATTTTTATATAGGTGACGGTTTGCCTTGACTTTCATTATCAATTCTTATCTGTTGATAACTTTCAGGGTCAACGAGTAGAAACACTTCTCACAGAGAAGAGACCATACGGATAAAAATCGTCATCCTTGATTTTTCACAAGCTCCCAAACTAAGCGTAAAATCGAGATCATTGTTTATCCACAAGTTAGGTGCTAACACTACCCACAAAAGTTACTTGTGTATTTACCGCTTGTTCCCAATTCCTAAGTTTTGTATCTCAAGATTTTAATTTGTGAGAAATGAATTGCTTCATATTTTCTCGTTTTGATATTTGTTAGTCCGATAAGAGCACAAAATTTGAACGCTAACTAGTTTCCAAACTTTCCCTCGAAAACCCCTGCATATAGAAATCGGGTCCACATGAAGGTCTCTGATTTAACACGATTTGTGGAGGTCCCCCTTTTTATTTACGACCGAGACATCCCATGTCTGAGACCCGAAACGGAAGCTTTTTATTAGGGAAACCCCCGGAGTTGAAGCTTGACATTTTTGCATAATTATAAGCACTTTAATAATACTTGGTCCTTAGTCCTTTATTTATTTTACAACAATGGTTTATGAGTCGCCAAGATGTAAGAGCCTTATTATGACCTTGGATTTATATCCACTGCTTTTTTATAGCTTTGGATTCCTCTGCCTTTTTATTTGGCTTTGGTCTATTATTATTGATATTCATAATCATATGCCAAACCCCGAGTCCTATGGCCTTTACTAAGATCACAACATCGGCTGCGAACCGGCAAGATGAAATAGTCTATTTCACCGTAACACTAGCAGTACCCCTATGTGTACCAAAACCCCATATGCAGAGATTTTGTTGGGAACGACGAAAAACTAAGTATTGCCCAAACCGTATACCCTTAATTAATCCTAGAGATCTATTTTTATTAGTGTGGAAGCTTGTGGGAACAAGGAGGCCACAAGTACCTTTCGTGGGCTCTAAAGAGATCCAACTACTCCACGTTTAGCACGAAACTTCTAAATAAACTCTATCATTCCTCGATCTCCGCAAATTTAAAATCCCAAGTAATGAGATCCGCGGATGCTTAGCCATAATCTTTTGATTATTTTGGTTAAGGGAGACGAGCTAGGGCTCAACACGCCCGGTCAAGTCGAAACATTTATTTCTACTCTCGCCGGTAGGAAAGTCAAAAACAAGGTGTCAAATCTTATTATTACTTCGTATACCATCATCATTTCTTTTTTTTTTTTTTTTAGAATAAAAAGGTGACAAAAATTTAAATTTTTTGGTAGAAAACGGAGTTGCGTAAGTTAACAGCTCAGACGAAGGTGTCAGGTCAAATCGAATCGAAGATTCCCCCCCCCCCCAGACTAAAGTAAAACATTGTCCTCAATGTTTTAAGGGTACTGGTAGTCTACGTAAAATCTAAGGCCATTTATTAAGTATGCCAAGAGATAAACGTTAATCGATAAGATTTTGGATATGGTGAATTTCCGAAAGAGCAGCGATGGATGAGACTCGAGTGGAGAGAACGACAAACCACGAGCACGAGAGTCCTCAAACTTCGGGGAAATTCCTGAACATTCAAAAACAACCACGAAAACACGAGTATGGAAAGGGTCGCCCCCTCACGTCGCGTTACTTAAGAAAATAGAAAAAAAAATGAAATGGATAGCATGGGGTGCCTCCCACGAAGCGCTTGTTATTGTTCACCGAGTCACATGAGCTTGACTCGATCCCCGAATTAATTCATCCTTGGGGAGAGCAGATAAAACGGACACCCGGCATGAAAAACGGAGATGCCAGAGTCAAATATGGTATCTTCACTCCTGGTGGAGTGGAAAAGTGAAGAACTAAAGGGATAAGTAAAGAATGGTTGAAACACCCGGATGGTAAAAGCAAATTCAAATTCAGAATCACGGGTGGGTTGGGTGGATAAAATATCAAGCACAGGAACATCTTGTTCAGAAATCTCGTCCACCACTCCAAAATTATCTTCATTCGTATCTGCTTCAAAATCTACATCGGGTGGTTTCGCAGGTGGACGAGAAGATAGTAAATCGGAAAGAATATTTCTTTGAACGTCATTCTCGTCATTCTCAATACCCGGTGGTATTGATTCAACCACAACAAGAAATAGATTGTCTTCCTCTAAAAGAGGGTCACGTGACGGATTATCGGACATAAGTAAAGAGTCGATCTCAAAGTCAAAACACTCATAATCCGGAAGAGAGATATCAACATGAATAGTGGGACTGCCACTACTCGTCTCTTCAAATCGAAAAATTTCAAGCTCGAGTAAGAAATCATTATCCATATCGGGGATAGGAGAAAAAGTCGGAGGATCATTCAATGCCTCGATCTTAGAAATGAGAAAATAAACTTTGGATAATTTCTCACGAAGAGTTTCATCTTGAATCTCCGCATCATCGTCTTCATCATTATCATCGATATCTCCGCAAGAATCTTCATCACTCGTAGTATACTCATTGTGAGAATCGGAATAACTTTCAACTTCATCAAAATCTTCATTGCACATCGGAGGGAGAAAAGTTGACGGTTCTTAATTCAATAATTCTTCAAGGAAATGAATATCTTCCTCCGGATCAAAATTAGAGTCGTCAATGTGGAGTTTGTTAGACTCCTTGGACCGTTTTGAGCACTAGGGTTAACAATAACAATGACAATATATGTAGCGGAATAAAACAAATCAATAGTTATTGCAATAAGGTTTTTCACAATTACCTCCAATTATTATTTGATCAAAATAATAACGTGTTACCTAACTGTAACATGGATCTAAGACACCTCAGACCTTAGAGGATACGAACAACACTAACTAGTTTTAGGCGTTTATAATTTACACGCCCTAGAACATACACACACTTTTTTGATATTTATATTGTGGAAGACATAATTATAACCTGTACCCTATGTCTCTTTATATAGAGAGATATTAGGGTTTACAAAAGACTACGAAGGACTAAATATAAAATCTTCTTTATCAAGCAAATCCTTCTTGTTTCAATCTTCATCTTTTGTAGAATTCCAGCTTTGCATTATAGTCCATTTGTTTCATTCTTTTATCTGTTTTGTCACATCAAATCAAGAATCCCAACAATCTTCCCCTATTTGATGATGACAAAACAAAGTCGTGTACGAACTTCCCTAGAGTAGTTGAGATGTAAACATCTCCATGAATAAAAAAAGTTTGTCTTCCCCTTAATCCATGTCATGCCACTTCAATATCTCTTCCCCTTTTTGAGCATCTAGGGTTAAACAATGACAATGACAATAAACATGTACATGCAGCGGAATTAAAGCAAATCAAAGTTATTGACACAAGGTTTTTCCCAATCACCTCCAATTATTATTTGATCAGAATAACAACGTGTTACCTAAATGTAACAAGGATCTAAGACACCTCAGACCTTAGAGGATACGAGCAACACTAACTAGTTCTAGGCGTTTATAGTTTACACGCCCTAGAACACACACACACACATTTCTGATTACATTGTGGAAGACATAATGATAAAACCCTAACCCTTGATCTCTTTATATAATAGAGCTTTAGGGTTTACAAATTACTACGAGGGACTAAATATAAAATCTTCCTTATCAAGCAAATCCTTCTTATTTCAATCTTCATCTTTTGTAGAATTCCAACTTTGCATTATAGTCCATTTGTTTCATTCTTTTATCTGTTTTGTCACATCAAATCAAGAATCCCAACAGTCAACCATTATCGGAGTCGAATCATTAGCAAGACATGCCTCGATCTCATCTAAAAAGACATCATTCCTCTCATTCAGGGTGAGAGAAGAAATGGAAGAATCGGATATAAGAGGATCATAGGATGGAGTGGGATTCGGAGATAAATCAAATACATCTTTTTTGAATTTTTCAATGCATAATTCTCGGATCTCCTCTGCTAACAATTCGGCTATACTCTTATCTTCATCGACGGGTGTAATATTAACAACAAGTTCCATATTACCGTTAGAATTTTCCCCGGACTCACTTTGGATTGGAACGAGGTTCTCAATACTTGACTTATTGAATTCGTCCGATTCCGTTGCCGGAATAGTGTTTAGATGCTCGTCCCCCATTTTTAGAGAATCCTCGGGTTTTACGGAAGAAACATCGGACGCTTTGTGAGGATTAAGAACGAACGTAATTTTCTCATCATCGTCGTCGGAATCATAATAAACAAAATTTTTATAAGGATTACACGCTCTCTCTTCAGCAAGTAATTCTGCAATAGACTTCTCACGAGGCTCGGGAGTATGAGTATAACGATTAGCCACTAACTCTTTTAACTTCTCGATCATGGATTTAATTTCACAAATATTATTAGTAAAATCGGAAGTTTGTGGGGGTTGGTTAAAACCATGAGAATCGTAACATGAATTCGGCTCATAATAAAAAATTTCAAACGATCCCCCACAATTTTCAAAATTCGATGAACTTTGGAACGAGTTATCATTGTAATTTGGTACTTTCTCATAAAAGTTTTGAAAAGGATGATTGAAATCGTTTTGAGGATAATTATCAAAACTCGTATCACAAGCGTAAGACGTTTCAGCACTCGGGGCATAACATATACAATTCGCGTATCCACATTGGTTACAAAAACATTGCCCACACGGTAATCCTTTGTCGAATGGATTTCCACAATTAAAGAAAGTGAACGGAGACGGCGGTGGTGTTGGATAGTAATCGGGAATGTTTTGAAGGATTGCATTTCGAACATACTCGGGAGTATTACAAAACAAACAAACTCCATCGTGAATATCATTACCACATTGTTCGCACGTACACCAAACACATGAACCATCAAAGAACGGTTCTCCACATTTAAAACACATCGGATCCATAAGAATTATTGGTTTAGAGGGTTAAAGAAAGAAGAATCAAATGATAAGAGGAGAAGAAGATTATTTTTGGTTTTCAATTTTTGAAAAAGAAAATCGAAGTAGAAGAGGAAAATCTTTTTGTATATTTATTTTTATAAAGCAAAATGCAAAAACTTAAACTTTTGTTTTTTTTTTCTTTTGTTTTTCAAACGTTACGTTAATTGTAAACCGTTTCCTTCAAATCTACTCGCGACGGAACGGGAGAGAAGAATGGATCTCTCTTCAGCTTGCAATTTAATGTCAAATCTTCCGTATTTTCCGCTTATTCGGTCGTAGAATCCAAAGTAATCCGATTAGCAACTAATTTCACGCGTTGTTATGTCGTTAAGCTTATTTGGTTTACAACGCCCACCCTTCAACGGGAGAGTCGAGGCTGTAACTTTATTATTTTTTTGGTATTTTTGAAAACACTTTAGGAAAAGTGTTTTTGATTTTTCAATTTTTTTGGTTTTTATAGAAAATATATACAAGGAAGGTTTTCAAAACACAATTTCGAAAAACGAAAACGAAAAATTCACTTCAACCTTCCCCGGCAATGGCGCCAAAATTGATTCAATCGTTTTAAGTATAGTTTTTAACCGAAGAAATGCTTAGGAAAGTATTTCCCCGGGTCGTGTCCCAACGAAGGTGTGAATGGAATTTCGAATTCCCGAATCGTGAAACGTGTCGTGAAAGAAATTATTTTGATGATATTATACAAATGAATGAGTAAATGAAGTACAGATAATCACTTAAGCACGTATTTCAAATATGGAAACTTAAAACGTAACGTAAAATCGAAACCGTAAGCTAAAACGCGAAATAAACGTTAACGTACGAAATAAAACGCGACTTTTAAGCTACACTACTCCTACGGACTTCAAAATAATTTTGAAAAGTTAAAAATGATAAAAGAAAATTTTTAGAAAAAGAAAAATATTTTCTTGACTTTTTATTTATTTTTTTATTAATTAAAAACTAATTAACTAATTAAAAATTAAAAGAAAATACAAATAAAGTGAGAAAAATGAAAAATAAATTTTGAAAATTATAAAATAACTAAAAAGTAATATTTAAACTAAAAAATAATTTTTTGGCTTTTTATGTAATTTTTGGGAATTAAAAACTATTAAATCTAATTAAAGATTCAAAATAAATGGGAAAAATGCAAAATAAATTTCTAAAATTCTAAAATAAATGAAAATAATTTTTAAAAATATTTTTGGATTTTTCTGATTTTTTTGGATTTTTTAGTAATTAAAAAGTATTTAAATTTAAATGAAAATGAAAATTAAAATAGGAAAAATAGTAAATGGACTCAGAAAAATTTTAAAAAAAATATAGAAAATCTAAAATATTATTTTAAACTTAAGAAAAATTTGAAAAGTAGAAAATAAGCTGTGGAATGCAATAAGCTATGAAACTGCTTAAATTTTGTGCCTAATAATAAGCACTTTGACCAAATTTTTACCCAAACTTTTGACCAAATGAAATTTTGACTATATCAAGCTTAATGGAACATAAATGAGGTCAAATGATCACAGAAGCAAAGGTTTGGGCACAAACAGGTTCAAATAAGCTATTATGAAAAAGCTATAAGCACAGTAGAATAAGCAATTGGTAAAAGCTCAAATTACAAAGCAACTTAAGGTACACAGTAACTCAAAGGCACAACTTAAACTCAGATAATTACCAACAAATCTCAAAAGCAGGCCTAAACTAGAAATAGATTCATATTCAACAACTCAATTTGACTGTCCAAATAAGCAGATGAAATAAGCTGATGGGGGCAAAACTTAGTTTGACTTACTGAAACCACAAAATTACCAAAAGAGTTTATTCTAAATCCAATATACTAGCCTAAAAACTTCCTAGAAATGATTCCCAAGGACTGATGCACAGGGTAACAAAGGTTCAAACAGACGATTTATACGCAAAATTCCAATAAGCAAACAGGTTCCGAACTAAGATTTTCTTGTTGAATTTTATTAACAAGCTGCCAAACTTCTAAAAACTTCAATCCTAATTTGTTTCCAATGAATTTTGAAAGCTGTGAGAGTTCCCCAAAATCTGACTAAACTAGAGTCTATGACTATTTGACTTTTAAGTTGCAATATTATTTTGACTAATTTGAACTTTTACTACCTAAATCAGAACCTAACTGATAGATTAAGCTACTATGACAGTGAATTAAGCTAAGTTACCTACTAGTGTAACTATATGAATAAGTATACAATCTAATTTTTACTTACTGATGTAGAAATAAGAAATTAGATTATTCTGACTATTGCAGTGAAACAATGGTTTTGGTGTTCAAGTAAACTCTAATGTAGGTTAATTGAACCAGTCAAAGCAACCAAAAACCAATCCAACACAGTAAGAAATCTAAATCCAAACACTCTATAATTCACAGGTTTAAGAAAAAAGTAGCAATGGTGTTCAATACTTCAGACAGATTTAAACTAAAACATGCAATATTGACTAATTAAACTTATCCTACCAATTTATTGACTAATCTAAACCTAACTACCTAATGCAATTTACTGATGCAGAAAACAAACTAAATAAACCACAGGAACACACCGATCTCAAATTATCCAAACACCCTCTAACTGATGCAACAGTGAATCAATTTAAACAAAGGATTGTACAATTCAATTCATACACCCAATAATTGCAACAACAAATCACAAACAATCAATATCTAACAAATCTCAGGTATAACTCTAATGAAACAGTAGAACAAAAGATCAAGACAAACTTAAGATTAAATTGGAAATATACTCAAACTAAGCTAGGCTAAAATGCAAATACTAAATCAAAACAGAAATAGACAATCAATAATAAATCTATACTACTAATCTAAATATGATGCAATAATCAACTATGAAACTTAAAATGAAAACTTACTAATCACTTCTCAGCCAAACAGAGAAATGCTCCCTCACAGCCTATCTCTAGATAGGCTCCAACATCGCTCCAATAAACTGAATCTACTACCAGCAATAGCCTCAATCTGAATCATGAACTCTGTTTGACTTATATTAACCAAAATCTCATTAACCAATTTTTAAACAGAACCTTAGTAACTAAAACTCACACAATAAGTTGTAGTAATGAACTTATGAAAGTATAAAAGCTGAAACTATAATCAAAACAACTGAGTACCAGAAAATAAATTGCAAGAGATTTAATTGAAAATGAAATTTATATTAAAATGAAATTTGAGTACACTGATTGAAATAAAATACAATAAGCTGAAAATATTTAAACTACTTCTAAATAAGACCTACTCTTGCTCCTAATCTAACCTAAAATCTAACAGTATTACATGAGGTGAGGGCTCTGCTATTTATAGCCTCTGAGGTGAATGCCAGGTCACTGATCCACGACTCCCTGTGCTTCTTTCGGTGCTATCATAGCCATTAGATCATGTTCCAGATGGTTCCTTTTGATAACAGCCTTTGGATGCAATCATTAGCCAATGATTTGGTATTGAATCCCACAGATAGCCAGCGTGGCATGTGTTAGGCTTCTAGAAACCAAAGTAATTGTACAAAAACGCCCTTAATTGCGGTGAAATTGGGTTTTACTAGGATGAATAGTCACTAGGGTTCTTAGAAAACTGGGTTTGGGTAAAGTTTTGGGGGGCGGTAAACTTTGGTTTGGGATATTTTTATTATTGAGTTGACCGTGAGTTTTGACCGGGTCTTGGGTGTGGGTGGATCGGGTCTAGGGTAATAAAATGGGAATGGGCTTAGGTTGCTTTGGGCTTGGATATAGATATTTTGTATCTGGTTGGATTAGTAAAGGGTTTTGGGTTAGAGCATTATTCGATCAGGTTTAGGTTTTTAGTAATTATAAGATTTAACAAAGGACTAATGTTATAAATCTTCAAAACTCAGGGATCAAATCTGGTATTCATCAAAAGTATTTTCCAAGGACCAATTTTGTAATTCTCTTGATTCATAAGGGTTTACTTTGATTTTTCTTCGAATATTATCTTCAAAGGACCAAATTTGTAAATATCTGAAAGTGTAGGGGCTGAATATGACATTTCTTCCAAACTTTGATCAGGGACTAAATTTGTACTTTGATGAATCTCTGAGGACTTCTTATGCATTTAATAGCTTTCTTTGATCATTTTGCTTCCCCAACTCCGGCTTTTGACCTTTTTCCAATCTCGTGCTCGTTTTTGTCGGTTTTGGCTTTGTTTTTGTTCATTTTTCACATATCCGTACCTGCACATACACAAATACAAAAACATACATTCTCTTGGCATATTTGGTTAGTATTTGGTGTATTTGGTCTGATTTAAGGCTAAAAAGGATGTGTGAAAAAGCACACATCAAAATAACTGTTGCGGCGTAAGCACCAGACAAATAAAGGCTTCTTTGTTTCTGGAGATGGAGATAATTTTGGGTAGATTATTTGAGAGATATAACTGTTAGGAATTATAGACTTGAAAATTACAAAACCTACAAGCAAGAATGAAGAAAGAAGAAACAATGAGGGTCTATTATGTAATAGTTAGTTAGCTTTCATAGTAAGCTAGGTCTTTATGTAAACCCTAGCCTCTCTATTATATAAAGGGAGGCAGGGCGTTGGTTATTAGCATCCATTCAATAGCTAGTCTCTCCAATGAGCGTGTAGTAGTTTAGTAGTAGTAGTAGTTTATTTTATATTTAGAATAAAGAAAACCTTATTAGTAACTTTGATTCTTCTTATTATTATTCCGTTGTACTTATCATTGTTACTAAACGTAGATAGGGCTTAAACAATCTTTCACAATTGGTATCTGAGAACAAGGGGCTCGTGAGATCTAGGGTTTATACAAGGTTTTTGAGTTGTTGAAGATGCAAGCAGTTGAATGGAATTGAGTTGGAGCAGATAATGTTCAAGAAGGTACGGATGCAGCAGATCTGATAGAGGGTTACTGTTTTGGCGATAAAAAGAATTCAACGCAATTGGCTGATTCACAAAGGTATCTCTATGCTTTTTAAGTCTGTTTGTCGCTTCCTTGTATGATTGGTTGATTAATGGATAACCTATTACTGAGTTACGAAATATTAATGAGCATGGGTCAGTTAATAAATTGGTCGGCCGTTCATAAAAAGTTACTGATTGGCTGAGTAATAAATCAAACCTCGTATATATTAACATTAAAGGGTCAATGAATACTGCAAGTGGAAGGGCGACGTGTACTATTGTAATTGTCATCATATGTTACTACTCGACAAATACAACTGATACAAAACCTTAACTGGTTATTATTCGAATGGTTTGTGGGGTTAGTAATATTCAAGAATTTTTATTGCAGGTTTCTTATTTGGTGAATGTGATAGCGATAGCGATAGGTCATAGGTATATGATGAGGCGAAAAATGAGCCATTTTTAGGGGGTCATTTAAGCACGGAATTGAATTTATTTGATCAAATATTACCCTAAATCGTTCCTTTTGTGATTTTAGGTACTTTTGGAGTGAATTCTGGAAAAGGAAGCATTTTGGACGTTTTTTGAAGCATAAAAGTGAAGAAAACGGCAAAGTCTTAATTTTCCTTGCTGGGAACAATACCTGACGACGTCACAAGGTTCTACATGACGGCGTCAAGAGTAAAACAAGAGGTGGAAGTGGATAAAATCCAATACGGTCCAGAGAGTTTAACACTAAGGATATGACGGCGTCACCATAGGCCGTCATGGTCCAATTGCATGTGACGACCCAGAGTAACTTTGCACATGACGGCGTCAAATCTGGATCTAGGCAATCCGATATTACTATGGGCGGCGAGTTGATAGCGTCAGACATTTCTTATTGACGCCGTCACCATGGAAAATCTATATATAGTTTTGCAATTTTCATTCATTAGTGTGTAACTTTAGAGGGATAACTTTGGAGAAACCCTAGCACGAATTTTATTGTTCTTTCAAGGGTTTTTACCCTTTAGAACCTTTCAGGTTCAATTAAGATAAGTATCCTTTCAATTCATTCAATATGTCTATGTGTTGTTTGAATATATCTTACGCTTGTCTTGAATTTAACATGCTAGGCCAGATCTCTTGTGTGTTTGCTTAGATGTAGTGAAACCTAGATGTTGATTATGGGTTGATTGTTTGTTTATAGTTGTTACGGATGAATGATTTCGATGTTAGGCTTAAGAAAACTGGCAGACTTCCATAGGGTAACATGCTTGAATGTCTTAAGATACATGAACCAATGCGTACTAGGTTATTAAGGTTGTATTTAATGCAAGAGCGAATTCTAATGATCCCTTGTTAGGAGCTTCTTGCAGGCTCGACATAGGAGTGAAGTAGGAGCTTATAGAGTTGGGGAAGTACGTACGCCACCCCACGAATAGTATTAAGGAATATAACCCGTCATCCACGCAATTGTAACAAACTATCAACCTGTAAAAGATAACTAGGGAGTAATGAAATCTAAGTAAACACAATTTTCCCTATTATTGTTCACACCACTAGTTTAATAAGCTTTATTTTCATTTCTCTTATTTTATTTTGATTGCATCTTAGTTATTAGGTTAGTTGACTAGCAACTAATTCCGCCCACTCTTCCAAAAACCCGAGATTTTAATTGCGTTTATAAAAATATAAAAATACAAAAAGAATCATCCCTTACCTCTAGACCTAGTTTTTAGGCTTTCTAATCCTAGCGACACTATTCCTGAGTTGAACGATCAATCCCCCGGGTACTTGTCACTATACTATACTACAACGATCAGGTACACTGCCTGGTGGGGGTTGTAAGCTTCTAGAGATCCCTCGAGAGGTATAGCCTGGTGCAATTCCCACGCATCAAGTTTTTGTCGCCGCAGCCAGGGGAATAGTTATTGTCTAGGTTAGGATTTCTTTTTATTAGATCTACTTGCTAGATTCCTTTCTAGTAAGATTTTTATTTTTATTTTTAGGTTTTCTTTAGTCTATCTTTTTATTTGTCCCTTTGTTAGTAAATTAAATTCATTGACTATTCCGTTGACCATTATGGAAAACGCGAATCTACCCCTTTCCCCTAGAGAAGTGGCTTTGTTGCGTGAACAAATTGAGAATGAGATTAGGGAACTTAAGGAGCTTAATAGGTTGATTAATGTTGAGCTCGACCATGCATTTAGTGACCTAGCGACCACCTTGTATTCAAATAAGGTCCTAGGAACTAAAGATTTTGAGGATGTTGTTGAGGAACTTGAGGAAGGGGAGATTGATCCAAAGCTAGATGACTATTTCAATCTATACCCCACTAAGGAGGAGATTGCGTACTATAATAATATTATTGATAATCCTCGACCTCCTTTCACTAGAATTGAGCCTGAGATAAAGAGAGGCGATCCTAAGAGTGCAAAGATACCATCTATGATTGGGTATAAACATATTGACAATGCTTACATTGATTTTAAATCCCCAATCAATATTATGTCCTCAAGTGTTTATAATTACATAGTGAAAACAAGACTTGGAGCTAGAAAGGATACTAAATACCCCGGTGGAGTTTGTAACTTTGTCAGGAGAGTTAAAGGTCTGCGTATCTTTGTTGGGAACTTTACTTATGTCACTGACTTTATGGTTGTTGAAGACCTAGCTAGTGTTATTGATTGTCGCTTATCCCATGTTGTGTTTGGGAAACCTTTTGTTGAAGACTCCAAGTTGTAATATGATGAGGTAGAAGGGACAATCCGATTTGCTAGTGAAACCGATAGGATCACATATAGGATGCCTAATAGAATGAAAGAATTTCGTTTTGTGCCTCGATTTGACATGGATAACATTGGTGCTTTTGAGGACATCAATGAAGAGGATAAGAAAAAGGGCATGGACTATGTATGGGAGAAGAAGAGCCTTTTCTACAAAGATTGCTTGACTCTAGGACCGAAATATAAAGTTGATAAGGAATTTGCCAATAGGATTATAGGAGCAATTGAGAAAAAGGTGGTTGGTCTCTATAAAGAGCATTTACAATCGGAGAATGAAACCAACGATGAGGTCACGTAATTGCCCATGACCTTGAGTCTAGCTACAAGACTCGTAAATAAAGAAAAGCGCTTCTTGGGAGGCAACCCATGCTTTGTGTGATTTTATTTTGTTTGATTGTTATTTGCTTCCATATGCATGCTTTATTTTATTGTTGGTAGATCATGTTTCAAAATAAAATGGTGAAAATACTTTATTTTGTCATTTAAATTCATCTTAACTTCATACAAAGGTATTTCACAAAAGATAAGGTATTTCACAAATTTGTTTTTAAGAACGAAATTGATCATGATTCTCCACAACATTAAATGGACATGTGTGTTAGTACTTGCTAGAGTCAAATGCTTGTATCGAGTCATAAAGATGTTTTGCAGGATTTTCCAGGAAGTAGGACATAAGTTTTTCCAGAAATTTTCCGGAAACTTAACGTAAAGATTTCTGCAGGTCACTTCTGACGGCATCAGGAGTTAACTCCTGACGGCGTCATGTGTAAAATTCTGGAAATTTTGCTAGTTTTGTTTTTCTAACGGAGTCTTGAAGTTTTTGTCAATTCTTTAGTTTTATTAACTCTAGGAAATCTGCAAACATTCTTCCACAAGCATTATATCTTAATTTGTTTGCTAGGATTTATTAGTATATATAGATTGCCGCCGATTTTACGCAAGGTTGCCTTGTTTGTTTTCTCAGGTTTAACAGGTTATGTATGACAAGAAGATGATTTATATTTCTGGAAGGGAAGCTTTGATTGTTCGTTTTCCTGGAGGAAGATCTAACCTTGTTACCACACTATCCACACCGAACGAATCAGGGGAGTATTTGTTTTCACTCTTTTACCTATTTTACTTTTACATTCTTTAATTGAACATTGGGGACAATGTCCATCCTAACTGTAAGGGGAGGGTAAATGATGATACCTTATAGGATACACTTTCACTTGAGTTTGTTTGTTTGATGGTAGGTGTGTAATAAAACTATGAGAAATACTTGTTAGTGTAATTTTAGCGCCAAATGTAAATTTTTTTACAACATTTAGGAGTGAAACTTTAGCCTTAGCAAGCGTCTCATGGATAGGAGTTGTATGACTAGCACAAAACCGTACCATTCAGAAAAATTTTCCACCCAAATATGTGAGGTTCACTTTTAGATTTGATAGGAAAAGCATTTACTATTAGTGCTTATGAGTGTACCGGCAGCATTTAGATTCTAGAACTTGCGTTAGTGATACATCCCGAGACCGCTAGTGAGACTACATTCGTGTAGTAGGATTTACTACATGATAAGAGGCATTAGGATCATCCTTGTGTTAAACCCGTATCATCATTACTTGACCATTTAAGTCATATTACTTGGCTAGTAAAGTCAACTAATTTTTCCCACACCATTAGTGTTGTACTCATTTTTAGTACACGAAACCCCTAGTACACCCCTCCGAGCCTATTTTTTCATTTCTAACTTTAAGCATCTTACTTAAAGGAAGAATTTGTTACAACCCACTTAAATGTACAACCAAATCGCCTTAGCCTTCCGTGTATGCACTCATCTTTAGTGCATTATTGTTATATGTTTAAACCCTTAGTTAATTATCTCATTGATTACATGGTTGCTAAGTCGAGTCATATCCGTGTACATATTGTTTTGGGATGATTGGGACTCATAGGTAAAGTACTTGTGTTATGAGTAACGGGGAAGAACATCTAATATTACCCCCATATGTGCGTTAATCTTAAAAGTACTCCAAGTGTTTTGATTATCTTAATTTGAGTCATTAGATTAGTTTATTGTAAAGTATGTAAAAATTCAAGTGTAAGAGGAATGTTCATTCCCTACGATGTATTATTTTGGATGGTAGGGTAAGAGTGTATGCAAAAAAAAAAAAAAAAAAAAAAAAAAAAAAAAAAAAAAAAAAACTGAAAAAAAAATTAGAAATAAAGAAAAAAAAAGAGAGAGAAAAAAACCTACGGACTACCATCCCGTTTCATTCTATGTTTGTTTTATGTTTTTGTTATTTTTCATTTATTAGCTTAAGTCGAGTCTAGTCTTGGCTTAGCAACACCATACTGTACATGTAATTAACCAAGATGATTAACTCGCCACCAGTAAAGATTGCCTTTATTCAACAAAACCGTGTATTCCATATCCCTACACCTAACGTTATAACCCTTTAAAAGACCTCTTTGATAGTTTATCCTAGGTGCTTACGCCATGTGGTGGAGGTTTGATCCTTTCCTAAGCCTATGGTAATCTATTTTGCTATGACAGGTAGTGAGAGATGTTTTCCATTTCCATATTGTGATATATACTTTATTACACCCGAGAGATGTGACTATCTAAACACGATTTGTGAGGTGCTAGTGTATGACCTCCGTGCTTGTCTTTGGTCTTTAGTGGAATGATTATTTGTTGTAATTACTTTTATATTAGTGTTAAATGACCCCTAACTTGTATTTTGATTAGAATAAAAGCGCATTTGCTTGAGGACAAGCGAATCTCAAGTGTAAGGGTATATGATGAGGCGAAAAATGAGCCATTTTTAGGGGGTCATTTAAGTCCGGAATTGAATTTATTTGATCAAATATTGCCCTAAATCGTTCCTTTTGTGATTTTAGGTGCTTTTGGAGTGAATTCTGGAAAAGGAAGTATTTTGGACGTTTTTGGAGCATAAAAGTGAAGAAAACGGAAAAGCTTAATTTTCCTTGCTGGGAACAATACCTGACGGCGTCACAAGGTTCTACATGACGGCGTCAAGAGTAAAACAAGAGGTGAAGTGGATAAAGTATGTGACGGTCCAGAGAGTTTTACACTAAGGACATGACGGCGTCACCATAGGCCGTCATGGTCCAATTGCATGTGATGGCCCAGAGTAACTTTGCACATGACGGCGTCAAATCTGGATCTAGACAATCCGATATTACTATGGGCGGCGAGTTAACGGCGTCAGACATTTCTTCTTGACGCCGTCACAATGGAAAATCTATATATAGTTTTGTAATTTTCATTCATTAGTGTGTCACTTTAGAGGGATAACTTTGGAGAAACCCTAGCACGAATTTTACTGTTCTTTCAAGGGTTTTTACCCTTTGAAACCTTTCATGTTCAATTAAGATAAGTATCCTTTCAATTCATTCAATATGTCTATGTGTTGTTTGAATATATCTTACGCTTGTCTTGAATTTAACATGCTAGGCTAGATCTCTTGTGTGTTTGCTTTGATGTAGTGAAACCTAGATGTTGATTATGGGTTGATTGTTTGTTTATAGTTGTTACGGATGAACGATTTCGATGTTAGGCTTAAAAAAACTGGCAGACTTCCATAGGGTAACATGCTAAAAACGTCTTAAGAAACATGAACCAATGTGTACTAGGTTATTATGGTTGTATTTAATGCAAGAGCGAATTCTAATGATCCCATGTTTGGAGCTTCTTGCAGGCTCGACATAGGAGTGAAGTAGGAGCTTATAGAGTTGGGGAAGTACATACGCCACCCCACGAATGCTATTAAGGAATATAACCCGTCATCTACGCAATTGTAACAAACTATCAACCTGTAAAAGATATCTAGGGAGTAATGAAATCTAAGTAAACACAATTTTCCCTATTATTGTTCACACCACTAGTTTAATTAGCTTTATTTTCATTTCTGATATTTTATTTTGATTGCATCTTAGTTATTAGGTTAGTTGACTAGCAACTAATTCTGCTCACTCTTCCAAAAACCCGAGATTTTAATTGCTTTTATAAAAATATAAAAATACAAAAAGAATGATTCCTCACCTCTAGACCTAGTTTTTAGGCTTTCTAATCCTAACGACACTATTCCTGAGTTGAACGATCAATCCCCCGGTACTTGTCACTATACTATACTACAACGATCAGGTACACTGCCTGGTGGGGGTTGTAAGCTTCTCAAGATCACTCGAGAGGTAAGGCCTGGTGCAATTCCCACGCATCAGTATAACTGATATGTCGCTATTGAATATGTAATAGATCTAGTTTGTCGGCTTTTGAATTATGGCTTGGAGTCGTATCTATTACAGTAATTGTTTGTCGTGATCTACATGAGAGACTCAAAAAATTATATTTCACGGCATATGTTTAAACTGTTTGAGGATTGGTCAAATTTCGTTGGTCATGTTTAGATAATGGGTCGGTTAGAAACCTATATATTATGCATACACTTCACGAATTGATTGAGGGTCACAATGGGTTTCGATAATATATTAAATTTGTCGGTTTGTGAGGCACGTGTATATGGTTGTGGGGCTGAATATTGGATTTGTCGCTTTGGTGGGATTGGTTGAATTAATTGAGGTCAATGGTACATTAATTTTTTTGTAGTTTTTCTCGTGTACTGCATAAATTCCATCAAATTAAGACCTCGTACTATAATTCATTGTTTTGATGCTGCTACTATTTCGTCTTGTGTTCACATGTGTCGGTGAAATTGCTTTATGTTTTTGGTCAAAGTTGGATAATATTGATGATGCTGCTGCTTGTTTATATTCGTGGGATTGAAACTGAAAGTGGAGCAGACCTCGTACTATTAATTTACTATTGTACTGGTTTAAACATCTGTCATTTTCATCATGAGTCAGCAGTATTGGTTGGTTATTGGTTCACGTGGGATGATTTGTTAGTACTGATGGCTACTGCTAGTAGTAAAATTTGTTGTTGCTCGTATATTGTTCCTACTGATGGTACATATCTAATTGGTTATTACTGCTGCTATTGGAATTATGTTCCTGCTGCTACGTTATCTTGTTTCTGCTTATGACTTTCGTTACTACTGGTACTCTATTTTGTTTCTGCTGCTGGGTTGTGGTTCCTACTGATGGTTCCTCCTGGTTGGTTCCTATTGGTCGGTTCCTGCTGATATATACGATTCTTACTGACTTATTTATGGTTCCTGCTGGCTTGTTGTATGCTTTTTCTTTTGGTCGGATTTGGTTCCTACTAGTCATGTGAGATTACTAATGCTTAGGGAGGACGGAGTTATCAACCATCATCATCTCGTTAAGAAGATTACTTGTTGAAGACATTTGATTATAATTTATTTGATGTTGTAGTTGAATTTCACAGGTGTGTGTTCTTATCATATCTCAAAGTGAGTGGAACACTTTGGAGATAACTTGTTCATGCATTAATGATGTGACAAAGACTTGATGAATCTAGCGAAGGGGTACGATCCATCTTATTGTGCTTAATGCGTACATTTGCTATCACTTTAAGGAGTTACGTTATTGTGCTCAGTGTCTCATTTAGTTGAGGATTTGTCAAGAGGACGCGGTCTACTTATACTTTTTATGGGAGTATGAGTTTGGAGTCACGTGGATAGTGCAAGATATAAGATGCAAAGTTTGGGAGATTTAACTTTTTCATCAAATCAGTTATATTTGATTTTCTTTATCAGTGATCACTCCATGGAGCCTACTGGATTTAAGAGATGGAAAGTATATTTTTAATGGGAAGCTTATTGTTAATATCCTTGACCATCTTCTTACACTTTGTGGTGATGTGCTTATTTTGTTCCTACTGTTTGATTCTGCTGCTCATTACTACTGATGCTCGTTACTGCTGATGCTAGTTACTGCTGATACTCGTTCCTGCTACTCGTTACTGCTTATTAGTAAAAAAAAAAAAAAAAAGAAAAAAAAAAGAAAAAAAAAACTATTATTATTTTGTTTCTACCGGTTGATATTTGATTCTACATGCATCACTTGAGGGGAAGCGTTTACGCGGTGCACAAGACCCCTATTGGATGATTACTAAAAGGGGAAGAAGAGTTACGATGTGCAGCTTATTATTTGTGATGACATGTTTTAGCATTGTTTCTTCATGCGGAATGTTTTGTAATATCAAATAGGGGAAGATTGTTAGGAATTAGAGAATTGAAGATTACAAAACCTACAAGCAAGAATGAAGAAAGAAGAAACAATGAGGGTCTATTATGTAATAGTTAGTTAGCTTTCATAGTAAGCTAGGTCTTTATGTAAACCCTAGCCTCTCTATTATATAAAGGGAGGCAGGGCGTTGGTTATTAGCATCCATTCAATAGTTAGTCTCTCCAATGAGAGTCTAGAAAACGCATAGAGCGTGGTGTAGTTTAGTAGTAGTAGTAGTTTATTTTATATTTATAATAAAGAAAACCTTGTTAGTAACTTTGATTCTTCTTATTATTATTCCGTTGTGCTTAACATTGTTACTAAACCTAGATAGGGCTTAAACGATCTTTCACAAGAACAGCAATTTTGTTTTACTAAACCAGATTATCGCTAGCCACAATCAAAACTTTCACTTATACTAGGCACATACCTTTCTTATCATTATTCACATTTTTCTTTACTTTTTTGAACTTTTCTTTAGACATATCAGCGCCTAGCGAATAGAAAGGATCTAGCAAAATACTTCTTTGATTTTCTCATTTGTTTCAGGGTTGATATTTGGTGTATATTGTGTACTAAGGATAAATGGGATATGAGATAAGGATAAGGTTTGATTTGGGTGAACATTTTGCCTTTTCATCATATATATATGTCTATAAATTAACCTCACTGCGGTTTAGCAAACGATATACATGCACAAGTTCTAGAGTTAAAATGAATAACCGGCACACTCATATATCATGAAGCAGGAAGTGCAAAAATGTTATACACTTCATATAAAGGCTAAGAATATTCTCACTATTTAGTGGGTTTTTGCATGTGCTAGATATGTATTGATTTGTCTTGCAATTCTTACCGAGATTTCTAATGTTAAAACCTAAAATTTTGAAAATTTATGGAACAAGCAATAGTGTAGAGTACGCTCAATTTATCCTATTTGTCCCCCCTCCACACTTAAGTTGAACATTCTCCTCAATGTGAAAGACTGAAAAAAATAAAAATAGGAAAATCGAGATAAGAGGGTCGAAACTTCCCGGGGCTATCAATGGAAGTTGACATAAGAAACTCCTCTTCTAGCATCAATAAATTTTAAAACCTGCAAAAATATACAAGCAAACTCACAAAAATATTTTTTGATTTTTTTAAACCATAACGGAATGCCTCCACACTTAAATTAAAGTGTGGTAAAGAATTTAAGATCACGGGTTGCCTCTCGAGAAACGCTTGATTTTCACTAGAGCCTCTAGCTAGACTCATATAGATGGATTTTAAGCATGTGGGAAGAATGGTGTTAGTTTTTCCCTTCGATCATTGAAACTTTCTTCTTCATGGTATAGCTTGAGTTTGTGACCATTCACAATGAAACTTTTACCGTCTTTCCCATATAGTTCCACATATCCGGATGGATATTTATGTTTAACCATATGTGGTCGAAGCCAGCGGGATCTTAGTTTTGGTTGTTTGAATTTATATTCTGAGTGGAATAAGAGTACTTTCTCTCCTTTGTTAAATTCTTTACGGATTTGTAACTTTCGATCGTGCCAGACTTTGGTTCTTTCTTTGTAAAACATAGAGTTCTCATAAGCATATAAACAAAATTCGTCTAACTCATGGAGTTGGAACATTCGCTTCTCTCCAGCGGCTATCAAGTCTGTGTTACAATTCATAAGTGCCCAGTATGCACGATGTTCAATTTCAAGCGGCAAATGGCAAGCTTTGCCATAGATGAGTTTATAGGGTGTTGTTCCCGTGGGTATTTTGTATGCTGTATGGAAAGACAAACTAATACATATGTGATGCGAGGATTGCGGCCTCACAAAAGGTTTTACTTCTCAAGGGATCTTGAGAATCTTTGCAATCCTCCAGGCAATGTACCTGGTCGTTGTAGTGTAGTATATGTATGTCCGGGGGATTGATCGTTCTCTAGGGGAATAGTGTCGTTAGGTTGAAGTGTATGTCAATTTAAACCTAAAGGTGAGGGATTATTCTTTTTGTATTTTATTGTTTTATGAAAGCAGTAAAAATCTCGGTTTGAATGAGTGGACAGAATTAGTTGCTAGTCAACTAACCCAAAACTAATACCTAAACTAATGAAAATAAATAAATAAATAAAAAGAAAATAAAAGTGGTTGACTTCTTATAATGAGACAAACGTGTTTACTTAGATATAATTACTCCCTAGTTATCTTTTATTGATTGATTGAATGTCACTGTGAAGTTGTTTTAGTTGAAACGTTGTATTCCTTAATACCAGTCGTGGGGGTGTGCTAACTTCCCCAACTCTATGAATATCAATTTCTCCTATGACCACACGTTAAGTAAACTATCATAGAATCACTAACATCAATTCATACATTAAACACAACAAGAAAAACCGTAGCGCATATACGATTACGTTTTTTTAAGACGTTCAAGCTTGGTACATAATGGAGGTCAGCCAGTTTTATTAACCTAACGTGAATCAATCAACTAAACAATAGACAACTAATCAATAATCAATAACTATGTTTCATTAGATCTAAGCAAACAATAACAAACTTGCTAAAATGTTAAAAGGAAGAAAAGAAAAACAAATAATCAAACAACACATACACATATTGAATGATTAAAAGAGAACTTAACTTCAATTGAACATGGAAGAAAAAAGGTATGAAAACCCTAAAAATCCAGTGAAAACTGATTGGTCCCAAACGGTCAACCAAAGTCAACCACGGATGTGGTCAAATAGGTCAAACCACCTGAGCCAACTAACCAAGGAGTATAGTGTTTCCCCGGGTCGTTATGTCCCAATGAGGTGTGAAATTGTAATTAAACGAATTTGTGATCGGGTAAAATTGAACGAGAAAAGGATATGAGTGAGTAAACTAAGGAAAATTAAAAGAAAGTCGCTTAAACAAGCTATAAGAACAATTACGTGAAAGCAAATGACTTGAAAACGTATTTAAACTGAAAACGTACGTTGTAATTAAAAACTACGTAAACGTACCAAATAAAACGTGAATTCCGGCCAATATAAATCCCACGGTTGTGAAAATTATATTTTTGGAATCCAAATGATAAAAGAAAATTTTTGGAAAAAGAAAATTATTTTTTTAGACTTTTTATTTAATTATTATTAATTAAAAACTATTTATTAACTATTTAAACTAATTTAAATTATAATAAATACTATATGAACAGTAGAAATACCAAATTTTTTTTATGAAAATACTAAGTGATGTCAGTAACTTAGGAAAAAAATAAAAAGTGAAAAGTGCTTATAAATAAGCTGGAAAATTAAGCTAATAAGTAAATAAGCTTAAAAGGACTTAGCACTACTATAAAAATAACCCAAGAAACAAATAACACTAAGATAGCTAGAGGGCAGATGGTGCGTGGCTTTGTGATGGTTTTGACCAATTTGACCAAGAGGTCAGGGGTTCAAACCCCACAAGTGACCATTTTTCTGTTTTATTTTCTTTTTGATTTTTTTTCTTTTACAAAAACATTTTAACAATAAAAATAACAAACTTTAATAAAGACAAACTTTTTGAAAAGCTAAGATAAGCACTGTGTGAGCTTATGGTTCACACAGTTTAGGCTTTTTAAGCTTAAATGAAACTTGAAACTTGAAAAGCTAAATAATAAGCTACCAACTGATTACTAAGGTTAGATTAAGCTAAGGTACACTGAGTTAGATCCAAATAAGCTTCAACAAGTGAAAAATCTCATTGATATAAGCCAAAACGTAGAAATAAGCAAATCCAAATTACTGAAAACCAAGCAGGCCAAGAGGGCACAATGCAGGCCTATATGGGACCCACCAAACAAACTCAGGTGTCCAAGGTGAGGGTGAAACCAATAAGCAGGCCAGATAAGCTTCTAAATAAGCCAAGAGTCAGGGAGTGGGATCACCAGGTGAGCTCAGGAGGAGCTCATGAATGTGGGGTAATGGACGTGGTACAGGGGATTCTTTCAGCAAACAGTCCAAAGAATAGGCTCAAATAAGCATTTAAGAAAAATTGCAAAAATAAGCAAAAATTATGACTATCAAGAAGAGCTTCCAATCTTGATTTTCCAAAAGTTTCAGACCCAATGGCCAAAAATTGAAGACATGAAAATTATTTCCATAAACGGATAAAAACAGGCCAAAGGGGGCTGAAAGGCTGCTAAGAAAAATTTTAAAAAATTTCAAAAAAATATGAGCAACTATAATACCATCCAAATAACTTGCAAACCAAATTTAAGGTAAAAAGGGCTTAAAAGGAAGAAATCAAAAATCAAAAACCACTTTTAGTGTTGAAAACGTGTTTTTGCAGCCCGAAAAAATGGTTTCATCCATATAAGAAAAATTCTAAAAATAAAAATAAAAATACTACTAAGTTAACAATCTATCAGAGTAAATTATCCAAAAATTTTATGAGATTTGGTTGAAAATTGAAGAAATGAAAAATAAAAGACTAAAAGTGATGTTTGGAACTTTTTTGAATTTTTCTTGTTTTTGAAAATATTGACTTTTATGAACTTGGATTGATCCTACATGATAAGAAATGAAGTTATAAGCTATATTGAGACTGAATTAAGCTATGGTGTCAACTAATGAACTAAAATGGGTGATCTAGATTACTAAAAACCTAACAGTTAATGAAATTCGTGAGATTAAAATGCATTTTGACTTTCTTACTAAAGAACATGTTTTTTATGACTTTAAAGAACTAAATGAACCTAATGGAAGATATGCTAACAGAAAAAAACAACTAAAACACATTGGATCATAGTTAAAATCCCTGAGCCAAACACTCCCTTATAGACGACTAAATTGAGTTTTTCAAAGAATGTGACTGAATGAGACAATGAAACTGATTCCAAAGAACTTATGTTGATGCAATAAGCCAGTTTAAGCACAAAATCATAGGTAATCTAACTATCTTATATTGGAGGAAGGCCTACTATTAATAGAAATACTTAAAATTTAGCAATACAACTTTTAAAGATATAAGTACAACAACAAATGCTACTTATATAAATTCCCCTCATATTTAATTCTAACATACAATTAATACTAACATTAAATACAATAAATAAATCATTATGTACATTAAATACAATAAATTAATTGTCAATAAATACAATTAATGCACTTATTAAAACACCCCTTAAATAAGAAATACAAATTATCAAGCATATTGTACAACAAACTTAAATACAATAATTGTATTAAATGTCACTAATACAAATAATAAAGCATATTATACAAATTTTCAAGCCCGAACGGGCAATGGGCCAAATGGGATCGAGACCGAACGGATACGGGTCAAACGGGCTCGAGCCTGAACGGACACGAGCAAAACGAAATTTTTGATATCCATAAATTTATTGTCAAAAAGAACATAATAAACTCAAATATGTTCACATATTGTACAAACCAAGCAAACTACTAAACAAAAAAAAAATAATAATAATAAATAAAATAATACAAATTAAGCAAAATTTCATCAAACTTTTGCCATAAAAAACTAATCAGCAAAGCTGTTGCCAAAAAATGTACAAATAAAATAAATTATTAGCCGAAAAAATTAAATTATATGGTGCCCGCAGCTGCATTGCGCGAAGACCCTGCTAGTAACATCTATTACTCAAAAATCAATGTTATGCTAAGATGATAGTTTTGAGAGAAAACTAAGCAAAAAAGGGTTTAAAAACACATGCATACAATATTAAGCACTAATTTTACTTAACTACACCAAAGGAAACAGAAACACAAAGATAAGCAATAATTAACTATTCACACAGTAAATTGCAAAAAAATGAGAAAAGTGCTTATAAATGGCATTGTGTAATCCAAAACCAAGAACAAGGTAAAAAACTATCCTAACACCTCCCCAGAGGTACTAATATCATGGCCATCCAGATTTTACCATGCTTCATGCATCTTTCATCCTTCTACACTGATTTTTGATTTTTCACCATTTTCTTGAATTTTTGGTATTTTTAGGAAAATTGAATTAGGATTGGTTTTAAAACTTAGGAAGCTTAGAAAAACTTTTCAGTAACTTATATATGCTCAAAGGATCAATAAACAACCATTTTTAACAACATAAAAATAAATTGGGACTTGTCACTAAGAAATGCAAAATCTGAAATTAACTTAATGGAACTTGAAATTAAGCTTAAATAAACTTAGGATTAAACTGAAAATGTTGGTTAAAATCCTTTTACACTAAAAATTACAACTGGAAGTGAAGTTAAACTAAAAACGACATTTTATCTACACTACTAAACTACATTAGCTAACTACTACTTTCTTCTCTCTCTCTCTTCTTCACTTATATGGACCAAGAAGGGTTTCTCTGTCTTTCCCACCACTTTCTAGCCATTGGATGAAAATAAAACGATCTAAGCCCTTGAATTGGATTTTTGGCTCCAAAATAGTTTGTGTCAGTTGTGGGTTGAGTGTTACTTTTTTGGAGCAATTAATGCTTCTTGGAGAGTTGTTTAGAGGAGGGGAACAAGTGATGGGGGAGTAGCACAGTTGGTGGCCAAGTTGGGGTGAAAACCAGGGGTGGTAAAGGAGTAGTGGAGGTGGTGTGGTTTTGGTGGGAAGGAGGTAAGTTAAACTGGGGTTTGACTTGGGTTTATTACCGGGGTGTGCATTGGATTTGGTGTTAGGCCAGGGGTAGAATGGGTTAATGGATTGGGTGGGATAATGGGTTTGTTTTTTTTTTTGGTTAATTTGACAAGGGTCCGTTTGATAGGTTAGTGAAAAACAACGAGGACCAAAAGTGTAATAACCTAAAAAATTAGGGGTAGGATTTGGTATTTTTCCAAAGTTATTCAAGGACCATAATTTCCATGTTTCCATAACCCAAGGACCATTATTTTCCAACTTTAAATATCCAGGGGTATTTTGTCACAACTCACCATTTCAGGTCATTTCAGGTCATTTCGGGAACTTTGGTAAAACACTATTCATAAATCACTATTCATCAAAACACTATTCATCGTTTTACTATTCATCATTTTCGAGGTCATTTTGATATTCTGAGAAACATTTGGGAAATTTACTATTCACTAAACACTATTCATTTCCGGAAAAGTTTTCACTATTCACTTGCATTACTCATTTCATCGTAAATTTAGTTTACGGGTTTTCAAATTCGCGTAACCGGATTGGTTTAGGTGCGAATTCATTTCATTAGTGCTAAGGACACTGCATACGGACTAGAGACAGTTTGCATATCATCATAACAGCATTTTCATGTTATACCACTCTCAGGATTTTCAAATTTATATATTTGATACATTTAACGTTTTTACGTATAAGTATTTATAGTAAACGTTAACACCCGGTTTATACATGACGAATATATCTAAACATTCCCACAATGGTCCCGACATATTTTTATATCCATTTTAACATCATAAAAGTTATAACATTCAGTTACCCAGTATTTTGGAAATTTATTTTATTTATAACGTACGCTTATGAATATAACGACGGTTTTCGTGAAAACTAAACAATAATCACCCGAACACTCAGTAATTACTCCCAACATATTTTTATCATTATTATGACCCTATTTTGTCCCGGTTAACTTTGTTAACATTTATTTCTCGCAAACCCGGTACTCAATTATAACTAAAAACTAATTACGATTACCTAAATTTAACACCCAAAACCTATACTTATACAACACAAATACTACACTAGGACTAATTAGTAACTCAAAACCTATTTGACTACCTTGAACCCTTTGAAAAACCGGCCATGAACCCCCCATTTTAACCTTGAGCCTTAACTAGTTTTAACCTTCCAAAATTTCAACAAATATCTAAAAACATCACATACATTACACTTGGATTTTTTTTAGATCAAAAACCCATTTTCTCTTCTTCCTTGTTCAAACCCACAACCAAAATCATAAACCATGATCAAGTGAAGATTTTTGAAAAGTTAAAGCTACAAAGTTGTTCATTATACTTGCCTAATCAAGAATCAAACAAGAAATACACAAGTAATCCAAGGTTTCTAGTCATTCAATCATCTCATTTTATCAAGTAAGTTATCAACTTTATTTTTACATGAATCATCTTATATTTACTTGTATTGCATGAGTTCCATGCTAAAAACCATGTACAACTAGCTATACCACCATTTATTTTGTCAAAAATGGAACATACAAACCCTAACTTCTTATTTATGAATTCCCTTGCTATAATAACTTGGTTAGGAGCCCATGGCACCCTAAGAAGGTGTATGGTAGGATTAGATTAGCTATGTGGTGATTACAAGAGGTTTGGTGATGTTAGAAATTAGTTATAAACCTTGAAAACTTGATTTGGAGCATGTTTTAGACATGCTGTCCCATTTTGTGAAATCCAGGAAAATCAACAAATACAAAGTAAACTTTGGCAAAATTTTTAGAAAATACTTTCAAAAACGAAGCCGTAGGCGAAAGAACGGATTAAAAAGAGTTTATAACGAAGAAGTTATGATTTTTGCAAGATTGTTGACGAAAAGTATTTTCTGGAAAATAGTTGCTGTTGGACGTTTTTCGTCGGTCAAAAAGAGGCTTTAGACGTAACCCGGAGGGGCCGAGCTTTCCAAAATATATTACTACATACTAAGACGTAACCGTGGATATAAAGAACAAGTAAAACGGACTTATAACGACAAAGATATTCACGTTTGAATATCGGCTAAACCCATTTTTATTTTGACAGCTTTTAATAAAAATTGGCACTAAAACTACGTAGTACTTTTATAAGCTAGAAATTATACCAAGTACCAAATTTTATAACTAATGATGTATTAGTTATTACAAGTATATTTTCATCATTTCAAGGCGATATTTCAAGGATTACAACCCGAGTATTTCAACACTAACATGGAAACATACGATATATATATAAGTAAAAATATTGCTACTAGCTTATTTTATTTTCTAATAGCAATATTTTTCCAAATTCTTGGATTATATATTTTTGATAACACAAGTGTTTTTCCAAAGAGAAGAGTGATATAGGAACATGAGCATGGACATTCATAACATCATTTCACGATCTAAACTAGATCATATTCATTCATCATAGGTCGCGGTTGATTTCGTTCCTTGTTGTCCTTATCATTCCGTTGCATTGTACTATTACTTCGAGGTGAGTCATAGCCCCTACTCTTTTAATTGTTCTATCAACTCTTTGGGGGAGATACATGCTACTACTTGCTTACTTGTACAGATTCACATAACATTTATACTTGATAACATTATACTTGATTACATTATACTTGATTTCATTATACTTGATGGCGTTATACTTAAACTTGTAAGTCTCTTTGGGATAACACATGTATTGGGTTTCGGAGATGAAGTATAACCAATGCTACTACCTTCCTTCTGAGCAACATAAAGTCTCCTTGGATAACACATGTATTGGGTTTCGGAGATGAAGTGGAACCAATGCCACTACCTTCCTTGTGAGCAACATACTTAAGTGAGGTCTTCGGAGATGAAGTGTAGACTCACTACTAATTGCTTAACTGTTGTTATGAACTTATACATATCTTAATCATATTATTTTGTAGCAGTGGGTTGTGAACACACAGGTTACAAGTCTCTTATGGCGGGACTTGTAACTGAGTGGATTTACGATGCCTTTGCTGTGTGAACATTCTTTATAGGCTTTTCAACTGTATTAAGGCAAACTCTATGAACTCACCAACCTTTGTGTTGACACTTTAAGCATGTTTATCTCAGGTTAGAAAGGCGGTAGCAGGTGTGTGGAGCTGAGAGTCTTAGGGCATGCTTTTGGAGACTTTCACTTTTATCGTTTACCATTCGATACACTTTAAAAACTTATGTATTATTCTACTTTGGGATCTTTGTTTTGTAAACTATGACTTTAATCTATTCGAATGGTAACTTTTCAAAAACGTCTCGTTTAGAGTTCGTTTTCTATATCTTGTACTTTGTGCCCTGAAGTAGCATCCCTATGACACAGTCTTCCGCTGCGGTATTTTGGGGGTGTTACATATTTTCTGCAAAATTTGAAACTTGAGGGGACCTTTTTACGAATTATTGAAATTTGTAATCCAAGGGTCAGAAATTTCATTCCTTGATTCCTGGGGGACTGTTGTTGACTTTTCTTCAAAACAAATCTTCCATGGACCAATTCTGACACTTTTTGAAAGTTGAGGGACTGATTTTGCTAATTCTGTAAACTTTGCTCGTTTTTCGTCTATTTTCAATCCTTTTGTACCTGAAACACATAAAAACACAATCCAAGGAGATTTGCAGCATTATATGACATATCTGTGTGTTTTCAGCTGTTTTTTTTTAGTTTAAATGGGTATAATATTATAAGTATTTAGACACTCATCAATCCCCCACACTAAACTATTGCTAGTCCCTAGCAATCCAATCATATAAAGTAATGAAAGGATACCAAATTACCAAGATCATCCCGTTTTGGGTTTTTATCAAATGCAAGATACTTAAACAAGAACAGAAATACATAACATGCTTGATTTTCCAAAATTGGCATCCTGGAATGGGATTCACGCAAACTGGGTGTCACCAAGGAATTGTAATCATCATCCTCTTTTTAATAATCCAAACTAAGTTTAAAAACCCTTGCGCAAATGTTTTTGTAAAATGCTAACACTACTTATACTAATAATCTATGTAAGACAAGTCTTAACTTTTTACTCCCGCAATTTATAAAGTTTAGGCGTGTATGCTTATTTTCAAAAGTTTGACCACAAAAATTGACGCTCATTATGGTTTTTATTTATTTAAGTCCAATTCTAACCCACTAGGAACCTCAGAAATTTATGAATAAAAAATGACCTTTTCTTTGTAGCGGCTTTCTTCTCGGCACATCCCAAACCAATTGGTTTTTGGTGACCAGGCTTTTGACACCCCACAGAGACTAGTACCAGAATTGGCGGGATTTTGATTCAAAGATTTTTGATATCCTTGACAAGTTAAAATTAAATCTTAAATAGATAACAACAAATGATCATTTAGAGATTAAAGACGCAAAGAAGAGATCACTCCATGTGGCGACTTTCTTCTCAGCTTGTCCTTTTAGCCGAAGCTTAGGAGGCTAGATTTTTACACCCTTGAGAATAGTATCAGAGCTTTTGGGGTCTTTCGAAATCAACAATCTCTAAATTACTGCTTAATCTTTAAGCTAATTCTGCAAACTTTGCTTGTTTTTCGTCTGTTTTTAATCCTTTTGTACTTGAAACACATAAAAAAAACAATCCAATGATATTTGTAGTATTATATGACATATCTGTGTGTTTTCAGCTGTTTTTACAGTTTAAATAGGTATAAAATGATGAGTATTTAGACACTCATCAAAAGGTATAGATAGATTTACATGGCTGTTGGCATCATGTTATAAATCCTGACGCCGTCAGACTGCCGCGCTTAGGGTTTCTTCTTGTGCAAGTCGACCTTCTGACGTCGTCACTCTAAATCTTCTGACGTCGTCAAGTAGGATCCTAATGCCGTCACTCTCAAAGTCTTTTGGTCCGTCTCTCATTAAGTTAACACTAGATGGCCTACATTTAATTACACCTAACGCCGTCAGGTGTAAAACCTTCAAAAGTTCTCTGGAGCATCATGTGTAAGATTTTCCAACTCCATCATCTTCAGGTGACGGCGTCACCTATTAAGGCGTGACGCCGTTAGGTGCAATTCCTGACAGGTTTTCCACTACTTTGTTGTTTTCTTCACTTTTTAGCCCAAAAACGTCCAAAATGCTCCAAATTCCAGAAATTACGTCCCAATTACCTAAAATGAGAAAAGAAATGATTTGATGCAATATTTGACCATAAAAACCCGATTTAAGGCTTATATGGCCCCTTAAAAGTGTATCAAATAAATCCTTATCAATATGCTAAATCAATCTTTGTTATTGTTCATGTCAAATCCGTTCTTAAAAACAAATATGATCTTCCCTACACTTATCTTTTTATAAAATATCTTTATATGTGATTAAGGCGAAGTTAAAAACAAGATAAAGCATTTTCACAAAATATGTAAGACATGATTAATAATAATAGAAAGATGGAGCATATATATGAAATCAAATAAAACAAAAACAAGCAAACAAACAGTTAAAAGCTACAGTTGTCTCCCAAGAAGCACTTTTCTTTATTAACGAGTCTTGTAGCTAGATTCAACCTATCCTGTTTGAGTAAGTTCCTCATTGAGGACATCTTTTGAATTGTACTTTTCTATTAATTTCCTATTAATGCGCTTTGTTTGATATTACTTTCCAAACTTATCCCCATATGGATCATACAAGGTCATCTTTATGTGCCATGACCCTTCTCCTTCTTTTAGTGGCTTATTCCAATTCCACTTATTCTTTTTACTCTTGCTCTTCCACTTATTCATTCCTAGATTGATTGGCAAGACTCCTAGGAATTCAATAATCTTTCTAAAAACTAAAGGATCTTCAACTGGGTCCAACTCGGTATCCCTAGCAAAAAGTTGTTCTACCGAATGTGTTCGGTTCACGAACTCTTCTTCTAAATAGAATAGGCATTGAGATCCTATGAAGTCCCTACTAATACAAGGTCCATATCTAGAGGGTCTCCTATTCATATCCAACTAATGAGGTGTTGGTTCCTAATCATTATTGTATGCATGCTTTTTAACATTATAGATGGACCTAGTTTCACCTTTTCCTACTACTATTTTAGATATCTTACAGTCAATCATTGCACTAGCAATAGCTAAAAATCCTCTTCCTACTAACACCGGGCATGTAGTGTTACTAACCATATCAAGTACATGGAAATCCGCCAAAATAGTTAATTTCCCTATATGCACAAAATATGTCCTTTACTATTCCAATCGGGTATGCATCACTCCCATCCGCTAGGCCAATTATTATTTTTGTTTCTTCTAATTTCCCTAACTTGAGAGTTTTTTAAATGGACAAGGGCAACAAGTTAAGGCTTGATCCTAGATTGGCTAATGTATGAAAAGCTTCTGAATTCCCTATCTTACAAGGCAAAACAAATATACCTAGATCATCTAACTTCTTAGACAACTTGTTTTGAACAAAAGCGGTCCCATTCTTACCCAACTTAAGCTTCTCCTTATATTTTTCCAAAAGGGCATTGTAATAAGGAGAACGGGTTAAGAAATTGATAACCGGGCGTTCAAGGTAAAGTTCCTTGAATTCATCATCGAGGTTTTGCTTGGAAGGTGGTTCAATTCCTTGGTTGACTTACATACTAGCGTATGTTTTATCATCTTGGTCATTTTGAAGAACTTGAGTTTGTTTGAAACACGTGCTAATAGCATTGACCGAATAAAATTGTGGGCAAGAACTAGGAGACGAAACTGATGAAATGAAGTTAATGTTTAGTTTCAGGTTCTTGACTGTGTCACTTGGGAGTACTCCCAATTCTTGGTCATGGAGAACCTTCAATATGTTGTCAATTTCATTTGTGATCTCGCTTTGTTTTTGTTTGAAATCGGCTTTAAACTTGATCAAACGAGATTCTTGAGATGCCAAAAATTGGACATTAATCATTCCAAATTGTTGGGAGGATTATTGTTGAAGGTACGGTTTGAGGACGAACCGTTTGATTGGAAACGATTAGGTGGATTGGAAGAATTATTTTGAACAGGGTTTTGGTTTTGTTTCCACCTAAATTTCGGGTGATTTTTCCAAGACGGGTTGTAAGAATCACCATAAGTGTTTTTCTAGGGTTTGAAAGTGAACCACTTTTCTCTCGCTCCGTCGGTAAGCGAGAATGCATAGTTCGCAAAAGTTTGTTTGGGGAGTTCCATGCAATCACAAGTGTCATGGGGACCACTACAATACTCACACGAAGAAGTGATTTTGTTCACTTGGCTTGAAGGTTTTGAAGCTTCGTAGGATTAAATGAGAAACTTGACTTGGTCTTCAAGTTCCGTGATCCTATGGTTGGGAATGCTTGAGTTATTCTAAGGCAAAGATATTGCCTTGATCATTTTTCTCAAATCACGGGGGTCATTCCAACATCCGTTGTCTAGAGAGCAAGATCTTCCATGATTCCCCACGATTCTTCCGCATTCTTGTCACGTAGCTTACCACCGGCCGCTTGGTCAATGGTTTGCCTTATAGATTGTTTAACATGACCGTAAAAGATTTGGACTTGAAGCCAAAGATCGATGCCATGCTGAGGGACTTTTTGGAGTAAGTCCTTAAAACGAGTCCACGCTTCGTAAAGAGTTTCACCTTGACGTTGTTAGAACATCAAAATGTCATTCCTTAGCTTGGTACTTCTCCCCGGTGGGAAAAATTGAGCCAGGAAACGAGAAGTGAGATCATCCAAAGAGGTGATGGATCCTGCGTGTAAACGCTCAAGCCATTGGCTAGCTTGGTTACGTAGAGAGAATAAAAAGAGACGCAAGCGTGCTGTCTCTTGAGTTTCAACATCAAGGTCTTTGGAATCAACGATTTTAAGGAAATCCTTGAGATTCTGGATCTTCGGAACGAAGTCTTGGAATACACATCTGCTTTGCACCAATCAGATGGTGTCGGATCGCAAGGGAGACACATTGGCTCTTTGGGGGAGATCAATGGTGTTTCGATAGCCTTGCTGGCTAGGTCAGGAGTATTCACCTATGATGCGGGCTCTACGTTGTTCGAGTTGGTCTTGGTGGTTTGGTGGGTCTTGTGGTAGTTGTTGTGGTTGGACAATAGGATTGAAGATTCCGTCATTCACCATGAAGGCAAATGAGGAGAATTACAAACAAACCCACAAAGAAAAAGATAGACTAAAGAAAGCTAAGAAAAAAAAATAAAAATCTCACTTGATAGGAATCAAGTGAGTAGACCTAAACGAGATAGAAATCAAACCTAAACGAGATAGAAATCAAACCTAAGCAATAACTATTCCCGAGCAATGGTGCCAAAAACTTGATGTGAGGGTTGCGACCTAGCAAAAGGTTTTACTTCTCAAAGGATCTTGAGAAGCTTGCAATCCTCCAGGCAGTGTACCTGATCTTTGTATTGTAGTATAGGTAGGTCCGGGGGTTTGATCATTCTCTAGGGGAATAGTGTCATTAGGTAGAAGTGTATGTCGAACTAAGTCTAAAGGTAAAAGATGATTATTTTTGTAGTTTTATATTTTATGAGAGCAAATTAAAATCTCGGGTTTTGGAAGAGAGAGCGGAATTAGTTGCTAGTCAACTAACCCAAAAGTTATTTTAATAAAACAAAAATTAAAATAACGAGAAAAGTAAATGTGGTGAACTACTTATAGTGAGACAAACGTCTTTACTTAGATTTATTTACTCCCTAGTTATCTTTTATTGAATTGTTGAATGTCACGGTGCAGTTGTTTTAGTTGAAGCATTGCATTCCTTAATACCCGTTGTTGGGCCGTACTAAATTCCCCAACTCTATCAATATCAATTTCTCATTCAACCTTAAGTCAATTAAGCTATCATAGGATCATCAATATCGAATCATGCATTAAATACAACGAGAAAAACCTATGTAGCACATATGGTTACATTTTCTAAGACGTTCAAGCTTGTTACACAAAGGAAGTCAGCCAATTTTCTTAGCCCAACTTGAATCAGTCAACTAAACAATAGACAACACACATAATCAATAACCAGGTTTCATTAGATCTAAGCAAGCACTAAGAAAATTAAGCTAGCATATTAAAGAGAAGAGAAGATAAACATATAATCAAACAACACATAGACATATTGAATTATTAAATGAATACTTAACTTCAATTAAACATGGATGAAAAGAGGCTGTAAAAGCCTTAAGAATACTACAAAAAATTTTCTAGGGTTTAGGTCTCCAAAAGTGTCACACTTAATGAATAAAAATCAAAAACTATATATAGAATTACAAAGCTAACAGGATCAGGTTATAGGTCCTGACGCCGTCAGATCGCCGTGATTAGGGTTTCGTCACTTTATAGCTTCTGACGCTGTCAGCTTATGTCTGACACCGTCCTTCTTAAACCTTTTTGAGCCATATCTTACAAACTTAAAACGCGACGCCTTTCTTCAAAATGCCCCTGACGCCATCAGGTGTAAAATCTCTAAAGTTCACTGAAGTTACGTGTGTTAATTTTCCAAGCTCCAAGTCACCAAGTGATGGCACCATACACTATAACGTGACGTCGTTAGGTGTCTTTTCCTGACAGGTTTTTCGCGACTTAGTTGTTTTCTTCTCTTTTTCGTCCAAAAGCTCTATATTCCAGAATTCTCGTCCCAAGTACCTAAAATATAAAAAGAAACGATTTGAGGAAATATTTGATCATATAAATACGATTTTAGGCTTAAATGACCCCTTAAAAGGTACCAAATAAATCATTATCAATACACCCTTTCAACTCCAATCTTTATATACACACGTTAACTTTTCAAACGAATGAATTCTGATCAATATTTTACGGATACAGATGAAGAAGATGAAGTTAATAGTTTACCTTAGAGTTTTTAAAAGACGCCATTTTGCTAATTCAGGCTTCCACTTCTACAATCCCAAAATCCCACGATACTCATGATTGTCTAGTGGCGGCCTACTTTGGTGAAAACCTAATGTATGATGCACGTACATTTCGTAAGATGTATTGAATGAGTTGATCACTTTTCACATGCATTATTCAAGAATTGACTGATTATGAGACGTATTTTAAATAAGGTGTTGATTGTAGAGGAAAAGTTGGCATTTCCCTATTGATGAAGTGTATCTCTACAATTCGTTAGTTAGCATACGACACTTAGGGATAGAAACGGGTCGGGTTCGGGGCGTGTTTTAGTGTACCCGTACCCACACCCATTTATAATATCCAAACTCGTACCCGCCCCATTACTCGCCAGATACCCGATTTATATTATCCATCGGTTTTTCGGGTTTCCCTGCGGGTATCGGGTATCCCCAATTCAATATTATATGAACATATTGGCGCTATTAAGATTAACTCACACTAAAATCCACCTACAAAACAAAGAAAAACACCATAATATATTCAATTTTTTGTATGTTAAAGAAAATGAATATCTTATCAAATGAGTTAACACTTTTAAATAATTTATGTACAAAATAATATGTGTTATGTAATAGAGATACTTATATAAAAAAATATAATGGAAGAAATTATATATAATGTATCAATATTCTAGTTAATTATAATATCGATAAAGCGGGTATAGATTCGGGTAAACGGATACGGGTACGGGTACGTGTAATCGGGCGGGTATTACCTGAACCCGTACCTGGCTTAAAAAATTTATTAATACCCGAACCACATCCAAACCCACCAACCCACCCCCGAACCCGACCCAACCGGTTCGGGTTTCGATTTTCCCCATCGGTTTCGGGTGCTTTTGCCATCCCTAATGACACCATTTCTGATGCTCTAGACAAAAATATGCAAATTGGTGATAAAACTTCTGGTGATTGTCTCAACGCTTTCTGTAATGGGGTTATGGACTTTTATAGAAAGGAGTTTTTGCAAAGGGCTACTAATACCAATGTCAAAAAACTCTATGCTTTTCACGAGGAGAAACATGGGGTTTCTGGGGTGTTAGGAAGCATAGATTGTACGGATTGGCCATCTGCTCAATGCCCATATGCATATCATGCTCAATTATGTAGGGTGACTGAAGTGGTAGCCTCACAAGACTTGTGGATTTGGCGTGCGTTCTTTGGTGTTGCCGGGTCGAACAACGACATCATGTCAATCGCATATTTTAAACGTTATCAAATATAGGAAACCACCAAAGGTTCCATTTGTAGCTAACGACATGAATTATAAATGGAGATATTATCTTGTTGACGGGATATATCCAGCATGATATGTTCTTATAAAGTTCATTTCACAGCCGGGGTCGAATGATACCAATAGCATATCATTATTAGTAGCCCAAGCCCACTAAATACACGCTCGAATCAAGCCCATTACCAAGCCCCATTAATATACACTTGATAGCGGCCCTACTTAAATCCCAGGTCAGGCGGTGCTTGGATAAAACTCATCATGCTATACTGAGCCAATTGTACTACTGCTCCCCAACTATCACTAACAGTTAAGATGTACCATCTAACATTACACTGTGGGGATGATGAGGCGAAAAATGAACCACTTTTAGGGGGTCATTTAAGCCCAGAATTGAATTTATTTGATCAAATATTGCCCTAAATCGTTCCTTTTGTGATTTTAGGTACTTTGGGAGTGAAATCTGGAAAAGGAAGCAATTCGGACATTTTTGGAGCATAAAAGTGAAGAAAACGCCAAAGTCTTAATTTTCCTTGCTAGGAACAGTACGTGACGGCGTCAAGAAGAAAATCTTGACGGTGTCAAGAGTAATTTCCATGACGATCCAGTACAGATTTGACGGTGTCACAAGGTAGGGCGTCAAGAGGAAAATGCATGACGGCCTGGAAATACATAACACATGACGGCGTCAAAAGTAGATCAAGGCAGTCACGTGTTAACTGGTCAAAACTTGCGCGCGAAGTAGCTGATATTATTTTGGTCATAACTTTTGCATACGAACTCGGATTTAGGTGATTCAAAAGCCCACGCGAAGAGGACGAAGATATCTACAATTTGGTGAAAAAATGGTTGTGACGGCGTCAAGAGAACGAGCTGACACCGTCAAGCCTTGCCGACAGAAAACATGCCTATAAATATAACATCATAACTTCACTTTTTGTAAGCCCTAAACCCTAAGGTCGATTCTTGGGTTTAGGTGGGTGTTTTTCTAGCAACTTAGAGGGTCTCAATCACTCCATAAACATCATGTATTGGTTTGATGATTCTATCTTAATTATGTTTTCCATTATCATTGTTGTTTGCTCTTCTTTGATGATGATTTGCTAATTCACCTTGTGTCTACTTATGATTATGTGAAACTTGTATATAATTGATTAGATCTCATTGATTTCTTGTTGATGTTGTGTCTATCTCCATTAACGAGGGGCTTGTTGATGTGTGTGTCTATCTCCATCAATTAAGGCGTGACAACTTCAATAGATCTAGTTGGTTTAGTTTATAATTCTTGTTTCCTATTGATTCTTGTTTTGATTGAATGATTTATATGTTAGGCTTAAGAAAACTGGCAGATCTCCAAATGGTAACATGCTTGAACGTCTTAGGAAACATGAACCGATGGCACTAGGTCTTTATTGGTCGTATTTAATGCATGAGCCACTGTTTATAATCCCTATGGTTGTGTTGGGCATGGCATAGGAGGAGATAAGAGCTCATAGAATTGGGGAGTTAAGTGCGCTACCCCATGAATGGTATTAAGGAATACAACCCGTCAATTAAAACAAGGTTACAATTCAATAGGTAGGATTGGATAGCTAGCAAGGAGTAACATATCATGGGTAGACATGCTTCACTTATCTTGTAGAACCCTAGTTTACTTTTCTTGTTAATCAGTTTAATTAGTAGCTTTTGGGTTAGTTGATTAGCAAATAATTCCGCCCCTTCTTCCAAAACCCGAGATTTTTACTTGCTTTTCATAAAATATAAAAACATAAAAAGAATCATCCTTCACCTTTAGACCTAGTTAGATTAATTTCAATCCTAACGACACTATTCCTAGCTGAACGATCAATCCCCCGGTACTTGTCACTATACTATACTACAACGATCAGGTACACTGCCTAGTGGGGGTTGTAAGCTTCTCAGGATCCCTTGAGAGGTAAAGCCTGGTGCGATTCCCACGTATCAAGTTTTTGGCACCGCTGCCGGGGAATAGTTATTGTTTAGGTTGAATTTGATTTTTATTAGGTCTACTCATTAGATTCCTATCAAGTGAGATTTTTTCTTTTTACATTGTAGCTTTCTCGTAGTCTATCTTTTCTTTGTGATTTTGTTTGTAATTTGCTTCAAATGGACTTTACGCTTAGACTTCTAAGATTACAAGATAGGGTTGAGCGGCTAACACACCAAAGAGTTCAAAATACCTCATTTATAGACACCTATGAATCATATGAGCCTTCACCTAGGATAGATTCTTATGAACAACCTCCATGTTTAAGATCTAGTTTTAGTGAGGCCAATAGGAAATGCGACCTAGTTTGCCAAGGAATTATGGAGAGAGCCATTGCAACAAATCATAAGTTGGATGAAGCACTAGGTTTGCTATTATCACTACCTAAGAAAACAATTGAGGAGGATTTAGCCGAGCATGATCACATTGATCAAAAAGACCTAGGTTTTATGATCGATGATGATGAATCTCAAGAAACAGATGATGAATCTCTTGGACAATTTGTATATAGCAGTCAGAATATTGAGGATGACCCTTATGATTCGGACATAGAAGTTGAGATGCCTAGAGAAGCACGTGAGATACTTGGGAGAATGTTAGGGCTAGATCCTGACACATGGAATGATGAGGTCAATAACATAAGCCCACAAAATACTCAACCATCATTTGAGGCACACACACCGCCCGTGACTTACCCGGAAGAAGTAGAAGAAACTTTAGGAATTCTGATGGAGGTAGAACCCTTGGACCAGGCACCACTTGAGGATATAGGTTTGAACACTTGTAGTGATAACCTTACTCCTAGTTCTAGGGAATTTCCTAGTGTTGATGAACCAGAACCTCAATCTTTACACACCTTTCCATCCTTAGATATATTTCTAGGAGACAAAAGAGGAACCGACCCACCCATCAACCAATATTATCCGGGTAGTTTTAGGATGAAGGAAGCCATTCACTCACCCCCTTCACCTCACGTGGCATATTCACACCCTAAGGGTGTGTATCGCTACTTTCACCCACACTTGATCCTAAGTGTAGGGAAAACCTCCCCTATTTCCGTTAAATAAGGGGAGAGTCAGGCTCGTGACTCGAACAAAAACAAGCGCTTCTTGGGAGGCAACCCATGTTTTGTGTGTTTTTATTTGTTTGTTTGTTTGATTTTATTTGTTTCCGTATGCATGTTTTATTTTTATTGTTTGTGGCTCATGTTTCAAAGTAAATTGTGAAAATGCTTTATTTTGTTTTTAACTTCGTCTTAATTGCATATAAAAGGTATTTTGCAAAAGATAAGTGTAAGGGAGATCCAAATTTGTTTATAAGAACGAAATTGAGCATGAACCACAACAATAATAAATGGACATGTGTATTAGTACTTGTTAGAGTCAAATGCTTGTATCGAGTCATAATGATGTTTTGCAGGATTTCCAAGGAAGTAGGATGAAGTTTTTCCAGAAACATAACATAAGAATTTCTGCAGGTCACTTCTAACGACGTCACGAGTTTACTCTTGACGGCGTCACCTGTAAAAACCTGGAAATTTTACCGGTTTTGTTTTTCTAACGGAGTCTTAAAGTTTTTGTGAATTATTAAGTTTTATAAACTCCAGGAAATCTGCAAACATTCATTCGACAAGCATTATATCTTTAATTGTTTTGTTTCTATTCCTAAGTCTGGAATTACATCTAGTTGTGAATTTTCTTTGTTCGGATTGATGCTTTGGGTTTTTGTGTTTGTTTTCTCAGGATTTACAGGTTATGTATGACAAGAAGATGATTTATATTCTGGAAGGGAAGCTTTGATTGTTCATTTTCTTGGAGGAAGATCTAACCTGGCCACCTTATTATCCATACCGAGCGAATCAGGGGAGTATTTGATTTCATTCTTTTTACTTTTTCACTTTTACATTCTTTACTTGAACATTGGGGACAATGTTCATCTTAAGTGTAAGGGGAGGGTAAAAAGATGATACCTTACATATACACTTTCGCTTGAGTTTGTTTTGTTTAATGGTAGATGTGTAATAAAACTATGAGAAATACTTGTTAGTGCAATTTTAGCGCCAAATTTAAATTTTTTTACAACATTTAGGAGTGAAACTTTAGCCATAGCAAGCGTCTCATGGATAGGAGATTGTATGATTAGCACATAACCGTATATTCAAAAAAATTTTCCACCCAAATATGTGAGGTTCGCCTTTAGATTTGATAGGAAAAGCATTTACTATTAGTGCTTATGAGTGTACCGGTAGCATTTAGATTCTAGAACTTGCGTTAGTGATGCATCCCGAGACCGCTAGTGAGACTACATTCGTGTAGTAGGATTTACTACATGATAAGAGGCATTAGGATCACCCTTGTGTTAAACCCGTATCATAATTACTTGACCATTTATGTCATATTACTTGGCTAGTTAAGTCAACTAATTTTTCTCACACCCTTAGCGTTGTACTCATTTTTAGTACACGAAACCCCTAGTACACCCCTCCGAGCCTATCTTTTCGTTTCTAACTTTAAGCATCTTACTTAAAGGAAGAATTTGTTACACCCCACTTAAATGTACAACCAAATCGCCTTAGCCTTCCGTGTATGCGCTCATTTTTAGTGCATTATTGTTATTTGTTAAACCCTAAGTTAACTATCTAATTGATTACATGGTTGCAAAGTCGAGTCATATCCTTGTACATATTATTTTGGGACGATTGGGACTCATGGGTAAGTACTTATTTTATGGAGTAATGGGGAAGAACATCATTTATTACCCCCATATGTACGTTAATCTTAAAAGTGCTCCAAAAGTTTTGATTTTCTTAATTCGAGTCATTAGATTAGTTCATTGTAAAGTATGTAAAGATTCAAGTGTAAGGGGAATGTTCATTCCCTATGATGTATTATTTTGGATGGTAGAGTAAAAGTGTATGCAAAAAAAAAAAAAAAAAAAAATCGAAAAAATCAAGAAAAAGAAAAAAAAATAGAAAAAGAAAAAAGAGAAAAAACATACGGACTACCATCCCGTTTCATTCTATGTTCATTTTTATGTTTTTGTTATTTTTCATTTATTAGCTTAAGTCGAGTCTAGTCTTGGCTTAGCAACGTCACATTGTACATGTAATTAACCAAAATTGTTAGCTCGCCACCAGTAAAAACTTCCTTTATCTAACAAAACCGTGTATTTCATATCCCTACACCTAACGTTACAACCCTTTAAAAGACCTCTTTGATAGTTTATCCTAGGTGCTTACACCATGTGGTGGAGGTTTGATCCTTTCCCAAGCCTATGGTAATCTATTTTGCTATGAGAGGTAGTGAGAGATATCTTCCGTGTCCATATTGTAATTTATACTTTGTTACACCCGAGAGATGTGAGTATCTAAACACTATTTGTGAGGTGCTAGTATATGACCTCCGTGCTTGTCTATTGGTCTTTAGTGGAATGATTATTTGTTGTAATTACTTTTATATTAGTGTTAAATGACCCCTAACTTGTATTTTGAGTAGAATAAAAGCGCATTTGCTTGAGGACAAGCAAATCTCAAGTGTAAGGGTATATGATGAGGCGAAAAATGAACCACTTTTAGGGGGTCATTTAAGCCCAGAATTGAATTTATTTGATCAAATATTGCCCTAAATCGTTCCTTTTGTGATTTTAGGTACTTTGGGAGTGAAATCTGGAAAAGGAAGCAATTCGGACGTTTTTGGAGCATAAAAGTGAAGAAAACGCCAAAGTCTTAATTTTCCTTGCTGGGAACAGTAGGTGACGGCGTCAAGAAGAAAATCTTGACGGCGTCAAGAGTAATTTCCATGACGATCTAGTACAGATTTGACAGCGTCACAAGGTAGGGCATCAAGAGGAAAATGCATGACGGCCTGGAAATACATAACACATGATGGCGTCAAAACTAGATCAAGGCAGTCACGTGTTAACTGGTCAAAACTTGCGCGCGAAGTAGCTGATATTGTTTTGGTCATAACTTTTGCATACGAACTCGGATTTAGGTGATTCAAAAGCCCACGCGAAGAGGACGAAGAGATCTACAATTTGGTGAAAAAATGGTTGTGACGGCGTCAAGAGAACGAGCTGACGCCGTCAAGTCTTTCCGACAGAAAACATGTCTATAAATATAACATCCTAACCTCACTTTTTGTAAGCCCTAAACCCTAAGGTCGATTCCTGGGTTTAGGTGGGTGTTTTTCTAGCAACTTAGAGGGTTTCAATCACTCCATAAACATCATGTATTGGTTTGATGATTCTATCTTAATTATGTTTTCCATTATCATTGTTGTTTGCTCTTCTTTGATGATGATTTGCTAATTCACCTTGTGTCTACTTATGATTATGTGAAACTTGTATATAATTGATTAGATCTCATTGATTTCTTGTTGATGTTGTGTCTATCTCCATTAACGAGGGGCTTGTTGATGTGTGTGTCTATCTCCATCAATTAAGGTGTGACAACTTCAATAGATCTAGTTGGTTTAGTTTATAATTCTTGTTTCCTATTGATTCTTGTTTTGATTGAATGATTTATATGTTAGGCTTAAGAAAACTGGCAGATCTCCAAATGGTAACATGCTTGAACGTCTTAGGAAACATGAACCGATGGCACTAGGTCTTTATTGGTCGTATTTAATGCATGAGCCACTGTTTATAATCCCTATGTTTATAATTAAGGTGTTTTTGGGTGTCAAATCGTGTTTTTTGGTGAAAAAAAATCGAATCGGGTTACTGTTCATCGAATGTCTATCGAGTTTGGATCCAATTTCTTATCGAGTTAGAATGTCCATCGAGTTATGATTCATTCTTATCGAGTTTGGCTGAAGAGTTATCGAGTTTGGGACTTTTTATCGAGTTTGAGAATTCTTACCGAGTTTGGATGCTTATCGAGTTAGATTTCTTATCGAGTTAGGATCTAAAGTTGGCGAGTTAGCCTGTTCACCTAATCGTTTATCGAGTTAGGTTTTTTTGTGGTTTATCGAGTTAGACGAAACTCTGCCAAAATTTCTAATGGTTATCGTGTTAGATAAGGTTAATGGTTGAGTTTGAAGGCTAATGGTTATCGAGTTTGAAGGTTAATGGTTATCGAGTTTGAAGGCTAATGGTTATCGAGTTTGAAGGTTAATGGTTATTGAGTTTGAAGGCTAATGGTTATCGAGTTTGGGCATTATCGAGTTAGGGGTTATCGAGTTAGGGATGGTTTATCGAGTTAGGGGAATTGCTTATCGAGTTTGGACCACTATCTGGGCTTATCGAGTTTGGGATTTGTAAGACATGCCGAGTTAGGATCCAAGTATTATCGAGTTAGCAACCAAAAACAAAAAAAATTATTTTTGAGAGGAGACTAAACGTTCAATTTTTTCGCGAGATTTTAATTTTGGTACAAGGTTGAAAATTTTGGCCCGAAATTCAAAATTTTAGGCCAAAATTCAAATTTTTTCGGTGAAATTTTGCGTAAAAATTTTTAATACTCAAATTTTTCAGGTAACCTTTATATTGTATTTCATAGTGATTTCCAAATTATGGGCGAGAAAAATTTCCAATTTTATTTTTGGAGGGAAAATACGAAATCACTACGAATCACCCAAAATAGAATTTCAAGATTCACCAAAACACACCACGAATTGCTTAAACGATCCTGATCAAGAATCACAATCAAATAACAACGGCTAGTATTGGATATTTGTGAATATGGGGATATTTCGTTATTATTTATTCGGGTTTGAAGTAATGTTTTACGGGCGCGTGTACTTATTTCATCTTCTTTCTTTCTTCACTTCCGCGAAGATGACTTGTTTGGGCATATATTGATAGTGACGAAGACTTGGATTATCTAGTTTTCATAGGTCAAGGGGTGGATGGACGAAGACCTAGATAACTATCACTTAAAGGAGTTACGTTGTAGTGCTCAGTGTCTCACGTAGTTGAGGATTATTCAAGATGGATTGTGCTTATTACACTTTTTTAGGGGTATATGGTACACCGTTCTTAGTCACATGATAGTACAAGCTTAAGTCACAAGTCTGAGGGATTTTACTTCATTCTCAAGTTCGTCATATCGGGTTATCTTCATATGGGGTTACTACAAGAGTCGTTGTTGATTCAGAGGTTGATAAAGAGTAAGACAATTTCAAATGGTATTGTTAGTAGATTGGGTTTATCGACATCTTCTCACGGGCTTATGTGATTAATGATAAAGTGCTTTTAGTTAATACTTCATGTACACAATATTATGCTGATTCCGATGAGATCGTAATCATCAGGGGAGAGAAATGTGTACATCGAGGACGCACAACAAGTTCACGTGATCGGGCTTAATGATTTATGAAATGATTTGTGTCGGAGATTGGTTGATTCTATATCCTTATCCTCTCAACTTTTTCTACGTACTTCTACCTTATCCACCTTCACCAATTTCGGGCAACAAATTCAAGATGATCGGTGTTTCAACTTGTTACTTTGGTGTTATCATTTCATGTGTACGTTACAGGCTGATTTGCTTTACGCAAGTTAACTGGAATGCATTTGGTGAGATGAAGATGTTGATATTCTATTCCTCCGAATCGACAATCTTGAAGAAGGTCAAGTCTACAGTCTGTTCTACATTTTCCGCTGCGTGTTTGAAGATTAAAGACGGTTTGCATTTAAGTATCAAAAGACTTCTTCAGATTCATGGCATTCATCAGAAAGGTTGTCAGTTTGGGGGAGAGCACTAATTAGGGGAGAGTGTCAAGCCAGATTTAATCCCTAATTAGATTTGCTCACGTTGTTCTTCTGCAAGTAAAAAGATGGCAGCTGAGAAGATTCAGGAAGCTGAATGAAGGAATGAAGTTTGAAGACCACTCTCAGAGCTGCTGTGCTTATGTTTTGTATTCAATTTTACTTGTAGGGAACGCTGTAAGCTATTCCCATATAACATCACTTTGGGGAGAGATTGTTAGCCTTAAAAGTAATGTTATATTCAGGAATAGCATCTCTTTCTATTTACAAGGGCTAGTTTAGACAATAGTGCTAAGTTAGGCTTGTATTCTAGTATAAATACCCCCTAGTCTCAACTAGGAGGGTTGGATGTCTCATTGTATCACAAGGTATGTGTGGTTTCCTTCTTTCTCTCTCTAGAAAACACACACACCTTACCCTTTCTTGAAGCTAATAATATACCATGTTTACTCTTTATTTCGAGCATCCCCGACCTCCTGAAGGTGTTTCTTGGTTATAACAATTAAGAAATACAACCCGTCAATTAAAACAAGGTTACAATTCAATAGGTAGGATTGGATAGCTAGCAAGGAGTAACATATCATGGGTAGACATGCTTCACTTATCTTGTAGAACCCTAGTTTACTTTTCTTGTTAATTAGTTTAATTAGTAGCTTTTGGGTTAGTTGATTAGCAACTAATTCCGCCCCTTCTTCCAAAACCCGAGATTTTTACTTGCTTTTCATAAAATATAAAAACATAAAAAGAATCATCCTTCACCTTTAGACCTAGTTAGATTAATTTCAATCCTAACGACACTATTCCTAGCTGAACGATCAATCCCCCGGTACTTGTCACTATACTTTACTACAACGATCAGGTACACTGCCTGGTGGGGGTTGTAAGCTTCTCAGGATCCCTTGAGAGGTAAATCCTGGGGCGATTCCCACGTATCAGGGACGCACGAAAAGCACCACTTTGTACGAGCTAATGAGGGAAGTCCACTTGTCCCCCTTGTCTACTCCTCAGATGATCAACACCTGGCTCCTTAGCAGTCGTTGATCATCTCACAAGAGTTTATCTCTAAACCCTACATGCCTCTCTATAAATTGAAGGCTACATACACAATTTCACAAGTTTTCACACACTTGGGCAAATACAACCTCACAAAAGTAAAGTATGGTCTTTGTTTATAAGTGTTACTCGAGCTTTTTTATCTTCATCAATCTCATCGGGTCCTTAACGTTCAACATGGGAAACCAAACGACAAGACCATTCTCGTTCCATCTTATCCAAACAGAAAGAGTTGCTATGATTAGTGAGGATGGAAACGAAGATTCTACCAATATTTTAACATAAAATGACATTAGTGTTGGGAAAAAGTAGCAATTTATGATTAATGTGTAAATGTATGATTAAGAATGAAATCAAAGTAGCAATTTATGGTAAATGTGTTGGGACAAAAAATTGCTAAACCGTTTATGACAATATTTTAACATAAAATAACATAAGTTAAGCCTACTCTTTGATATGAAATCAAAGAGTTTTATATAAATCTTGATGACGTCAAATAATCCTAATATTTACGTGTCAATTTTCCCCTATTATGCTCATTTATTCTACTTATTATGTGGATATATACTTTGATTTCTTTACATTTTGTATCCAGGTTACGAATGAGCATATGAGCTAAATAGACGAGGAAATTTGGAAGAACGCGCAAAAGATAAACATTTCTAAGTATGCTGGAAAGAGCTATGGGGTAACATTCACTCTCTATTACTACGTGAGTAATCCTAGATCCAAGAATTAAGCTATGGTGTAACCACACATGCAAATACGACGTAGAAGAAACCCTAATTGGAAGCTACGGCATAGCACAATCCTTAGCTACGCCGTAACTAATGCTTTTGGATAAGATCTTCTCAGGATTACACTAGCTACGGCGTAACGCCATTTTTGAGCTACGTTGTAGCTACGATGGGCCTATAAATACAACCCTAATTTCTGTATTTTGGATACAACTTTCTCATACACAAAATCAGAGATCATTATGAGCTTTCTTAAGGCCATTCTACAGCAACATACGGAGCATTTCCAAGTGAGAGACCATGCCTATAATACCATAAGTTTTAGTTTTTCATATTTTTATTTACATTTCATATTCATTGCTTTTGTAAACATTGAATCGAGTGTTGAATTTCATATGATCGGCTAAGCACCCTTGGTACTAGCCTAGTTATGATTCTTATATTGTTTTGATTATGTTTGCGTGCTTTTTATAATGCTTCTAGTGTGTGCATGCTTATTTTATCATAGATCCTTTAGTTGCAGTAGTTTTCCCCAACCCGGTTATACTTGGTATGCTGGAGGAATTGACCATAGGATCCTGGCGTAGTTAGGTTGCAAGGAAAATGGTTGGGATGACAACCGACCATTCGCCTTGTGTGAAAATTGACCATAGGACCACTTTCCGGGTTGTATAAACATAAGTTGTTAGAGTATGGTCTATGATGGTGACAACGGACCATAAGGATAAATCTAGCATGTAGTGGCACTTAATGACTAAAACCCATCTACCGTACGTCGGCTTACCAGCAAGGGGTAGTGCCTTTGGTTCCCGGCAGGATTCGGGGGAGATAGGCTAGGGAACTTGACCATATGAACCTAGTGATATATGTCCGCCCTACTTGAAGCATGAGATTAGCTTAATAGTAAACATAATCGTAAACAATATAGGATGAGTAATTAGGCTGGCACATTTCTCTCTTATTGCTCACAACCTTCATTTCATTTATGTTTATTTACTTTTCAGTTATTTAGTTTAATTAATCATTTCAATCTTCAAATCATTTTAATTTCGTGACATCAGACTTAAGATATTATCCAATCCACATAGCTCTTGGGACGACATCGGTTTTACCATTAACTAGTCTACACACGACTGGATTCTCTATCCGTTAGTGCAAATAGGTAGACCCTAGGTAATCGAGACTTTATAAATATTAAGACCTGGTCAGTAAAACCTGCATCAAAGCTCACTCAACAATTAGCTTCATAGATGTCGAAGACCATCTGAAGATAGATTTTACTTATCCGATGCGGTATCATCGAGTAAAATTTCTGAGTGGAAAACAACACACCAATATAAATTATAAGTAAAGAGTTAAGGGAAGAGAGACAAACACAACGATTTATATTGGTTCAGGATGATGGGTTTAGATGATCCATACGTCTTGTTGCGAATCCTTACGGTAGATAAACCGTACACCTTAGCTCTCGTTGATCTACACCTAGAAATGAGCTAGCACCTAACAGAGTTTCGCACCCGGAACCACCTATAAAGATCTCGCGAACTCTCACACTGACTATAAGACTTTTACCAAAGAAGTATCGAACCCTAAGTTTGACCGTACCCGATACAAGACTTTTATACTCTTTCTTATCCACACCCGGATAAGACTTTAACTCTTGATTCTCCGTACCCGTAGTAAGACTTTAAACTTGCTTCTCCGCACTAGGAGTAAGACTATCGAGTAGAAAGAAAAGACTCGATCTAAAAGAACATAGTAGAAGAGGAATGTAGAAACAACAGACAAAAGTAAATTAAATTATTGTGATTCATTCTCTTGAATTTTTTTTTGACAAAAGTCAAAACATAAATAAATGAATTTAACAACAATGCGCTACATCAACTTGTACGTATTTTTTATCACCCACTATCACAAATTTTTTGTCTAGCTTTTCATCACCGATTTAGGGCCCGTTTGTTTTGTAGATAGATTTAAGATTTGACATGGATAAAAAAAAATACAATATAAAAATGTATGAAAGATTAAAAAATATATAAAATAAGGAATGAGGAGTATAAATGAAGAGTGACATAGAGAGTTGGATACAGTGACCCTCCACTTTATCAAATACCACACTGCTTCCATGGTTTTGTACAGGACCTATATTTATGGCTCATAACTAAATCCTTATCCAAATTAGGCAACCAAACGAGTGATTTTTTTTGAAGCCCAAAACCAAATCTAAGCCCACAAATCAATCGGGCCATTGTAACTTTTTATTTTCATTTCCATCAGGTTTTTGGGTGCGTTTTTTTAAAGGGTTTTGAAATAAGGGATGGAATTTGAGGCCTAATAAACATGTTTGGTCCAAAATTAATACAAAATATTTAGCCATCAATCTCATTTTTCAATTCCACACTAAGAGTGGGAGGTATTGTCGTGCCAAAGGTGGGGCCGTTGGTAGCAGCCCAACTTGGAGAACGGTGAACGGTTACCAAACTCGCGCCGTTATAACCAGCCCACGCCATTTCATTTTTTTCTGATTTTTTGAACGTTTGGCAACGGTTATGTTTGAAATTTTTGAACGTTTGGAAACGGCTCTTTAGCCAAAAATCACACATTTTCTAAGTTTTTACCCTTAAAATTTCTATAAATACCTCCTCATTCTATCATTTTTCAGAAACTCTTCCATATTGATTTCTACTTCAATAATACTTAATTTTCTTTCGACTATGGATCCAAACAATCCCAAGTCCCAACTAATTCTCCACCTACGAGCATTATGATGTTTATTTTCAAAATGACCCGGAGCGATATATCCAGGGTTATACAGCGTATGAACAATTTCTAGGTTTGTGTGATCAAGAAGCCGGGGGATCAGGACATGCATATGAGAGGACGAGGTCATACATACCACGTGATCGAGAAGAGGCAGAACATCGTTTAATCGATGACTATTTTGGCGACGATGACACTCCCACCTAAGTATATGGAAGAGCAGTTTAGGCGAAGGTATTGTATGAGTTCTACACTTTTTAATAAAATAGTCAACGATATCTTAACCTCTGATGTTCAACCAATTCCGGAGTTTTTTTTTTTTTTTTTTTTTTTTTTTTTTTTTTTTTTTTTTTTTTTTTGAAATGTTACGATGCTACCTGTCGTTTAAGTATTGGTCCACTTTTGAAGTGCAAATCTGCCATCCGCAACTGGCGTATGGCACTGCGTCAAATGCGTTTGATGAGTACTTGCAAATTGGTGAACATTATTCACGACATTGTTTAGAGAAGTTTACTAAATGCATACATATTTTATACGTTGAAAGGTATTTAAGAAAGCCTACTTCAGCGGATGTTGAAAAAATATATGCATTGCACTAGGGCTGTAAACGAACTGAACATTCAGTAAATATTTCGTGAACCGTTCGGCAAAAAGTTCATTTGTGTTCATTTATTTATTAAATAAACGAACGTGAACAATATTTTACGTGTTTAGTTAAATGAACGAACACGAACAAAAGTCGCGTTCAGTCATTTATGTTCATAAACGTCCGATTATGTGTTCGTTTATGATCATTTATTTATTTATGTTCAAATATCATGTCTTTCAATCATATAATTTTAAAACTGGTTTGTTTAAACAAAATAATACTTATAAAACAATATATTGTGGATAATATAATCAGTTTATGTTTGTTTATTTATTTTAATTTATGTTCGATCATTTATGTTCGTTTAATGTCTTAATGAACGAACATGAACAAGAAAATTTGTCCGTTTAATCGTTCGTGTCCGGTTAAAACTAAATGAACGAACATAAACAAGGCTCCGTTCGTGTTCGCCAGTTAATTTACAGCCGTGCATTGCATGAAAAAGAACATGGACTCCCGGTAATGCTCGGGGGTATTGATTGTATGAATTGAGATTGGAAAAATTGTACAAAGGCCCTACATGCTCAATTCAAAAGACGTGATCATAAATACCCGACTCTTATGTTAGAAGCGGATGCGGATAAAAAATTATGGATTTGGCACGCATATTTTGGGGTTCCTAGGGCAAATAATGATCTTACTGTGTTATATAGTTCCCTGTTATTTGATGATGAACTGCTAGTAAAACTCTGGAATGTCTATTTGTAGTAAACGGACATACATAAAAGGAAGGTTACTAATTAGACGACGACATTTATTTAGCATGGTTCGTGTTTGTCAAAATGTTTTCTGTTGCAAGGACTGAAAAAAAATTGAAATTTAAGAGTTCAAGAAACTTCTAGAAAAGATATTGAACGAGCTTTCGAAGTCCTACAAGGTCGTTGAAAAATTGTACGACAACCCGCACGTGCTTATGAAATCAACGACGGCTTGAAAAGAATCATGTATTGTTGTATAACGTTACACAACATGATATTAGAAGGCGACGAATTCGAAGTGAATTTTAGAGATTTGTTCATTGATCCAAGGCCAAACATAGCAGACACTTGGGTCGAAAGATGTGATTTACATGTTAGAAAAAGCAAAGAAATTCGAGATAGACAAGTGCACGACGAACTTCGAGAGGACCTTGTGGAACATTTTTGGAACCTTAATCACTAGTTTCTAATTTTTATTTCTTGTTTACGCACTATGTATATTATTTTTATGCATTTTTTTAGTTAATGAATTGTGTGTTTTTGTTTTATCTAATGAAGTTTATTTTAGTTAATATTATGTACGTTTTAATTTATGTAAATAAGAAAAATAATAATAATAAATTGTAGAACGGCAACACATTTTCTGGTGGCAATGGTAACGGGACAAAATATGGTGCAAAAGGGTTTTTAGTGCCGTTCAAGATTTTGCTGACGTGGCAGTACTTTTGGAGAATGGCACCAGAAGTTTGGCACCACGATACCCACCGCTCTGAATAGGTAGGTTTTCTGATTTTTAGTAGTCTCGAATTTCAGTTGCCCTCTACTCTCTTTCTCTCTTCAAGCATACAATAAAATAAAATTTATATTTAAAAATTAATTTAACTATATAACTTATATAATAATTAAAATTTTTCTCACACTTCATAGTCAGTGGCGAAGCTTGGAATTTTTAAGTGGGGGGTCGGGATCTAAATTTTTTTTTTTCGTAAGGCTATATTTCAGGTATACCGAAATTTTCGGGGGGTCGAAACCGAATATATCGAAATTTTTCTACACGAAAACTATATACCCCCTACATCGCAAAAAAAATTTCGGGGGGTCGGGCGCCCCCCTCCCCCCCCCCCCCCCCCCGGCCCCTTAAAAGCTGCGCCACTGTTCATAGTTACACCTAATCCAAATGTAAGTGCCCGTTTGGTTTGTAGATGAGTTTGGGATTTGAATTTGAATTTAGATTTAGTAAAAGATTTAACTTAAACGAGTAGGGCGTCAGTCTGCCGCGTTGCGGCGGGATGTTGAAGTTGACGGAGAATTTAGGTAAGATTTTCAGATATATTATCAACGTAAGAATACAGGGTATTTAGGAAGAATCACAATGTTTTTTTTAATCTTAACGAAGTAGTTATTCCGGAATATGAATTTGTTTCTCGAGACGTGCGGCTAACTTTGCGAATTTGTTAATTAGAATAATTATTGACTTTTTTTCTTTGTTTTTTTATGCATTTTTTGTTTACTTTTGAAACATTTGTGCAAAAAACTTATAAGGCAATGTATGGGCCACGTTTTCTTTTTATTGCCATTTGGCCTTGATTTTGGGTTAGTATTATTGGGCTATAGCCCTTTTTTTTTTTTTTTTTTTTTTTTTTTTTTTTTTTTTTTCATTTGTGGTTCGAGTTTATATTATTTGGGGGAGAATAACATTTGATTAGTTTGAAAATCTGGTGTAATTGAAACGGAATGGCTCCTAAGTTTCCAAAGTGCTTGAAGATTGCACGGTGATTACGTGTGAAGTGTATATCAAAAAAATACAAAGTCATGAGGGGAATTCACTAATCAACCTTTGTGAGAAGGTTAACTTGCAAAAACCCATGAATACGATATATATATATATATATATATATATATATATATATATATATATATATGTGTGTGTGTGTGTGTGTGTGTGTGAGAGATAACGGGCAAGTTATTACTCGGGTCGTGTCCCAACATGGCCGGATCTGAGGGTGTGCAGAGTGTGCAACCGCACAGGGCCTCCGGATTTTTGGGGCCTCCGATGTTACAAAATGCAGGGTTGTTTAATACAAGGTTTAACGTAAATTTAATGACAGTTTATTTTTAAGTTCAAGTGTAGTTATATAAATGTAACACAGATTAGCACAAGCAATTTATTGAAAAAAAAAAAGAAGAAGAAAGAAAAACAAAAAGAGAAAGAAAACAGAGTTACAGACATCATACGGTTTAGGAAGATGATAATTTTAAGAAATATTCATTGTGAACCCTAAGGTTTATAGATTTTCACATTTTTATCCTGAATTTTAGTTTTATTTCTTGCTAAGTACATATAGGTTTACAAAATCTACACTTTTAGCCCATGTTTAATAAATTTGTTAGAATTAGTTCAATCAGTTTCCTAAAAGAACTTTTTTATACATTCACTATAGAAAATAGTTGATGTTTAGTAATGTAATAAATATAGGTTTACACACGATTATGTTTATATTTGCGGATAGTTACCTTATACTATACTCATAACATCCCACTCTAAGAAGATCGCAAATTGTAGTTTTTGTCGTGCGTATTGTAATTATTGTATATTTAATTTTTTAATATATTTATCTTACATATATTTGATTTTTTTGTGTTGTTCAAGAGGCTCATATTTTCAAAATGGCACAGGGCCCCCAAAATCCATGAGACGGTCCTGTGTCCCAACGAGGTGTAAATGGGCGATATCGTGTAAGATTCGAGACTAAAATGCTTGTAACGATAGATTTTGATTATTTGGTATTGTGGAATTACGGTAAATTACAAATAACGTACGAAAAATAAAATAAAAGAAACTATTAATTCAAACAAGGAATGAAAATTAAAACTTAAAATCTACTTAAAATTCTACGGGAATTATAACCGGGAATAGGGGAAACCTAAAACGTAATCTAAGTTTAAAAACGTAAAATTAATTAAAAAAAATGTAAGTGCGCGAATTAAAACGTGAATTTAAAGCTACGCTAATCCTACAGGTTTAAAAATGATTTTCCTACGTTTCTAATACTAAAAGAAAATTTTTGAAAATTTTTTTTTTTTTGCTTTTTTAATTAATCACTATGAATTAATTTGGTATTTAAATTAAGTTAAATTACCAAAAATACTAAAACTAATTTTAAAAATATGGAATTTTTTTTTAAATTAGATAATACTAATACTAAACTAGGAAAAATAAAAAGATTAAATAAGCAGTTCAAATTAGCGGACAAAAAGCACAACAGAAGCTGACTTAATAAAAAGCAATTAGACAAAGCTACTTTAAATAATAAACAAAGGGAAACTTGAACTAAAAGAGTAGACAGTACAGATGGTATAGGGGTTGCTTGTTTGTGTCTGTGTGGAGTGAACTTGTCGACCAGGGTTCAATCCATGGTAACACCTTTTTTGCAAACCATTTTTTTTTTTCAATTTTTCTTTTTGCAAATCCTTTTAACAACAAACATAAACAACTTTTGTGATATTATTTTTGAAAAGCTTTTAATAAGTTGATGCAAGCTTAAAAGTGACTATAGGATCAAGTTGTATGGCAAGTAAGGTTTAAAAAGGAGTAGCAGGTAGCCCACAATAACCAAATAAGCAAAGACCAAAGCAAACAATAACCAATACAATCACAAATAACCTGAATACAACTTGATAACAACAATCCATCCACATAAATAAAGCACAAGCAATAAAATACAACGACCTCAGCTGCTACAGTTCTAGTAGCAGGAATGGGGTGTTTTAAGCTCAAAACTAAGCTAGTAATCCTAAAGCTAAACTCTAAAAAGCAGTAAAACCCTAAAGCCTACAATATAAGTTATCAAAATGAAGCAAATGGGGCAGATTTGAGCTTATAAGCACCTAGAAAACAAGCTACTAAATGGGCAACTAGGGACAGTGCATCAGGTCCTAAATGGGCGATTTTACAGTCCAAACTAACTAATCAAATAAGCACAAACATAAGAAATAAGCTGAGACAAGTAAAGTACAACTAATAAACTACCTCTAAAACCAAATATTGGAATCTAACTCCTATTTAAACTAGTTAATAATTAAGTTGAAAAGGGGCTGTTGGGGCCTTGGTGCACTGATGCAACAGGTACAAAAGGGGGTAATTAGCAGCCCACAAATAAACCAACAAACAAGTCCCAAATTCTAAAACAAGCTCAAATAAATAAAATTAGTACTACTAACAACTTGAGTTGAGATCCATGAAGAACCGATACATGCCATAGAACTTATCAACCAATCATAGCCACCCATTTATATTTTCCACCTTTTTTTCCAAAACAACATATCTTGCAAACGGTAAATCTTCAAGCTAAAAAAAATACCATCGCGACGAGAATTAAATCGTCTTTCTATAGATATGCATTGTTATATACTTTGGACGAACTTTTTTTTTCGACAAACTTTTTTTTTCGCCCAAACAAATCATATATGAATCATTAAAATCATATATGATTCGTAGAAATCATATATGATTCGTAGAAATCATATATGATTTGATTTTAACGAATCACGTATGATTTTTACAAATCATATATGATTTTTCTGGGGGGAAATTTTGAAAAAAAAGAAGTTCGTCGAAAAAAAAAGTTCGTCGAAAGTATATAACAATGCATATCTATAGAAAGATAATTTAATTCTCGTCGCGATGGTATTTTTTTTTTCACGTAACGATTTACGGTTTGCGAGATATTTAATTTTTAAAAAAAGGGTGAAAGTTTATTTTTTTATTTTGATAAAAAAAATTAGTGGCTGAGGTTGCTTGATTGGTTCTATGATAAAACTTAGTTCTACGGAGATCTTTTGGCCTAACAACTTATGCAACAAAATTCCCAAAGCTAAATCTAACTATTGCTTATCTAGAATCTAGATCTAAGAGGGCTGTTTGGAACAAATATTGATTGTTGACAGAAAGTGGGAAAAATTGAAACCAAATAACTTGACACCTATT